>CM056576.1:137021759-137531759 GCA_029721435.1 Gymnothorax reevesii
TAACGATCCCTTTCCCTGAGTACAGACTTCACCTTTTCGTTTGTCCCCATCTTAGCACCACCCACGACAGCAGTGTTTGCCAAGAGATCCACTGACACCACAACAGTTATTCTGACCTGCCTAGTGTCAGGATTTCGCTGCCGTGACACAAAGCTGGAGATGTTTCGGGATGAGGACATCTTGACTGAGGAGGACGGCCTCTTTTCCTCTGGGATGTGGCCAAACGGAGACGGGACCTGCCAGCTGAGAGAGAGTTTGGACATCTCTAACGGCACCACCGCTGCATACAGCTGTGAAGCACATTTTCAAAATCAAACGAAGCGAGTCCCATGGGGTAAAACTGCCCGACAAAACCTGTTATTATTAACCCTTGAAGTGCGAATCGCTGCTATAGTCACACAAGGCGCAAAAGTATATACTTTCTGTAAATCGCTTTGGATAAAAGAGTCTGGTAAATACAACCCCAATTCCAAAATAGTTGGGACGAAGTGTAAATTGTGAATAAAATCAAAATGCAATGACTTTCAGATCACATGAGCCAATATGTTAATAACAATAGAACATAGATAACATTTCAAATGTTGAAACCGAGACATTTTGCATTTTTATCCATAAAATGAGCTTATTTCAAATTTTCTGGCTGCAACAGGTCTCAAAAAATTTTGCACACAGGCAAAAAAGGGCTGAAATAGCAATTAGTATATGAAAAAATCAGCTGAAAGAGCATTTAGCAAGTAATTATCAGGTGTCTACCATGATTGGTTATAAAAGGGATGTCTTAGAGAGGCTGAGTCTCTCAGAAGTAAAGATGGCCAGAGGCTCTCCAACCTGTGAAGGCTTGCGTAAAAAAAATTGCGGAATATTTTAAAAACAATGTTCCTCAACGTCAAATTGCAAAGGCTTTAAAGGTCTCATCATCAGCAGTGCATAATATCATGAAAAGATTCAGAGAAACTGGAAAAATCTCTGTGCGTAAGGGACAAGGCCGAAGACCTTTACTGGATGCCGGTGATCTTCGGGCCCTCAGACGCCACTGCATCACTCACAGCATGATTCTGTCATTGACATTGCTAAATGGGCCCAGGAATACTTCAAGAAACCACAGTCTGTAAACACAGTCCGTCGTGCCATCCGCAGATGCCACTTAAAACTCTATCATGCAATAAGGAAGCCATTGTTGAGCATGATCCAGATGTGCCGCTGTTTTCTGTGGGCCAAGGCTCATTTAAAATGGACTGTAGCAAAGTGGCAAAGTGTCCCGTGGTCAGACAAGTTCAAATTTGCCATTCTTGTTGGAAATCATGGGCATCGTGTCCTCTGGGCTAAAGAGGAGAAAGACCATCCCTCCTATTATCAGCATTCAGTTCAAAAGCCAGCATCTCTGATGGTATGGGTGTGCATTGGTGCATATGGTGTGGGACACTTGCATGTCTTAAAAAGCACCATGAATGCTGTAAGGTATACAGCAACACATGCTTCCCTCCAGACGACATCTATTCCAGGGTAGGCCTTGTTTATTTCAGCAGGACAATGCAAAACCACATACTGCAGCTATTACAACAGCATGCCTTCGTAGTAGTGGAGCCCGTGTGCTGAACTGGCCTGCCTGCAGTCCTGATCTTTCACCAATTGAGAACATTTGGCTCGTAATTAAATGAAAAGTCCGTCAAAGGAGACCCAAAACTCTCCAGCTGCTGGAAGCCTGTATTAAACAAGACTGGGATCAAATTCCTATGGCAAAATTCAAGAAACTTGTCTCCTCAAAGCCCAGATGCCTCCACTCTGTGTTAAAAAGAAGAGAGGATGCCACACCATGGTAAACAGGCCCCTGTCCCAACTTTTTTGAGGCCTGTAGCAGCCATCAAATTTGAAATGAGCTCATTTTGTGGATTATATTGTAAAATTTCTCAGTTTCAACACTTGTTTTGTTATCTCTGTTCTATTGCAAATAAAATACTGGCTGGTGTGATTTGAAAGTCATTGCATTTTGATTTTATTCATAATTTACACTTTGTCCCAACTATTTCGGAATTGGGGTTGTAAATATAATATAATGTGAAATATATGAAGCAGAATTTCATATTTCAACCTTCAAAAGGTCAACAATTGTGTAAATTTTTAGCCAGAAATGTACCTGCGTGTCCTTCTGAAGGTCATTTGATGGTCATTTCTGAAGGTCAACTAAATAATGAATGATTAATTTTGAAGGGAAAGGGTGAATAAAAATTAAACAATGTAAGGGTTAATATTAATTTGCAAAACCAGGTTAATTTATTGGTGTGGGAAAAATGCTGACCACTATGCAAGAGTGTTGTATAAAAGTACCAGAGTCAGTGTAAAACGGTAATGTGGCTGAGGTGTTTGCCTTTTCAGATGGAGTGATATGGCACAATGCGGAACCAGGGCAAGACGACTACAGGAGACGTCACTACTGGATACTCGCACCATTTGCTGTGTTTTTTGTTCTCATCCTCACAGGAGTCTACAGATGTGCTAACAGGTGATGTAAGGAGATCCTCACACTAAAGGAGCCCTCCTTACCCTCTTATCTTATCTCATACACTGAGGTTTACCTTGGGATAACTGTGTGCATTTAGATGAATCCTACTCAGTGAATTATAAGCTAGAGGCCATAATGGAATCTCAGCAGTGCTGATACTGAGATGTATATACAGACCAAAATGACAACTGAAAATTCTAGGGAATTTACATCCCCAATTCTGAAATAGTTGGGACAAGGTGTAAATTGTGAATAAAATCAAAACGCATTGACTTTCAAATCACACCAGCCAGTATTTTATTCACAGTAGAACAAGCTGCTACAGGTCTCAAAAAAGTTGTGACAGGGGCCTGTTTACCATGGTGTAGCATCCCCTCTTGTTTTTAAAACCAGAGTGGAGGTGTCTGGGCATTGAGGAGACAAGTTTCTTGAGTTTAGCCATTGGAATTTGATTCCAATCGTTCCAGCTTCCCAGGCTTCCAGCTGCTGGAGAGTTTTGGGTCTCTTTTGGCGGACATTTCTTTTAATTTTGCGCCAAATGTACTCATTCGGTGAAAGATCAGGACTTCAGGCAGGCCAGTTCAGCACATGGACTCTTCTACTATGAAGCCATGCTGTTGTAATAGCTGCAGTATGTGGTTTTGCACTGTCCTGCTGAAATACACAAGCCTTCCCTGGAATAGTTGTCATCTGGAGGGGAGCATATGTTGCTCTAAAATCTTTATATACCTTTCAGCATTCATGGTGCTTTTTAAAACCTGCAAGTGTCCCACACCATATGCACTAATGCATCCCCATACCATCAGAGATGCTGGCTTTTGAACTGAATGCTGATAACAGAAGGGGTGGTATTTTTCCTCTTTAGCCTGGAGGACACAACGCCCATGATTTCCAACAAGAATGTCAAATTTTTTTAATTTTTTTTATTTTAACTTTTCTAAAGTTTTTGTTTCAAAAACAGAAAAAAATACACACAAAATGAGTGTACAACGCCTGACAATATTACCTTAAGTAACTGAAGTAATTAAAGGAAAGACAGGGAGGATGTGAAGATGTATACAATAGCCCTGTCTCATGATACTGTCAGGAGGATGGATAAAAAAACAAAGCAAACCAGAACAAAAAACAAACAAACACACATGGGAGAAAGGAGAAAAAGAAGAAGAAAAGAGAGAGGAGATTCAAAACCCTTGGTCAGTACAGAAAAAATACAAAAAGAAAATGCATATATCACATAGCAGCCAGCTTCATACATTGGTCATTTAGGTCTCATCATGTAAGGTTAAAAACAGGATCCACACTTTCTCATAATGGTTTGGTGCATTCCATCTGCTGAGGCACATCTGTTCCATCCTAGAAACAAAAACCATTTCATTGAGCCATCAAGGGGATAATGGAGACTTCCGGTGAAGTAAAATCTTTTTTTTGGCTGCTACCATGCCTGTTTTGAGAGCTTGCTTACAGTGGGAAGGAAGGGCCGATGTCTTTTCAGAGGAGCCAATAATTGCCAGGGTACAATATGGTTGAATGTTTATTTTATATTGCTTGGAGAACCAATGAAATATCTCAGGCCAAAAGTTGTCCAGTATTGGACAGAACCAGAATAAATGTGAAAGTGTGCCTTCGGCTCTGCCACATCTATCACATATGGGAGACACCGATTCAAATATTTTATTGAGTTTAGTTTTGGAATAATGCAGTCTATGTGTGACTTTAAATTGAATTAACCGATATCTAGAGTTTATAGAACACTTATGTATGTTGGACCGGCCCTCCTCCCATAATTCGTCTGACAGTGGGACTCCTAGTTCTTTTGTCCATGAATGTCAAATTTGGACTCGTCTGACCACGGGACACTTTGCAACTTTGCTACAGTCCATTTTAAAAGAGCCTTGGCCCACAGAACACGGCGGCGGTTCTGGATCATGCTCAACTATAGCTTCCTTTTTGCATGATAGAGTTTTAGGTGGCATCTGTGGATGGCCTTGCAGTCTGTGTTTACAGACAGACGGTTTTTTGAAGTATTCATGAGGCCATTTAGTAATGTCAATGACAGAATCATGCCGTCGAGTGACGTAGTGGCCTCTGAGGGTCCGAAGATCACGGGCATCCAGTAAAGGTCTTTGGCCTTGTCCCTTATGCACAGAGATTTTTCCTGTTTCTCTCAATCTTTTGATGATGTTATGCACTGTCGATGAAGAGACCTTCAAAGCCTTTGCAATTTGATATTGAGGAACATTGTTTTTGTGTCCGTTTCAACATTTGAAATGTTATCCATGTTCTATTGTAAATAACATATTGGCCCATGTGATCTGAAAGTGATTGCATTTTGATTTTATTCACAATTTACACTTCGTCCCAACTATTTTGGAATTGGGGTTGTATTATTCTCCCATTTTCTGAGATGATTATGGTATAGAACCACTAAGTGTGTGACAGGTCAGTGCTCATGGACTCCTGCTGATTCTTTAAGGTTTATCTTGTCTTTCTGTCCCTTGTAGGCAAGAAAAACATCGGGCTCCTCAATATGATGTTGAAGAAGAGAAACCACTCGGATCGAAGAAATTATCTGGGCGTTGATCTTGCTGACATGAAAGAGTGACTATAGCAAGGTGCCATCAGCTGTGTTTCAGACCCCTGATCCTGGCCACCATGTGGTCTGCAGTAACACAAGATCTGTCTGTTATTTCATGAGCCTCTAATAATTCATGAATTGGCTGTATTATATGTACTAAAAGGACACATTATCTACAAAACTGCACAATATAAGGTGGAACCTCCACAGCACAATGCACTGGGCCTTTAGTGACCCTGATCCCCCCAGAAGTGCATCCCTTGGTGGAATCAGCTACCACACCTTCCATGAGATCTCCACAGGTGGAGTCAATAATTCTCCTTCCTGTCACCATCACGGGCGCACCAGCGGAGGGTCATCCCTTACTGCAGCTATGGACCCTTCTGAGAAGTCATCACAGCATCAGTAATGAACCCTTAAATATTGAGATCACTCAGAGCGGAGGACATATGTTCAGCGCTGCTGTTTGTAGGATTCAGAGAGCGGTTGGTGACTCCTTGGTATCTGCTTTGGATCACGTTGTGGTTTTCATTCGGACGTATTTTCATATCATGAGGTTCCCCCGTCCTCAAGCAATTGAAGAGAAACAGGTTCTTCAGACAATTAGACTTTATTGAGGCATATTGATGAATATAAAGCCGAGTTCTTTTTGCGCAAGAAGAACTGACATTTTACTTTTTGCACCCAGTTTTTATACCATCACAGTAAATATCTTCCAAATATGGCCTTTCCGCACTCTCATTCTCACGCTGCAACAGGACAAGCAAACCAAAACACTGCCAACTTCCCTTGAGAACTTCAAAAGCAAAGATAAGGATGCACATCACAACAAAGGACTGGAAAATTACAGTCAAGAGAGGAAAAATACAGCCAAAGGTATTGGATACATAAATGATTCTACTGAAAAACATAATCACAACTAATGATTTTACTCAACAACTATTTGTCAAAGCTACAGAAATCAAGTACATTAAAATGTCTCACCTGATTACGTTTTCAAATCAACTAAACAGAAGCCTGCTTACTAATCAAAGCTATAGAAGCCTATGTGTGTGTATGGCTCATGCATGTGTGAATTGAATTACTTGTACAGTGGCTCCAATAAGTATTTGTACACTACTTGAAAATTCGACTACATAACAGCTTTTGTATATTCGGCTAAATGCTTGCTATTGTGTGTAAAAGTGATTAAAATATTTGATAATCTATATGTTTTAAAGAAATATTTAATGTCAAAATGGCATATTTGGTCAGAAAGGCGATTATCTGACCCAATAAGTATCTTTACAGTTCCATTAGTGAGTCACAAAACTTATAATACTCACCTAAAATTGACTCAAGATGTTTACAGGACATGGTTGACTCACTTGGTCTGATTTGGTTAAGCGTGACCATACTGGACACTCCCTCTGTACACAGACTGGTCTATGTAAATGGCCTGACCATGCCCAATATGTATTTTTGTGATATATGGCTAAGACAGGCGAGATACCCCGTCGAATGCGGGAGCAAATCATTCAGCTACATAAAGAAGGCCAAAGCACCAGAAAAATTGGAACTCGGCTATCGTTACGCCACACGACCGTGCAGTACATCATCAAGAAGTACAAACAGTCTGAACGCATAGCCAATGCAGCCAGGAAAGGACGTCCCAGGAAGACCAGCCAGCGCACTGACCGGTACATCTCCCTGCTGGTACAGAGGGAGAGACAGTCCTCCGCCTCCAGTCTTGCCACCAAAGTGGAGGAAGCAACTGGAAGCCATGTTTGTGCCCAGGCCATCCGTAACCGGCTCCATGAAGTACAGTAGTGTAAAAATACTTATTGGAGCCACTCTAAATCCTTATTTTTTGAAGATTGGTATGAGAGAAATATATGGTCTATAGTTGACTTGGACACGAATGGCAATTTCTTAACTTATGAACAATTCTGTATGAAATATACAGTGGCTTCAATAAGTATTTGTACACTACTGTACTTCATGGTTTACATTGTTCAGGGCAGATGGCAGACAGCGTGTGTGGCGTCGTGTGGGTGAGCGCTTTGCTGATGTCAATGTTGTGGATCGAGTGGCCCATGGTGGTGGTGGGGTTATGGTATGGGCAGGCATCTGTTATGGACGAAGAACACAGGTGCATTTTATTGATGGCATTTTGAATGCACAGAGATACCGTGATGAGATCCTGAGGCCCATTGTTGTGCCATACATCCATGAACATCACCTCATGTTTCAGCAAGATAATGCACGACCCCATGTTGCAAGGATCTGTACACAATTCTTGGAAGCCGAAAATGTCCCAGTTCTTGCATGGCCAGCATACTCACAGGACATGTCACCCGTTGAGCATGTTTGGGATGTGCTTGACCGGCGTATACGACAGCGCAAACCAGTTCCCACTAATATCCAGCAACTTCGCACAGCCATTGAAGAGGAGTGGACCAACATTCCACAGGCCACAATTGACAATCTGATAAACTCTATGCGAAGAAGATGTGTTACACTGCATGAGGAAAATGGTGGTCACACCAGATACTGACTGGTTCTGAGTCCCCAGACCCCCAATAAAGCAAAAACTGCACATTTCAGGGTGGCCTTTTATTGTGGACAGTCTAAGGTACACCTGTGCACTAATCATGGTGTCTGATGAGCATCTTGATGTGGCACACCTGTGAGGTGGGATGGATTGTCTCAGCAAAGCAAAAGTGCTCACTATCACACATTTAGACAGATTTGTGAACAATGTTTGAGAGAAATGGTAATATTGTGTATCTGGAATGAATTTTTGATCTTTGAGTCCATCTCATGACAAATGGGAGCAAAAACAAAAGTGTTGCGTTTATATTTTTGTTGAGTGTACAAAAGCTGTTATGTAGTCGAATTTTCGAATAGAGTACAAATACCTATTGGAGCCACTGTACGTGTGTGTGCATGTGCCTGTGTGTGAACTGCTTGTATGTGTGTGTGTGTGTGTGTGCATACATGTGTGCTGCCTGTGCCTGTGCGTGTGTTTGTGTGTGCGCACTGGTTGTGTGTGTGTGTGTGTATGTGTGCTAAGTCAGGGTGGATCTGAGAATTCAAACGTCACGTATCATGGCTGCCTCATAAATACTTCTGGATCATTTTCATGGCCTTGGGAACTTTCCGAAGCCAAAATAAAAAGTATATATATATATATCAGGCATTGGCAGCCTCGGAAGCTCCCACATTTATGATAAAGCAAAATGCCGAAGTTGTTGACAGACACACGGACGGACGGAGCCCGATACCATAGCTCCGCTGCCACTCGGCAGCAGGAGCTAATAAGAAAAAAAAAAAACTATTTGATTGCACCAAGGACTTTAAGGCTGTTTCATGGATGTGGAAGATTGATGTCTGGATCCTCTTCGTTTTGAATCAATTGATTAGCCTTTTTCCTGCGTTGGTGCTTAATTTCTGTTACATCTTAAGTTTCAATTGGTAAAGGACGGTAAACCAATTTTTTCTTGTGTTTATTGCCCTGTCTGATAAGCATATAGTCAGTGACCACGCCCAGAAGTGCATCATGCTGTTATGCTTTCTGGAGTGTCGGGTCTGTTGGGGACAAGGCTACTCTTAAAGAATTTCAGATGTGTATCGTAATGTTATCTACATTTCAGTCTTCAGTTTTAAATAATATGTATATTGAAAGTTGAAGTTTTTTGTGTTGTTTTTTGATAATTTGCATGTGTGTGTGTGTGTTGGTGTTTTCACTTTTTTGTGACCTATTGGGGGCCTTTTACAGTACAAATACTGACCTTGTTGGGACCAGTAGTCCCAATGGGGACCAAAGCCTGGTCCTAATACAGCAAAATGTCATTTTTGAAGTCTTGGTTGAGGTTAGGGGTCAGGTATGAATTGAGATTTTGTTAAGGTTAAAGGGCATCTAAAGTCAATTCTCAGCCGGGACATTGAACCTCCGATGTTTACAAACAAATCACTTGCTTTATAAATCAATGTTGTGTGTACATGCGAAGATGATCCTTCTATTTTGGTTCTTTTGCACGGGTGCAGCTCGCTGATTGGCAAATAAACAAAACAATGAGAATCGACTTTAGATGCCCTTTAAGGTCAGGTATGATTTGGTTAAGGTTAGCGTTAGAGGCGGGGTTATGGTTAGGCTGTCTGTAACGGAGCTGCTGGCGCGTTACTGAGACTGTGGTGATTATTGAACTCTATCCGGAATTTGTACGCTTCCCTGTTAGTTACGTGCCTGTGACTGCTGTTGTAAGTCAACGAAAGCTGGGACAAGCATCTTTTTAATATAATGGCATGCATGTGAACGTGTAGAGCCAAGCTTTTAAAGACTGATTTAACTTCGCGCTCACAATTAGCTAGGCCAACTAATGGGAGGGGGTGAAGCCATGGTCAAATCATCATCTAGCCACAGTTTTACTTTGTTGCAAATGTTTTAATGCGATGCTAAAAGCAGAGAAAAAAAACGCTTGCTACGTGTTTGTTCGGTCAGACAGCGGGATGGTGATTTCCAGGGTGGACGGGAAACCAAACGGAGCGCTTGTACAGGAGTGCATATGTCAGCAGTAAACTGTGGGGTGGAATATTCCAGCTCAGGGAATGAGCAGAAAATGCAATAAATTACTCAGTCTGCTGCAATAATAATTGTTTGTTTTTGATGCTTGAAATATAATTGTTTGTATCTATGTCCAAATAAATACTTAAATTAGAAGTCCTGTGCTGTATAGCTGTGATGGCCAAGGCCACACAAATGGATAATTGGGGGTAAAGCTATGCGCACTCACCTCACTACTTTGTTCACAGGTTAGTTTAATTTGCAGTCCACCACACCCCAAACAATTCAAGCCCACACAGTTTGAGTTTTATAATTTCTTTATTTTTCCTTAAACTTTACACTGTTTAAATGGAGCGCACACATTTTCACACTGTAAGGTTTGATCATGCATTTTCTGTTGTATTAATCATTTTTCTTTGTCTTTTGTTACCATGCTGGTGGGAGTGGTTTTCCTCCTGGACGGGAAAAAGGTGTGGAACCTGTTCAATCCTGTAATCAGCTCATTAGGCCATACCATCTGTAGCTGTGTTAGGGGGGAGTTTGGGTTTAGTTTCTGTTTTTTTTGTGTAATAGTATTTATTAAAACTATTTTGGTTTCCCCTTTTTGTGTTAGTTGGTTTGGCCAAACCAGTATATATGTTCCCTCCACATTTTATTTTGTTAGGTCAGTTTGTTCAGTTAACACAGTTTTGTTGTTGTTATTCTTGAGTATAGTTATATTTTGTTGACCTCTTTATAGGCCTAGTAATATTCTTGATTTATATTGTTTGGTATTTTTTTGGGTAAATAAAAACCCCTTTTTTTCAACAAACTCCTGTTCTCCTCGTTGCCTTACTGCTTGGTCCCTGACAATAGCGGATGGCAAATGCTTTGGTTTCTCCCATTAAGGGGAAAAAGTATTTTAAGGGCTGCCAAGCGTTCATTTGGGGTCGGTTGCTGACAGAGGGAGACAGACACAACACATCACTCAAATAGTAGTCGTGATAGTTAATTGTTTGAGGGTGTAATTCTGCAGGGCGGAGCCATCTTGCACTTCTCATTCTTCTTCTCTGGCAGAACACGATGCAGTGCATTGTGGTATACTAGAGTACAATGTAGTGTACATTGCTTGCTCACTCAATTTCTCTGTACATTGTGAGTATTTTATAGTCCCCTATATGGTGGATGAAATTAACTACGAAGAATTAGAACAACACTACAAAATGGGGAAAACACGATATAGTCCACTATGTCTGTGATGGGGGCGATTTCGAACACAGCTCCTGACTCAAAAGATCATGATTGTTGATGAGCATAAATGGTTGCTCAACAAATCTATTTTTTGGCTGCAATGTGTTAATGCAACAACCCTGAGGAAATGGTATGAGGGAACAGTGTTGTTTAAAATTGCCCTCATACCCCTAAAACCCATCTGAAAATTGTCCTTTTAGTTTCCTGCCTCAGACCTGTAAACGGCCTCAATCTTGTCATCTGGTGTACAGCCAATTGGTCATTACTGGGCACTTAAGAATCTCTATGACATCACTTAATGATGTGACCATCCAGAGGAAAGAAGGACTGATAAGCTTCCGCTAAACAGGTCATCGGTTCCTTCATCATTCTGGGTGAAACCAGCCCCATATGATTTTTATGAAGGACAGAATTGCAATGGCTTCTAATGGCTCACTGGCTGAGCACCTGATGACATGATAGGGGACCTGAAAATTCACGACTACTGCAAATGAAATTTAGACATGGATTCTGGAAAATTACTTCACTAGAACAGCATGGAGTCATTACCAAATGCACATAGAATTTGTCACATTTGGCATGTTATGGTACGGCGGTGGTTTCAAAACTCAGGGCCCCACTTCTCCGCAGTGCTTATCCTGGTTTTTGTTCCAACCACAATTGTAAACATGGGAGATTAATATGATGTTAATTTGCCCCAATTAGGTGCATTTCTGGTTTTTAATCATCTTAAGCAACATTTTTATTGAAATATCCGTGTCTATGAGGAATACAAGACCCTTGATCATACTCAATTTATTGTTCTATATTTCAAGAAACCTCTGGAAGTAACATTTTTAAATGGATTGAATTAGATTCTGAGCAAATCATTCACCTCCAAACTGGCTTACTGGTACTAAAATAGAATTTAGGGTTTGGGTTAGGGTTAGGTCCTTCCATACCTTCCAAAGAAATCAAACTGGTTTGATTTTGTCGGAAGAGGGATCCGAGTGTTCTGATCCAGTCGGAACATGTCTTATTCAAGCGGAAGGATCGGTATAGGTCGGAAGTCATGATCAACCTATGTCTTGCGCGTAACAGAAATTTACACTCGTAATGGCTCGTAACTGGTCAGAAGGGGAGAATGGGACAATCGGAGACTTTAAAAGTGTAAGTGGATCAAAGGCATAACTTGGATTACAGGCATGCGTTATTGTGCCTGACTGTGAAAGACGCAGATATTGAAGCTTTTGAGGAGTGGAAGGATGTGACGTCATCAAGGCAGCGTTCTGCTTTTCTATGCGTATAGTTCTCTGTTGCGGCAGCTTCGTTGTACTGTACATACTACAAAAGAGGCTGCAGAGGATTCAGTTCACTCCCCTCATTGAACTGCTCTTTAGTGTTCGGAGTCATTATTTAGTCCAGTGGTTTTCAAACTCGGTCCTGGGGGACCCCTGTGTATGCTGGTTTTTATTCCAACTACAATTGCAATTCCAGAATTTTAACAAGCTGTTAAGCATCCAAACTAGGAGCTAACACTGTGGGATTGCTTAACTCTTAAATCACATCTTGCCAGAAGTGTCTATGCATGCAATGAAAAATGCATCTTCTCTGGGCATGCAGTTCTTACTGGATTAAATTTCAAACAGTGAATATCAATATGCATGAATATTGGTTATCTATAACCAATAAAATTAGAGACTGAGGTCAATCAGCAGGCTCTTAATTGGTACGTTCACCTGGCAATCAATCTAAACCACCAGGAAGGTAATGAAGAATTTAATTACAACATAAATGCTAATGAGGCCCACCTATATCGCAGTATAGTATCAAAAAATAGCTAATTATTGCAAAAACAACAATTAATCAAGTTATTTATTAAGTCGTTTAGTTGGCAAATTAAGCTTATTGGTTTGATACCTCTGTAATTTTTTTGGTGAAAATGCAATAAGCACAATGTGAAATTGGTCATCTTTGGGGCGTTGCAGAGCTATGTTTGTCATTCCATAGATTAAGATGGTAAATTACATCTCCGAACATGAAAAGCGCATAATGAAGCAAAATTAACGGCCTGTTAAAATCCTGGAAATGCTACTGTAGTTGGAATGAAAGCCAGGAAACACAGGGGTCCCCCAGGACCGAGTTTGAGAACCACTGCGTTTAGTCAGGGAACACTTTGCGAATCAGGACGTCTCATGAAGAACGGCAAAGTATCTAACCAAGCTAGTTGTCGGGAAGGCAGAGGACTTTTATGAACGGAGACTTTTCAGCGTCTTCTCTTGCCTCGGTGGGGAAACAAGCCCCGACTTCTTCATTGATACTGTGAGTGTACTCGCTGGTTAGTGTGGAGTTTCAGATGCCGCGGCAGGCTAAGCTGCACCGAACACAGAGCCGACGCAGCTGAAAGTCATTGGGTGAGATAGAAAAGGAGAGGAACTCATGTTTCTGAACAAACGAAAGGTTAAAGTGCCAGAAACGGAGCGAGCAACCAGAAAGAAAAGAAATCGCAATGAAAGAGAAAAACTATTAAGGCACCTAACAAAAGTGCCAAAACCTAAAGTAGCAAAGCTTCCCAGAAACATAGAATAAATTATATATATATATATATATATATATATATATATATATATATATATATATATATGCAAACCCCTGAATAAAGATATAAATCGAGCCGAAGTGGGCAGAGTCATATCAAACACTCCAGCGAAGGAGGCGTGGCAACCCCTAGCGTAAATAGATTCCGGGGAAGGAACGCCCAGAAATAATCAGCCAGCTGGGTAAAGAATCCAATGTGGAAAGAAAACGATGTTGTCCGGGATGAGAGTAACAAAAAAATTAAAAGCACATTCACATAACATGACAGTGAGGCCCTCCTTATTTGATTTCTTCTACTAAAACGATGTACAAATTTAGCAATCACATGAAATTGTTTGATCTAAAAAAATATGAGGATAAGATTAGATTAGATTTAGATTTAGCTTTATTGGTCCCCTTGGGGAAATTCGTTTTCACTGAGTGTACAAGGACAACAAACATTACACAAACAGCAAAAAAAAGCAAAAAAACATACAGCATACATGACAGTGGGACAGTAAGAGGCTGGTCATATAGGTCAGCGGGGCCTGTTGTTTAAGGTTGTTATGGCTGTTGGGATCAGGCTTTTCCTGAGGCGGGCCCTCCTGAATTTTATTGTCCTGTATCTGCGCCCTGGGGGTAGTGGGATGATGTATTGGTGTAGTGGGTGAGTGATGTCCTGGACTATTGTGTTTGCCAGTTGGGTGATGGACCTGTTGTTTAAGTCTGAGAGGTTGGGTGTGGGTAGGCCGATGATTTTAGCTGCTGTGTTTGTAATGCGTGTGAGTTTAGTCCGGTTTGTAACAGAGAGCATGGTGAAGAAATGTGGAGCAGTACAGGAGGATGGGTTGAACAATGCTTTGATACAGTAGCAACAGGAGGTGGGGTGCAACATATAGTCCTTTAAGTTTCAGATAAAACTGACGCGGTTCTTTGGGCCTACTCAGTTGATGACATAATATTATTTAATTTTTCAATCTTCAAAATACTGGCTGGCATCCAAGACCACGTGTCAGCTGTACATCATGGGGACATGCAATTTTGTTCTTGATCTTCAGCTCTGTCCTCAGCAACTGTGGATCAGCGATTCAATTTCCATTATGTTGTGTTCACAAAATAGCAGTAATTTAAAAAAATTTGAATAAAGTGCAATTTTCTTTAAATAGCATTTAGTTCCACATTACAAATGTAACGGAAATATTACACATTCAGTTCCAAATCAAAGCCTTTACAAAGGTGGAGTCCCATGAAGGGTGTTTTCTGGCCCTTATTCAGCATTGATAAACCATCCCATGGGGTACTTATGAATGCACATTGTCGCTGATATATTTTCCTCATGAATAAAAAACACAATTTGTTGAAATTGATGTCATACTGCAGAGATAGGAAGAAATTTGTTCGAAAAATATCTTCTGAAATGGAAA
Source organism: Gymnothorax reevesii (assembly GCA_029721435.1). Lineage (NCBI taxonomy): Eukaryota > Metazoa > Chordata > Actinopteri > Anguilliformes > Muraenidae > Gymnothorax > Gymnothorax reevesii. The sequence continues at coordinate 137,036,591 of CM056576.1, forward strand.
TTTCCTAAATTATTCTCACCTTTAATGTCTGTCAGGGAATAAGGTAAGATGAATTTCTGACTGGTCAGGTTTAAAAATTAAAATAAGGCTGGCTGGGTCATGGCCCTAGGCAGGCAGACACATAAGGTTTAAGGCAGTTGAAATGTACAACCCCGGATAACCTCCCCAGCCCCTCCAAATAGTACCACTGGGTAAAGCACCATAGTGACCCTCTCTACGACCTTAAAGGGTCCCTAAAGCCTTGGAAACAATCCTCTCTTCTTATCCTCGTTTAAAACCTAAACAAGCTCCCCTTCAGAAAAATACTGAAAGTTTGCCTGATACGGCCCCGGCCGTATATTTGGTTTATAGTTTTGATTGCCGTTTTCCTGTAAAAAAAAAAAAAACTGGAGCTACCGTCCAAATTGTCTAGTAGTCTGCTAATTGACAGGTACCGGTCCAGCGCAGATTGGCCGAGCTGCAGAAATGTGGTCGTAGTGTATTGGCTGTCTCCGGTGGCTTGGCTATTTAACTCCTGGATCCACAGGAAGACTTTGAGGATCAACGCAGGCAGCTTGGCGTTGGTGCTCCTCGTCCTCCGGGTTAACAGCATTTTTCTATCATTACCTGAGCGAACTATGAAATGTGTTGAACACGATCTCATGACCTTGTCTCCGATAGTACTCGTTGTTTCTTTCTTTATGATACCAATGAAGTCATAAGGAAAGTTCATTGCGGCTCGTATTAATTGCATTGTTGTTCTCCTGTGAACTTGTGTTCCAAGATCCAGAACTGGTAGCTGCATTGCTATTGATCTGTTAAACCCCAGACTGTTAAATGCATTGTTGTAAACCTGTTAGCTTGTGTTCTGAGACCTCCGTCGGTTACTGCTGTGTTTCTGTGTAGTGAAGGGGTAGGAGTGAACTGCCATTTTATTTGAAAACTTTTTCTCCTGTTTATTGGCCTGATCAGGGAGTCTGACTAACAAATGTGTGCATTTTTCATTAGTGATGCGAGATCAGATAGTCACCAAACGCAAGGTGGAGGGGAACAGGGAGTTTTATTAAAATAAAGAAAATCAGGCACGAGGGCCAACAAAAAACTTGGCCCAAAGGGTTGCAAAAAACAAACTAAAGAAAGCTTCACAGAGCTAATAACGAAAGAATCCAAAAACAACCAAAAACAAAAGCCACTGGAAACTCCAGGCAGAATAACCATAAACAGAAAAGAATAACGATGCTAGGGTTCAAAAAGGACAAGAAACGCGAAGGCTATATATACAAAAAATAACAAGACTGTGACCATGAAACGCACTGACAAGACTAGATCTGAAAAGCTCACAAATAGCCATGAAACTAGGGAAGGGATACTCACTCTTTTCCAGAATGAGCCGCAGTGGGTGCAGGCTTTCACTCTAACCATGCAGTTACACACCTGATTCTACTTATCAAGGGTCCATGGCAAAAGCTTTAAGGGTTCATTAGTAGAATCAGGTGTGGGACAGGTTGGATAGAGCGAAAGCCAGCACCCACTGTGGCTCATTCTGGAAAAGAGTGAGTATCCCTGAACTAGGGCAAGACTTGAGACTGTCTACCAGCCAACTTCCACCACCTCCAGATAAAGGGAGAGAAATCAGGACACATGGGGAGCAACACCTGGAGGAGAAACAAGAGACAAGATCATTAGACAGGGACAGAGATTGGTAGACATGACTTGCTCATTAAGGGAATGAGCGGCTCAGCTTAAGTACCAATGAGGCATGCAGATTGGAAGGAAGCATGAATGTTCAGAACAGAAAAGCACAGCAAGACTTGAAATAGCAAAGCAGGAATCATGACAATAAACTCCCTGTCTGAATTAGTAATATTAGTAATGTGCCTGTCTAAGAATTACACCACCCAGTGAATGTTAGTAAATGTTAGTAACTTAAAAACAGTTAATTGCCAATTAAGCTTAGACAGCCCCGAATCAGCACAGCACAGAAGGAAGGGGAAATACCAAAGCCAACCAGAGCTCTGAAATGTGCAACAACGAAGGCACGGGGCGGAACGCAGACAAGCGGTGGAGTGGCTTGGCAGACCTGGCAAAAAACAAAACACGGAAAAGTAAAAACATGAACAATAAACATGAATAATGAAATGCAAAATCCTAATACAAGAAACTGTTAAAACTGATATGAATGATGAACATGAACTATGAAATCCTGATACATGAAACTGTTAAAACCATAAAAACACTGTCCTGGCCAAAGGCCAGGACCCTGGAACACAACAATTAGTATCCAAATTGGGAGTTAGTTTCCATTTTTGTTTATTATAATGGCCTGAGTTCACTCTGAAGCTATGCTTCACTGATTACCGAAGTGTGCGGGGAAAAAAAACTAAAGGAGAGAGAAAATAAACCGCCCACTTTGCTTTCCATATTGTTGTCATGTCCTTTTGTGTTGCTCCCGCATCTCCCTAGACCGGGGCGTAACAAGGTGAAAATTGGCTTTTTGTTGACTAGAAGCTTTAGCCTGATGAGTTTTCACTGCCTCAGCTACAGCGGACAATGTCTCAGCTAACTGGAGGATATATGAACTGGCTGAGGAGAATTCCAGCCCGGTTCCCAAATCTAACATCATGCCCACTGGGAGGACCACCTCCTGCCCAAACAACACCTTATCGGAGGTGAATCATGTACTATTGTGTACGCTGCTGCAATACGCCATCATCACATATGGCGACAAAGTGTCCCAGTTGGACTGATTTTCTTCTACAAACAGCTACAACATGGACAACAAGGTGCGATGAAATCTCTCAGTGAGGCCATCTGACTGTGAGCATTATGGTGACGTTCTTGTTTTGTGAATCTTAAGCGGCAGAAACAATTCTTTAAACAAAGACGACTCAAAAGACCGTCCCTGATCTGAATGAAGGCTCCGTGGGGCCCCAAAGCGACAAACCCACTCCTCCCCTGACACCTTAGCGATGTGATTTATGTATTAAAATCTGGGTATGCGCACTACTGTCACCACCTTATGGCACTAAAGTCCTGCGACTGCTGGATTGTATTTTCTTTTTGACATTGTCCAGTCCGATTCAGTTCCACATTAAATTGTGTACCACCTAACAACGCAAACCAATGATATCCATGAAACGCATGAACAGTGAATTAACATTTCAACCTGAATTTGATGGCATACAAACTGATTGCTAAAGTATGGGATAATATGGTTCTGCCGATGCTGGTCGGCGGTGGTCGGCCCTGACCAGCACTCGAAATGCACTGACCACCACTCAGTCCAGAAAGTGCTTTTCCTGACTGGCACAAGTTTTTCAAAGTTCAGTTAAAATGAATGCATCCAGGGTCCAACAAAATAGCTAGAGACAAAACATAAATGACCCTAAATATGCTCCCCCCTTCTTGGTCATCATTGATATTGAAAAACCTGCCCAACAGTGATGGAAACACCGAGCGCCATCCGAGCCCGCGTGTGCTGGGTATTCATGGACAAATTGAATCTGAGGCTGTGGGGAAATTATCGGTGTGGTTGTTTTAATCTCATGACAGACAGGCAATTATAATCGGGGCAGGGTGATTGATTTCTGTAGCGCTGTAGGCTACTTTGCATGTTGAGAGAAAAGTTTTGTTACATAAATGAGAGCAATGCTAAATAAATCTCTGTTGAGGACAGTAACATTGTTTACATGTTAATCTATCAGGGTTCAATAAAAGGGGCTGTCGATGGACGGAAAAACGAGGGGGTGGAAAACATATGTTGAAACAGATGAGATTATTGACCCGACTTTAAACATTGTCCTTGGTTAATGCATTTTGCAACAATAAGAATAATCCATTGGTGGTTAAAGGTGCCCTATTTTGCAACATTTCCAAGTTGATATTTTGATCTTGACTCCCCTAGAGTTCTCCTGATCGTTCAAAGTCCAAAAAAAAGGGTCTTTATTTAGCTCATACTGCCATCCTCAAAAAAACCCATTTGTAGTCCATTGTAGTCTCTGCTTGAAACGCCTAGTTTGGGCTGCTCTTCTGCTATGGCCCCCCCTACCCATGTACCCACTTTTTTCTGATTGGCCAGCTCTGTGGAGGGCGGAGCTGGGAGGGACGCGGCTGCTAAACGCAGTTTTCCGGGTCCGCCTCCCTAGTGTGAAATGACATGACAGTTCTGCCATTCGATCCAAGGAATCGGCGGGGAAATTCCGCAATCAAATGCATTACATGTGTATAGATCGAATTAAATGAACTTGTTCTAATACACAGAGCGGCAAAAGTGGAGGACGCAGTGCGAATGTCTGGCAGCTCAAGCTCGAATTTGCTATCTACCGACGGCTACAGCGGTGAGTACAACGGATTTTCTACTGAATATTCAGGGAAAGATTCACCCCATACGGATACATTTGTAGAACGGGTCGACATACCCAAGTGTAGAGCCGAGACCATGGAAATCCGATGGGGCTGAGTTTAGAGGGAAAACTGGACAGTGAGGAGTAGGAAAAAGTGGACCAACATGGATTGCTGAGGTGTGTACTATAAGGACCTGCTGGTTCATGTGCATGACTGCAGTGTGTCGTTATAATTTTTATACAGTAATTCATAATTAATTTCATTGTGTGAATAAAACTCTACAGTTGAACAAAAAAAGCACACGTCAAGAATTAAGAACTGTCTGAAATTCCACACTTTGATATTGATGGATACTAATGCAAACTTATAGAGACACATCGAGCCGCTATGTATTCGCACCATAGTAATAATTGTCATGGTACATTTTAAACTCTTTTACACTGAGTGAGGACACCACATGTTCCGGTGAGCCATTCCAGAGACATATTACTCTGTTTGATAAAAAATATTTCCAAAGATTGTACCTGCATCTATGGACTTCAAGCATTTTAGAATGACCTCTTAGACCTAGATAACGACTGTTCTGGAAAAACTGGTTACAATTGACGTTTTTAACACCATTAATAATCTTATACACGTCAATTAAATCACCACAAACTCTCTTGTCTTCCAGGGATGTCAGATTGAGTTGCTTTAACCATTCTTCGTAAGATAAATTGGCCAATTCTGGTACAAGTTTGGTGGCCCTTCTCTGTACCTTTTCAAGTGCATTTTTGTCCCTCTGGAGGTAGGGAGATCACGCCTGAACACAATATTCTAAATGCGGTCTAAAGTATGGCTTGTACAATACTAACTAAGATTCTTCTGTAATACATGAGAAAGTTATTTTACTCAAACCTAAGACTCTATTAGCTTTAGCAGCAGCTTTACAGTTATATTTAGAGAAAGCCAGTGGAGCGTGGAGTGAACAGCTTCTGCACCGGTATATGACGGAGGGCCGAAAGCTCCAGGCTAAACGGTCTTTCTGGAAATTACTCGTGGTAACGGTTTACTTGTTGCTTTGGAATGACCAGCGTTTGTTCGCGGAAAATGGGTGCGTTATGGACAGTACGCGACAGCTAGAGAGAGCTCTGGTTATGTTATTAACATAATACAGGTTTCACAGACTGTAAGTTCTGTTAGCATGTACAGTTGCTTTTGCAGAGAAATCGTTTGTTATACCAGACACATTATAGCCTTTGCGTTTTGCGATTGCTTTCACCACGGTAGCATCAAAGAGATATTGGTGAAGTATCCAACTGACCCCAGTCATGGACACTTAAAACGATCGTTTCACAAGCACCCAAACACGTAATCCAAGCTCGGCAAAACCTACGTCTGGTCCAGCCCACGTGAACTGTCATTGTAATGACAGTCCACAGACGATGTGTGGAAAAAAGCTTAAAACTTTTTTGGAAAGTGATAGCGCCTTCTGTATACAGCTGACTGCAAAAACGTTGTCACCGCCCGATAGTTCTAATGTTCCTCTAGTAATTAGCTAACAAATTAAGATGATCAGCTGCTTTACTCACTAAATAAATCCAGGTTTTCTCCATGAATCCAATAAACTTCTCAGATAAACTGCCATTTTAAAACAAACTGGGCATGCGCGGTAGAAACATCTTTGCATTAAATTGCAATTTATGTTGATTTGCACATGCGCGGTCGTGACTCTCCAGACTCCCCACTCCAACCAAGGCTTCAACAAGCCTGCTCTTTAGAGCAATGGGGGAAGCAGGTAACGCAGCTGTGGTACTAGTAGAAAGAGGGATGAAAATATTGGGTGATGTATATAAATCGTCACTCACAGATGTAGCTGGGCTGGATTCGTCATCTCATCCGTCAATCCCACCACCAGCACCATGGGCATGAGTGTTTGTGTCAGGGACACATTCAACAACAAGATGTGTTTGTGTGTCTACGTAGGTATTTCTAAAAATGAGTGGCAAAGAGCAGGTGAGATTAGGGTTTTAATAGAATCAGGGCCTTGATTCTCTCACTGTCTGAGGTATAGTACACAAACACTCACAAAATTAGACTGCAGTTCAGCTTCAGAGAAAAACTGAGGCAAGTCCACCGGCAGCCTCTCTTCAACTTTCCTTGCAGTTAGTGGGGTCCTTGTTGCTATTTTCCAAAATTCAAGAAACATAAAACTTAAATGTCAAAGTGTCACAATGTGTACTTTACTTTTATTCCTAACCATGCAGATAGGAAAAAAAAAGTTCAGAAAAGTGTGACATGAAGTTGTTATCAATGTTCTTGCAGACAAATAAATTACATCCCCAATTCTAAAATAGTTGGGACAAAGTGTAAATTGTGAACAAAATCAAAATGCAATGACTTTCAGATCACATGAGCCAATATGTTATTTGCAATAGAACATAGATAACATTTCAAATGTTGAAACTGAGACATTTCACATTGTTATGCACAATCAGAGCTTATTTCAAATTTTCTGGCTGCAACAGGTCTCAAAAAAGTTAGGACACAAGCAAAAAAGGGATGAAAAAGCAATTAACATAAGAAAATCACCTGAAAGAACATTAAGCAAGTAATTAAGTTAACTGGCATCAGGGGTGTAACATGATTGGCTATAAAAGGGATGTCTTAGAGAGGCTGAGTCTCTCAGAAGTAAAGATGGCCAGAGGCTCTCCAACCTGTGAAGGCTTGTGTAAAAAAAATTGTGGAATACTTTAAAAACAATGTTACTCAACATCAAATTGCAAAGGCTTTGAAAGTCTCATCATCAACAGTGCATAATATCATCAAAAGATTCAGAGAAACTGGAAAAATCTCTATGCCTAAGGGACAAGGCTGAAGACCTTTACTGGATGCCCGTGATCTTTGAGCCCTCAGACGCCACTGCATCACTCACTGGCATGATTCTGTCATTGACATTACTAAATGGGCCCCAGGAATACTTCAAGAAACCATTGTCTGTAAACACAGTCTGCCGTGCCATCCACAGATGCCACTTAAAACTCTATCATACAAAAAGGAAGCTATTGTTGAGCATGATCCAGAAGCGTCGCCGTGTTCTGTGGGCTAAGGCTCGTTTAAAATGGACTGTAGCATAGGGGAAAAGTGTCCTGAGGTCAGACGAGTCTAAATTTGACATTCTTGTCGGAAATCATGGGTGTCGTGCAGTAGCGGCTCTAGACCCGGGAATGGCGGGGCGCAGACATGTCCCTTTATGACAATTAGTCCTGGGTAGTCTCTCCATATGTGATCGAACAGCGATGAAATCATGGGCGAAATTCAGTACAGAAAAAAAAATTTACTCATTAATAGGCCAGTGCTTCGCGTTGATTGATCAGGTCCGTGTTCCAGTGAAATATTGCCTTTCTCTCTCAGTATTGTGTGGGTTGATAAAAAAGTGGCACTTGGCAATTAAATAGGCAGCGTGCTGCTCAAGCTGTTTGCGTGAGAGGCGACAGGTATGCAAGTTTGACTAACGTTGATTTAAATACAGCAAATAAGCGTCCAGATGAATGATTGTCTTCTTACGTAATCGGGGAGAACAAGCAGCAGCTGTTAACTGTGGAGCGCTCTCAGAGCGAACCTTTGGTTACTCATGAAAATGACTGAGAACAGGTCAGGACTAACGACTGTTTTAAACGGATGTTTTGACACAATTCTCAGTTCAGGTTCCGCCACTGAGCTGAATTTCGCCCATGATTTCATCGCTGTTTCATCGCATATGGAGAGTGTGTCTTAAGTTGCCAAGTAAGATAATTGGAAAACGCGTCAGTAAAGGAAAATGGTTGCGAACTACCCAGGACTAATTGTCATAAAGGGACGTGTCTGCACCCCGCCATTCCCGGGTCTAGAGCCGCTACTGGTGTCGTGTCCTCCGAGCTTGTGTATTCCAGAGAAGGCCTGGAGAGTAGTAGGAGAGTCCGTGTGGTGAACTGGACTGCCTGCAGTCCCGATCTTTCATCGATTGAGAACATTTGGTGCACAATTAAACGAAAAGTTCGTCAAAGGAGACCCAAAACTCTCCAGCAGCTGGAAGCTTGTATTAAACAAATTCAAATTCAAATTCAAATTCCAATGGCTAAACTCAATAAACTTGTCTCCTCAATGCCCAGATGCCTCTGCTCTGTGTTAAAAAGAGGAGGGGATGCTACACCATGGTAAACAGGCCCCTGTCCCAACTTTATTGAGACCTGTAGCAGGCATCAAATTTTATATGAGCTCATTTTGTGGATAAAATTGTAAAACATCCCAGTTTTAGCATTTGCTGTGTTATCTCTGATCTACTGCGAATAAAATACTGGCTGGTGTGATTTGTTAGTCGTTGTGTTTTGATTTGAGTCAAAATATGCGCTTTGTCCCAACTATTTTAGAATTGGGGTTGTGTATACATTCATGAATTATTAACTTCCTAACTTTTTTCTTAGATGTATGCGTGTCATTTGGTAAAAGACAGGTGGTTTAACACCACATCTGAGTCCAACAAGTTCTCCTGCAGGAAGTGATCACTGCAGAGCAAGGACATTTTTGGGGCAACAAAACCATCCCATCTCACTGCCATTTCCCAGTGTCTCATAAAATTAAGGTCTTTGGGTAACCTTTACAATGTGATAAAAATAAAGAACCCAGAGATGTAACGGATTATGTACACTACAACAAAAAAACAGACGAAAAGGTTTCCCCTTCAGATAAAGGTTAAGTACAAAAACACATTCAAATACCAGTTCTAAGTATTCGTTTATTTATTTATTTATTTATTTATTACAAGCTTTATGGCAGTAATACAACAATAAATAATATATTAGTGTGCTGTTGTCTCACTGCCATAACGTTGCAACATGAGAAATGTCTATGAACTGTAACTAGCCCGGCTCCGTTAGCATTTCGCTGGTGGACAAATTAAGTAGCGCTCAAATGTAGGCACGCCTCAACCCCAGTCATGCAGCCTCTACGTATGTTTATGGTTTCACAAGCCCATGCACCAATTTTTGTCTCGAAGTAGTTTGACTAAGTTAAAAAAGAAAACACAGTCTTTGTGAATATACCAGGCTTCATCGGTTTGAATACTCGATGTGCATAACTAATTCATCATCGTCGGCAGGTTGATACCGCGAACGTGAAGAAAAATGATCTTCTTCAAATCGCTGGGAAATTGCCAGACTGAGGACAATCTGAAAAACGCGGAACACATTGGGGAGATGAAAATGCGTGACACTGCAGACGTTTGTTGTAGAGAGGAAGTGCACACTCATTCAGACATTTTCTCCGCGAGCGAGCACAGTAAGTGATGAGTAACATAACATAAATAGCCGCAAATCAGAGAGTAATGTGTACTAGCAGTAGAGGTGTCTGATATCCCCCTACGAAGGCTGCACTTAGCTACTGCTGCGAAGGATTGAGGAGTCCTATATAAAGTAGTGTTTTAGCAAGGGACAGCATTTAACTGACGATGTAAAATCCCGGGTAATTGATACAGGTTGCAGAAATTGAAGAATAGATGCAGAATGCAATTGACTGACAATAAAACAAAGAACGGATGTACGGGAGACAAGCATAACTTGATATCATGCACGGAGATTGGCGTTTCTTCACACAGCAATTTGAGATGTGTGTTTTCGTTCTAATTTTTTGCAGAGTTCTGCGCAGTTCCGTCGGTAAGTGGACAATTATTTCCTGCTTCCACCTGAGAAGTTTTGCTCATCGCTGCAATTCCGAAAAAAAAAAAACAAATTGGAGAGGCCGTTGTTATAAGAAATGCACCAATGAATGATTTATACAGTGAGGAGAATGCAAATTAACATGTTGGCTACGGAATTCGCAACGCTAATTTCCTGACTAATCTCATCGGGACCAAAAATATACTGATAAAGAGTGTCGTTAATCCTTGTTGCCCATGTAACACGTCCAGACTCATCTATAGGGATTTAAGCATAAAGTAGCACTGCTTCGGTAGTCTATTATGAAGTAAGCATAGAACATGACAACAACATTTCATAGCAGGACACACACACTGCAGGGGCAGTCTGCCACATTCACCCAACCCAAAACCGCATAAACATTCACAATAAAAAACAATAATGTTGGTCCACTAACATTTGATCGATTATACTTTCATTGACAATGAGCAACATCATTCCACACATGAAAACGCTATTGATACGATTATTACTTACAAACCCAATTTCAAGTTGGCACATGTACAAAACCCAAAACCAGTGAAGTTGGCACGTTATGTAAATCGATGATAAAAACAGAATACAATGATTTGCAAATCCTTTTCAACTTATATTCAATTGAATACACTGCAAAGACAAGATGTTTAACGTTCAAACTAAGAAACTTTATTTATTTTTTTGCAAATAATCATTTACTTAGAATTTAAAGGCAGCAACACATTGCAAAAAAGTTGGCACAGGGGCCTTTTTACCACTGTTACATCGCCTTTCCTATTAACGACTCTCAGTAAACGTTTGGGAACTGAGGAGACCAATTTTTGAAGCTTTTCAGGTGAAACTCTTTCCCATTCTTGCTTGATGTACAGCTTAAGCTGTTCAACAGTACGGGGTCTTTGTTGTCGTATTTTACGCTTCATAATGAAACTTTCAATTAATTTATTTAATCAGAGACTGTGCGGAAACCCTCACGGACCTTGGCAATCATCTATTGATTCCTCTCTCAGTTGTAATTATTATAAACATTTCAAATCTCTCTTGATTGTTGAATGATATATTTCAAGTGAAATTTGTTGTGGCGCCAATTTGTTATAACATATATGACAGCAAGGGATGACAGACAAAATTTTAAAACTTAAACAGGTTTAATTAAACAAACACTTTTAACTAATCTACTGTCTACTCAACTGACCAAGATTGATAAATATAAGAACAAAAATATTTACACTCCCTTTGGTTGGGTTGTTTGGTGATGTCCTGGGTGAGGAAAAAATACTCCAACACAGGCAAAAATCCAGAAAAAGCTTCACAGGTCATGGAAAGAGTGACAGGTCTGGTCAAATGTATCCTTCTCCTTGCAATTTCTCCGACCACTATTCTCTCAATTATCCTCTTTATAAACTCTTTTGCTGACCCCTCCCACCTTTTGGACTTTTTTTTTTTTTAATTCTCTGGGACTTGTCTTAGACATGCCCAAACCTAGCTCCAGTCTGGGCTAAAAAAAGGTCAATACTGCCATCTAGTGGCTTCTTTTCACATGAGACATACCTGTTTTTGTCAGGTATGTAATAACTAGATTCAGATGCGGCTTCATTGGCTTGGCTGTGCTCCAGAGGCGTTGCCAGGATGCCAACGTGGGCATGGTGGGCATTTGTCCTGTTTTGGGGGGGGGGGTCCTTATGTGCATGGAGGTTTATCAGTTTATCAAGGTTTATCAGTTTATCAAGGGGAAGTCCTTATGTGCATGGAGGTTTGTCAGTTTCACCTGCGTTATGACTCCAGACTTCAGGCAATGCATGTGTTTTTTGATCGTTTAAACCGTTTAAATTAAATAAGATGCAATGAAATTGCATAAAGACATTTCAAATAACCTAATTTCATTTAAACGTCTTTAAACGATCATGAAACACATGCATTGCTTCCAACCCCTGATAGGCTGTTGGCCAAGCGAAGCTAGCAGCTTTAGTTTTTCATTTAGTATTTCCCCATCAAGAGACTAGGTTACATTTTGCATTTATGTAGATTAATTATTTATAAAACACAATATAAAATGTTTGGGGTGCAAAGGTTGGCCGTTTTAAATATAAGATTAAAACAAGTGAACAAAACCAACTAATCAAAGCGCCCATAGAATGACTCGTTGATTCAGTCGGCCAATCACGTTCTTCGTACCGAAGGGAACCAAACATTCTAAAGCCTGCACCTCAGGTAAACAGACATAATAAAGAGACATAATAAATAAATCTTTATTATGTCTATGCTGGTAAACGCAACACGAGGAAGAGAGCAGCGACAGAGCGAAGGATCGGTAAAACAAATGTTTGTATTCTTCTAATGATTTTGATTATTTGACATACTCTTATGAAAATGGATGCAGACTGAGAATGAGCCGTGTTGATGATGGCATAATATAATCCTTAACATCCAGAGTTAGCGTAGTTCTACAGCATGCCGCAAAGTGTAGCTGGAGCTAATCATTTAGAGAAAAAATAGCTCCATATTTTAATACCATTAAACAGTGGCCAATCAGTTCGCACCCCTTCAGAGAGCTGATCCACAACACGTTGGCGCCGGCGTCCATGAGTCGCTTGCTGCAGTATTACTAAGTAGGCCTGGGGTTCCCAAAGTTTTCCAAATCAGGGCCCACTTGAAAATCTAAAAAAATGTCCGCGGCCCACCTTTGTCCTATAAACAGTACATAGACGAAATTATGCATTCTTAGAACAATTAACAGCAATATTAATTGTTGTGGTTGTTGTTGTTAAGAAAATAAAATGAATTAAAAAATAAAAAAACAACAACAACAACAACAATAATTGTTGTTGTTTTTTATTTATTTATTATTATTATTATTAGTATTATTATAAAGATTCAGGATTCAAATGAAAGCAGGGGGATAAAGGAAGCCCAAACTTTTAATCTGTGGTGTACACACAAGACAGAATTAATTATCGAACACAGTAAGTTCTCCTCCGAGTATGACCCCCGGTCATGATGACCAGAATGCTACATTCCGATTCATAAACTATATAAGGTTCCTAAAATATTGTTAGGTCAATAACACTCAATAGGTTATTACTTCTAAATATTTTTTAAAATTGTGCAATAAATATTTTACAATAAAAATAATAAAAAATCATATTTGCAAAAATGAATCATATTTTTAATGACCTCTCACGGCCCACCTGCAGTACCACCATGGCCCACCAGGGGGCTGCGGCCCACACTTTGGGAATCACTGAAGTAGGCTATATCGTGAGTTTGTTGTATTATGAGTTCAGTTACAGTTGGCTATTTGTTCCAGTTCTATATAAATCATTTAGGTGTATAGATTGGTTGTATTACTAATACCTTGTGATGAAAAACTTTTCGGTAATATTATAATGCAGTTTACACTGTATGTTCCATGCAATTGACTATCAAAAGGATAACCATCAAGATAAGTCGTCCAAGCCAAACTCCAAGGTAATCAATTCCTCGTCATTTAGCGACAATTATACTATGGATAATGTGGTATAAATAAACTACTATCTACACTTAAGACCAAGATTGAACACAACAAAAACAGAAATATTTATAGTCCCTCTTTGTTGGGGTGGCTTGGTGATGTCCTGGGCAAGGAAAAATGCTCTAACACAGGCAAAAATCCACAAAAGAAAACTTCACAGGTCTTGAACAGAATGACAGGTCTGGTCACACGTATCCTTCTTCTTGCAATTTCTCCTACTACTTTACTGTCTCAATTCTTTTCCTTATATACTCTTTTGCAGACCCCACCCACATTTAGACCTCTTTTTTTTAATTTTCGGGGACTTGCCCCAGACATATCCAGGACATGTCTAAACATAGCTCCAGTCTGAGCTGAATAAAAAAAAGGTAAATACTGCCATCTAGTGGCCTATATTCACATTACACCAGGCACAAAACTTAAACATGGCATGACAGAAATCACAGATCACAACAGTATGTCGTTTAGAGAAATGGTGTGTAAGCCAAAGCAGGGTGGTACTGGGATCCCAGAACAGGCAGGGAGAGAAAGTTGGGTGACTGTAGGTCAGCAGCGCAGGAAAGGGCATGCACGCCGTACAGTGACAGCTTCTCCAGTGGTTGAGGTGTCCAACCGATTCCAGCCCTTGCAGGAACTCGACTTGGCCCCTGACCGTGAGAGTGAGGGGACTGATGAGCAGCAGGGCACCCTGTTGGCCTCTACCCCTCAGAAAAGAGAGTTATTGATAATGGGGGACTCAATACTTAGAGGAATAGATAGCTTAGGCTGTTCGCGCGCCAAGGAGTTTCGTACGGTGTGTTGCCTGCCTGGTACCCAGGTAGGAGACCTCCTGGAACGTGCGGACAAGCTCCTGGCCCGAGCGGGGAGGGATCCAGTTGTCATGGTCCATGTTGGGACAAATGACATAGGTAAGGGTAGATTTGAGGTTCTGCAAGGCAAATTTGTGGAATTAGCTGAGAAGCTTAGGAGCAGATCCTCAACGGTAGTGTTCTCCGGGATTCTACCGGGACCACGTGCAAGCCGAGGTAAGCAGAATTTTATCTGGAGGTTTAACACGTGGCTATGAACCTGGTGTAGGAAAGAGGGGTATAGGTCTATGGGGCCCTGGAACTTTTTCTGGGACAGGAGTGACCTGTTCAAACCTGACGGGCTGCACCTGAACCGGAGGGGTACCTTTGCACTGGGCCAGCGTATGTTGAGGGTAGCACAGGATCATTCAAACTAGGGACTTGGGGGGCAGGGAGGTTAGTGAGTGTTACACATCGGGAAATGCAGACTGCCCAGATGGAAGCTGACAGCGTAACATGCCCTAACAATGTTTTACTTTTAAAGCAACAAAGCGTAGTGGGGGCTCGAGGCGGCAGCCACATGGGAAATCAAGGGGGTAGAGCATTAGTAATTACCTGAAATGTTTTTATTTAAAAATGCAAGCATAAAAAATAAATTTCCAGTACTTGAGGCTGTAGTGATCAGTGAGGGCTATGACATAGTTGGGATTACAGAGACATGGCCATGTGAAGAGGATGGAGATGAATATAATATAGAAGGTTATAAGCTCTTTAGGAAGGATAGATGTAATAGGCGAGGAGGGGGCGTAGCACTCTATGTGAACGAAAACATTAATGTACAGGAAATTCCCGAAATTGAACATTCCTTGTCCTGTGAAGATATCTGGGTCAGGCTCATTGGCAAACACGAGACAGGTTTAAACATAGGAGTATGCTATCGACCACCAGCTTTGGACAGTACAATCAATGAAATGCTTTTTAGGAGGATTACGCAAGTTTGTAGTGGTGGTGGGACTATTATCATGGGAGACTTAAATTATCCTGGTATCAATTGGGAAATGGTGAAAGGACAAGGTAGGGGGGAGGAAGAATTTCTAGATGTTATAAATGATAATTTCTTGGTGCAGTATGTTAATAAACCTACCAGAGAGAAGGCAATTTTAGACTTAGTGCTCTGCAATGACCCCGATAGAATTAGCAATGTTGAGGTACTGGAGCCACTTGGGACAAGTGATCACTCTGCTGTTAATTTTGATGTTTCATGGGAAGTGAAAAAAGTGTATTCTATAACAAAAATTTTCAATTTTAGGCAAGCAAACTTTGACAGGATGCGCTCATATCTAGCTGAAATAAAATGGGAGACACTCCTGGACTGTAAGTCCGTAAATGAGATGTGGGAAAGATTTAAGGGGGTTTTACTTGAATCTCAGTTCAGATTCATTCCGAAGGTGTCCAAAAGTAAGCTGAAAAAGCAGAATCCTCAGTGGATGACCAAAAGTATTCGTAGGATGTTGAGGGAAAAGAGGAATCTTTATAAGATGTACATAAAGGAGAACAATGAGAATACTAGGGCTGAATACTGTAAAATGCGGGCTGTTGTCAAAAAGAGCTGTGGAATGCTAGAAGACTGTATGAAAGACAAATTGCAGAGGGGGCAAAAACTAGCCCTAAGCACTTCTTTCAGTACTGTAGCAGAAAAAGGAAAGTTAAAAAGCAGGTTAAGTGCATAAAGAATAAAAATGGATCGCTGCTATATGATAACAAGCATATTGCGGATGCCTTAAACAGTTACTTTGTTGAGAATTTTACCTCAAAGGGGGTCTTTATTTGGCCAGAGGGCACGTCAAATGCTCAAGATTATTTGGCGGAAATTAAGGTTCGGGATAACAAAGTATCAGACAAGTTGCATAAACTAAAAGCAGATAAGGCGGCGGGTCCTGATGGCTTATATCCTCGAGTGCTCAGGGAAGCTGGTGAGTTCATCTTTAAGCCACTATCCGCCATTTTCAGACGGTCTTTAGAAACTGGAGAAATACCAAATGATTGGAAACAGGGCAATATAATACCAATATATAAGAAAGGGGTCCGTACCGAGCCAGGAAACTACAGGCCAGTGAGTTTAACTTGCATTTCGTGCAAAATACTGGAATCTGTCATAAAAGATGAGCTGGACTTATTTCTTGAACGTAACAGTATCTTGAGGGATAGCCAACATGGTTTTCGGAAGGGAAGGTCATGCCCAACAAACCTTCTGGAATTTTTTGAAGAGCCCACCAGGACTTACGACCAGAGCAGGGCTTATGACATCATATACTTGGATTTTCAGAAAGCATTCGATACAGTACCGCATAAGAGACTAATTATTAAAATGAGCTCCATTGGAGTCACAGGAGGTATTCTGAAGTGGATTCAAAACTGGTTACAGGACAGAACACAAAGAGTAGTGGTCATTGTTATCTCATCTGAGCTGGGTATGATGGGGAGTGGCGTCCCCCAGGGATCAGTGTTGGGACCCCTGCTGTTCCTCATTTACATTAATGACCTTGATAGGAATATTGAGAGCACATTGGTTAAATTTGCAGATGATACTAAATTGGGGGGTTTGGCAAATAGTCTAGGGTCCACTAAAGTGATTCAGGACGATTTGGATAGAATCCAGAATTGGGCAGAAATGCGGCAAATGAAATTTAATCTAGCAAAATGTAAAGTTGTACATGTAGGTAATAAAAACATTAGACGGGTTTACTTCATGGGAGGTTTAAAACTGGAATGTGCTGCACAAGAGAAAGATCTGGGAGTGATTGTTAACCAAACCCTCACAGGTTCTAGCCATTGTGCCGTAGCAGTTAAAAAAGCTAATCGGATGCTAGGATACATTGCCAAAAGTATTGAGTACAAATCTAAGGAGGTGATGATTCTTTTGTACAACACGTTCGTTAGACCACACCTGGAGTATTGTGTACAGTTCTGGGGACCATACTTTAAGAGAGATATAGAGGCTCTAGAGAAAGATCAGAGAAGAGCCACCAAGCTTATTCCAGGTATAAAAGATACAAGAAGAGGCTGAAGATCCTTAATCTCTTTAGTCTTTGGAAAAGGAGACTCAGGGGTGATTTGATTGAGGTCTTTAAATATGTTAAAGGGATTAACAAAGTGAATCATGTAGGATTCCTTCGACCAAGTGTTAGTAGAACTCGGGGTCACAAATGGAAGTTGACCAAAGGTAAATTTAGCATTGATATTCGGAAATATTTCGGTAATTTCAATGAAGAATAGCTTACCTGACCATATTGTTGAGGCAGACACCTTGGGGGTTTTCAAGAGCAGGCTTGACCTAAAGCTAGATACCATTGAGTCATTTAGTGTCTGAAGGGATATATTCACAATAGTATAAAGAATCTGGCGAGCTTAGTTGGGCTGAAAGGCCTGTTCTTGCCATTCATGTTATGTTATGTTATGTTATGTTATGTTATGTTAATAATAGCGTGCATTTTCGAAACTTTAAAGTAACCCTACAACGTTAGGGATTGATTATTTATAAGCCAACATTATACCTTTAAGCACGTTTTGGAGAAAACATCAATATGCTCATTTGAAGTCATGAAAAAGCCGGTATGTCAGCCTTCTCCATTGTAAACTTCCATGTTGTCATGGAGATCCTGTTAGTAGTCCAAAGCATTTGCCTGCTTAAAAAGGTAAAGTTTAGATTGTTCCCGGTCATTAACGTCCACGAGTCAAACCCCAAACATTTGTTTACAGTGCTTCTAAGAAAGTTATCTGTCAATTGTGAAAAAACTCCCCGAGTGTGGCAATATAAAACAAACAATAAAAGCCAACAGCCCACGGCCTATGAGTAAAGAAAAGCGGTGAGAATTCGGGAGTCATTACGCAGGTTAAACTGGGAAACCTCCATGCACAAGGACTTCAATTCCATGCGAGAATGATATATATTCAGTGGCGGGCGGTGGACAGAGAACAAGGAGGGTGATAAACATGTCTTTAAACTGCTTATTATTCTTGATCCTTTTCAGTCAATTTCCCTGGAAAAAGAGGCTTGAACTCCACCCCCCCAGTTGTAGCTAATTGTCTTCGTTAAGACGAGAAATCAAACGCAGACCAGTTGAACACAAAAAAGAGCGCATTGCAATCTTTTTCAATTAATCAATCATTACGCACAGGTATGACGACTTGCTCAGAATGTAGCAAAATTCAACGCGGAAAATTCGCAGTGGTTTTTCCGTAAAGAGTTACCTCTTAAGGCATGTTCTAGAATTCATTATTCACTCGCCGAAACATTTCATTATAAGCGAAAGTAACATGTAACACCAAGAACAATGATTGAAATCGGGTCACTAATTTCATCCGTTTCAAGGGATGTTTGCCGCCCCCCCAGTTTTCCATCCACCGCCCGCCACTGTCTATAATAGCCATTTTCTGGGATGGATTTTGCGAGATCTACGAATTTGGAATCTCTTTTGAGAGTGTAATCAACGAGCCAAGTAAACAATCCCTCCTCATCCATATGTTATGATTCTGATCTGTCTGGTCATGTTTTATGGTTCTGGTTTTGTGTTCATGATTATTGTCTTTTATTTATTCTTTTTGGTTTTTGTAATATTCAGGTTTTTGGTTCATTCCATGTTTCAGTTCCATTGCACTTGTCTCCCCTGTCTTGTGATCTAGTTGGTTCAGTCCGTCTTCCCTGTCTGCGTGCTCACTGACTTCGGGTGATTTAAAGGAAGTCCGGTGTTTAAAAATATTCCTTCATATCTCGTTTTCTTTCTTCACCCTTCTGTTCTGATTACTAACAAGACTAATATTTGTATTTTGTATTATAGTCTACTAACACAACTAACCATGTATGTATTCGATTACTAAATTACTAATGAGCACTCTAGTTTAAGTTGTAAAGCTGCACCACTACCAATAGACTAATTCCCTCTTCGCAATCGCCCTGTTCTATTCTCCGCCCCATTGCTTTCCGCCGTCCTCTCCCTATGTTCAGCGAGAATCTCTCGCACGTGCTTAATTACTTTCCTGCTCTTGTTATCTGTGCACGTAGAACTCCTGGACCGGAGCTGTTTAAATGTCATAGGCTGTTTGTGTGATTCCTGTCCGTATTTCGTATCTCGCCAATTTTTGTGGTAAGGTTTCCCTCATGTGATTTTCCCGATGTAATTTGTCTCATTCCCCACAGCTGATCTCTGTATAGCATGTGACCTTTCCTGTGTGTATATTAGGAGTCTTTTCACTCACAGCTCTTGTCAGAACGATGATCAATATTTCATTGTGCCGAGCTCCTTGTACGCCTTTGATTATTGTTTTTCTTCAACTGGATAGTCCTACCCTGATTCTTGCCATTGCCCTTTTTGTACTGTTTTCGCCTTTCTGGATTTTGACATATTTTTGTATGACCACGAGTTTTGTGTTTGGATGCCCTGTGTATGACCATTGGCTTTGCCCATCGACTACGACTTTTTTGCCTCTCGTTTTTGCACCTCTGCTCATCTGTCTTACTGGTTCTGACCCCGGCCTGTCTAGTCGATACTGTTTTTACTATCTGATTACTGATTACTAGGTGATTACTATCTCTTGCGAGTGGTTCCTGAACGATACCTCACACCATATCCCTGTGATTGCGCCCACGCAGAGCAAGTTCACTAACAGTGAGAAACTGAATGACTTCACCCATGTTTTTAATGTCGTATCTGTTCTTTCTACTTGGGTATGACCCAGCAGATGAACAATATTTTCACCTGTCTCTGACTGGCGCTGGTAGCCTACTCCTGCCGCGCAACCATGGACCTGAGTGTGAGATGCTTGTTGCAAGTTTGTACAGTCTTTATCGAATGCACTCCTGCCCCCCCCTTTTTTTTGTAGCCACGTTTAGTAAATATGTCCTCAAGATCCGATTTAGAACAAAATTTGTGACAAGCGAAGCGAAAGCTGTCTATTCGCGCAGTACTGAATAGTCAAGCCATAACATGGACGAGTTTGACACACTTAGAATTACTGCTTAAAATGGGCTGAGATGGGGAGATCCATATTTAAATCCGGAGGAGTGAACACAGAGCCGGGGGTTTGAACATGGGGAGAACAGACGTTTTGAGCCCCCAGCAAGGGTGCAGAGCTGCTGGAGGATGATGAATCTGCCGGTGATTCACGGGCAGTCCCGGACCCCGTCACGAAAGCAACGCGCTGTTCGGTGGTTGCAGGTCTGATGGTACAGACAGCACTTGCGGGAGTGGGAGCAGCTTGTCTTTTTTTTAATGAGCCACATATGCATTTCTATTGGCAAATGTTCGAAGTGCTTATGATACAGATGTTCGAAATCAAAATGTGCTTTTAATACATAATTATTGTTGCAACAGCCCCGGTGAGTGACAAGCAACTCCAGACTAGCTGCTAATTAGCTGTCTGGGCTCACTCGGTAGCCAACTCAGGTTATAATCACACGAGTCGACACACACACATATGACAAACTAGTGCACGAAATGCCTTCATGTCAAACAACAAGATTGACAAAATAAGCGGTGGAAAAAGTAGCAACAAAAGAGATATAGGAGAAGTTTTCATTCTGAGGAGAAGCACAGGTCCTGTATGAGCGGCCTCAGACTGAGCGACTGAGAGAATGGGAGGGTCCATAGTCATTTGAAAGTGCCCATTGGTTAGTTTTACATCAGAATACACTGGCAAAGGAATCCATCAATCACACATTGTGATAGATAGATGAAGCATATGTAAAGCTCTCTCTAAGTGGCTGTCTACCTCCGGCCGTTAATCACGTGGGATATCGCGTAATTTGCTGTCAAATAGTAGTAAATCAGTTTTTTATCTTGAGTTTTCATTCGGTGGGCACAGCTTTTCTCAGCTTTTCCTCTCCTGCCCCCCTCCTTGGTAACGCCCCTGCTGTGCTCACTGGAATTCATGTAAATACCCCATATAGTGAACGATACTGTCCTTTTTGCCAAGGACATCGCTTGCAATGGTTGGATGACGTGCGAGCAACTCCCTGTAACCAATTCTTAACGAATTTCTTGCAGTGCTTGTTCATTTTGTTTGCCTTTGTGATTTCCACTTGGTCAGAAGTCTTTGCACAAATCCCTTCTGCCGAATTTTATATGGAAGCAGTTGGGCAAAGTGAAAGACAGTAAACCACAAACTTTGGAGAACATGCCAGCCTTTAATGATGAGAATACTTAATGTGCACAATGTAATTTATGTGCATCCTGTTACCAGATAGGTACCGCGACTGTGAAGAAAAATGAGCTTTGCACAGTTGCCGAGGCATGCTACTTTTGTATCAACACGTGATGTGTGAAACAATGATTACTGTGCAATCCAGTTTGATTACTGTTTTAACAGAATCCTTGCCTCTGTCAGCTGAATTGCGTGGAGCAGGCGTGCTATGTGATGAGGCGGGGGTCTAAGTGCAATAAGCAGATACATCTCTATACAAGACTGCGTAGATGACAGTATGTGATGCCTCAAACATGTATCTCTCAGCATCAATGGTGCCCTCACAGCCATGCAAGTTACCTACGCCGTTGATAGGCCTACTAACACTTCATGTAGCCAGTGTTTACAGATCAGCTCTGTGATTGAGATGGCGAATACGCGCAAATTTTAAAATGTGAAAATTATCTGGGTTTATCTAAAATGGGATGTTTTGAGACTATCCCGCATGGGAAGAATCAATTGTTATGGCCCCAATTTGTTATGACATAAGACAGCAAGGGATGACAGGCAAAATTTTAAAACTTTTTTAAAACAGACTTATTTAAACAAAGACAACTAACAACTAACCTACAATTTACTACTGCTGACAAGGACTGATTATATACAGGAAAAAAAATATATTTACAGTCCTTTGGTTGGGTTGCTTGGTGATGTTCCAGGCGAGGAAAATGCTCCAACACAGGCAAAAATCCACAAAAAGCTTCACAGGTCTTGAAAAGAGTGACAGGTCTGGTCAAATGTATCCTTCCCCTGCAATTTCTCCTACTACTTTACTCTCTCAATTTTCCTCCTCATATACTCTTTTGCAGACCCCTCCCACCTTTTAGATTTTTTTTTAATTCTCTGGGACTTTCCATCTCAGACATGCCCAGGACATGCTCAAACCTAGCTCCAGTCTGGGCTTAACAAAAAAAAGGTCAACAACTTCTTTTCACATTACACCTCCATTCCAAAAGGGAAAAATTTTGACTCATAAAGTCCATTTTCTTTTCAATACAAAAATGGTTACGTAGACACTTGCGTATATATACATATACACATTATGCTAATTAACATGTGATATATACACATACTCAAACACGGG
The DNA here is from genome assembly GCA_029721435.1 of Gymnothorax reevesii. Classification (NCBI taxonomy): domain Eukaryota; kingdom Metazoa; phylum Chordata; class Actinopteri; order Anguilliformes; family Muraenidae; genus Gymnothorax; species Gymnothorax reevesii. The sequence goes on from CM056576.1 coordinate 137,059,220, forward strand.
ATAAGCAATCAGCAATTACATTGTCAGTACCCTTTACATGCTTAATTTCCAATTCAAACTCCTGTAAAATCAAACTCCAATTCAACAAACTCCGATTCTTGTTTTCCATCTTACTCAAAAACATTAACGGATTGTGATCAGTGTACACAATCATTGGCTTTTGCCCTGTAGAAACATAAACCTCAAAATGTTGTAAGGATAGAACCAGAGCCAACAGCTCCTTCTCAATTGTGGAATAGATCTTTTGGTGGCGATTGAACTTCCTGGAGAAGTATGACACGGACTGCTTAATGTCATCAGAGTCACTTCTCTGTAGGAGCACAGATCCACAAGCTTGGTCGCCAACATCGACCGCAATGGAGAACGGTTTGTTGAAGTCAGGAGATTTGAGCACGGGGAAGTGACACAGCAGAGACTTCAGGTAATCGAAGGCTCTTTGGCATGCTTCATCTCAAGTGAAGTTTACGCCTTTCTTCAGTTGGTTGGTCAGACTGAGAGCAATCTCAGCAAAGTTCCTGCAGAACTTGCGGTAGTACCCGATCATTCAAAATAAGCGGCGCAAAGCTTTTTTGTTGTCAGGAACTGGAAAGTCCATGTTGGCTTGGACTTTAGCATTTATGGGTGCCACCTTACCCTGGCCTATGACGTAGCCAAGATACGTGACAATCACACGACCAAAGTCACTCTTGCTCAGGTTAACAGTCAGGTTAGCCTGGGTCAGGCGCTGGAACAACGTCTCTACATCTTTCAGATGTTCTTCCCAGGAGTCACTCCATGTGATCAGGTCGTCGATGTACGCACTCGTGTGTGGCAATCTGGCGATTGTAGACTGTATCATCCTTTGGAACGTGCCTGGGGCATTTTTCATGCCAAAGGGTAGGACTTAATACTGGTGCAACCCTTTTTTAAGATGGTGTGGCAAAAACAGAAATACTCTTGGCCCTCTCAGTTAAAGGCACACACCAATAATCCTTCAATAAATCAATCTTGGTCAGAAACTATGCTTGCCTTACTCTATCAATACAATCATCAATCCTAGGTATTGGAAACACATCAGTTCTAGTTCCAGCATTGACTTTCCGATAATCTGTACAGAATCTAGTACTTCTATCAGGTTTTGGAACAAGCACACAGGGTGAACTCCAATCTGAGTTAGAGAGTCTGATAATATCATGTTCTAACATGTACTCAACCTCTTTCTCAGCAATCTTTCTCTTTTCAGGATTAATTCGGGACAGATGCTGTTTCATGGTTTGGCAACACCAACATCTACATCATGAGAAGCTATAGAAAATCTATAGAAATGAAGGATTCACTGCTGCTGAATCAGCCAAATTTGGCTGCAAATGCGAAAAAAGCCTACGTATTTGCAAATAGTTGTCTATTACATATTACAGATTCGGGTGGGATTGGAGATGTTAAATAAAAAAAAAGAAGAAGACATTTATGTGGTAATCCGTAAGATCTGAATTTGCTTGTATATATTGACATCTTTGGCAGTAAGCTGTAATTGCAGGTGCGCTTCTGGACCTCATTTCCCATCACTCTTGTCGAGACCCAACAGTGTCGTATGTATGACGTCGGTAAATTGACGGCTCTTACCAGTTCCACTCCTCCTCAATTCTCATGCAGAAGGGAAAGATTCTCCTTGACATTGCAATCGAATAAAAGTTAAAATTATGTGTCGTTAGTCATCCATTATCGTCATCTCATTCCAGTAAGATGTTAGGCTATTATGATGAAGCGATTAACTTAAAGGGCTGTCATGCATTCGCCGTGATAATTTTTCCTTCATTCACGTTCCCGTGCTGTAGTGAGTAATTATTCAATCAACGAAATGCGTGTTTCATGATCGTTCAGATTGTTTAAATGCAATAAGCTAATCAAGAAGGCATAGGCAGCACTCCCAATGCATAAAAAATATATTTATTGCCACACTATAGGACGTTTCGGGTGGTACCCTTCCTCAGCATGTACGGCAAACAAGATCAATTGACACTGGTGTGTTTTATAGGCACAGGTAATCTCATCACTATGGGGTCTATTCTCCCATGCGCTTAAGTCGAAAAAAGCGCGTAGCTACGCGCTTTTCAGCCTACGCGTATTCTCCCCTCGACTTAAGTCTGTTCATTACACGCCTTGAAGGCAGTTACGCGCTTGGGGCGGAGCAAGGCCAAAATCGGGGCATTTACGGGCGTTTCTCATGCAAATAACACTTACGCGTATTCTCCCCCTGGCTTACGCGCTTTTTCTGTTAAGCGCTTTTGAGGGCTGTATTAAGGTCAAGCGCCAACATTAGGCGAAATTGAATATTGCGTTTGATGTCAGTTATAGGCCGAATTTTAACATTACTTTTATTTTATTTAACATGGTAAAGGTTGAGACATTGAATATTGGATTGTTCTTCCTTATTTCTAAACTACATTTCCCAAAGCCATGATAATTTATCAAACGAAATCATCACATGATAGGCTTATTACGCATCAGCCTCTTCTCCAATCAGTTAAATTACAAACGCAAAACAATTAATTAATACGAGTATACATAAGACTATCATTCTACCATGCCCTCAAAATCTTGAGCCAAAATGCCAGTCCTGCATTTGCTTGCGCGCCGAGCTCGAAGACGAACACGCATATATCAGCTTCGTTTGGACATCCTGGGACTAACAAACATCGAGTGCATCCAGCGCTTTCCCCTGGACCGTGCATGAGGCAATCATCTATCTTTGCCGACTTCTGGATGAACAGCTATCCAGCCGCAGCAATTATCCACAAAACATACCCGTGGTCATCAACGTCAAAACTGCGCTGTCGCTCCTGGCATCTGGGTCGTTTCAGAGAGTGGCTGGTGATGTCATTCACATCACAGGCGTCTGTATCAAGGTGTCTGACGCAGTTCGTTGGCGCTTCAAGTTCTTCTCCATGCACTTCCACTGCAGAAAGAGTGGATGCCATCCCCTCCTCCTGTGCTGTGAAATACACAGGGGATGATGGTTGCCCACCACCTGTTGCGTGTACACTTCTCAGGTGTGCAGAGAACCTGGCTCTTACAGTGCCCCGCAGATCTCTCCATTTATGCTTTAAATCGGGGATACTGCGCTTACATCTCCCCACTGAAGCCACATCCAGAACGATTCGCAGCTTAATTCCTCGGATCAGCCTTCAGTGCTCGCTTGCCATACAACACCAACATCTGTGAAATTTGCGGCTTTTTCGGCTCGACGTCACCATCATTGTCTTCCATGTTCTATTAACAAATGCGACTGCCCTGTATGTTCATGATAATCTAAAAAGTTGTGATATTCTCACGAGTGAGGGGATTGATTTTCTAATTGAGGATATCTGTATTAACTAACTCGAGTCCTAGTAATTTTTTACCATTGGTAATACTGTGTAATTTAATGTGTGAATAAAGATATTATTAAATAGGCTACTCAAGATTGAGCCCTACCCTGGCAAATACCAAAGCACTATCCATTTGTTAATCAATTTTAGCCTTTAAAGAATAGCCGACATGGGAAGAATCATTATCAGTAAATGGGATAATTGATTATAATAAAGTATTAGGCACAAGTTCAAGTGAATGTGTCGCTCAAATCAAATAGGATGATAGGCTATGGATATGGAATTCCGTCATTACTGAGGCGGTTTCGGGGCGGGGAGATGACCGCGTGCGGGGTAAGAAATCTTGTTAAAGCGTTTCCATCTCCTTTAGTTGCAAACCTGACATCGGAGTAGCTTTCAAGTGCGCAATTTCTAAATAAGATCATATAAACTGTCTTTGATTGTCTTTTTTTGTGTGACTAGAATGTTCCCTTTGTCTTCTTCCCTGCCTTCCACAGAACAAACAGGCTGGTGTAGGAGGGGCACGTTTTCAGTGATCTGATTGCGCTGATTGAGAAGCGCTAAATTCTTTATATATTATTTCATTATCGCGGCAATTTGTTTGTTTACATAGCTTTAATGCCATGGTGGCTATAAGAATTAACAAGTGTTTGTCACTAACATATCCCCTGCCGCCGCAATTTTATGTGTCCGTACGGACGGAGCCCAATGCTATATCCTCCGCTTCGCGCTAATCGCGCGGCAGAGGATAAAAAAAGAGATGTCTGAATTACGTCTTGTAATTGGTACAGACATACATAGGCCTACTATTACAGCGGCATAAAAAACCTCGTATCTTCACAATGACAAACTTCACAGGAAAATAAAAAATAAATATAAAATAAAATAATAATAATATAAATGAATAAATATAGTTTAAAATAAAAATGTTTAATTCTGCATGTAAGAATAGTGGACATACAAGTTTTCGTTTCTTATCAGTTTGGAGATACAAGGTTTTATCAGCAGGCCGACGATATACAAATTTAAAGTCTGGCTTGCGTTTTCCATGGACCACAAATGCATTTTCTTGGTTAATCAGAAAATCCTTTTTCCATGTTTTCCTGATAGCCATAATCAATGAGCTTTGTACAGAGTCAGCCTCTCTTTTGTATTAGTCACACCTCTTTCATAAGGCCGCCTACATTCTGAAGTTAAGCGCTGTGGGCGTGATCGAAGCGAGTAGGGGAGAATACGCGTAACTCAAAAGCGCTTAACTCGAAGCGCGTAAAAAAGGACTTACGCGCTAATGGGAGAATAGACCCCATAGTGATGAGATTGCCTGTGCCTATAAAACACACCTGTGTCAATTGATCTTGTTTGCCATACATGCTGAGGAAGGGTACCACCCGAAATGTCCTATAGTGTGGCAATAAATATATTTTTTATGCATTTGGAGTGCTGCCTATGCCTTCTTGATTAGTGTGTTTCTCTTTTCATATGTTTCTGCACCCATTGCTTAATTCTTTATAACTTTTCGGGAGTTGAGTGCGTTTGTGTCTTTTTCATTAAATAAAATAAGACCATTTGAAACATTTTTATGCAATTCCACTGCTTCCAACCCCTGAGTGAAGAAAAGCGTGAGAATTCCGGAATCATAATTGTTCTCATATTACTAGTGGCGAAATCCACCATAACACATGTGAAACTGATAAACTTCAATGCACAAGGATGCTTCAATTCTACCTGAGAATCTCTACAAAGTCTGATAGAATAATTTCTGACTACAGCATGGGAACGTGAATATGTAATTAATATGTGGAAGTTGAGAGCCCTGTGTAAATAATGAAAATGGTAGTTGGTTAACAGGTAACATTATAACTCTTTTTTTAAATTTAATAAAAACAATTTGTTGAGGCGGTTATCATAGCTTTTTTCCTGTTTGCTTCCTGATATTAGTTTGTAATTTTCGTTTCAGTAGTAGCCTCAACAGAGACTCAGCTAACGTTAGTTTCTACTGTGCACAGTATAGCTGAAAAATGTGACGTTCCCGAACAAGTTGAGTCTTTTGAACGACTCTTTTATGCGAACGATGAGAACGGATTCGCAGTTGAGAGCCGCTCGTTTGCGAGCCGTTCTTATATGCAAATTGCCTACACTGCCCTCATGTGTCATTGTGTGCCCCGTGAGTCTGAGTCGTCCCGCTGCCTGCACGTGAACGACTAATGACATCTCCGAGTTGAGTTATCCACAGCGCACTCCATTCACGTTAACGCAGCTATGTATGTGCAGCTGAATTAGGGGAGGAGAATATTAGTGAGCGCCGCCCGACAGGACTGAGGACATTTGCCGCTGGATCTGTTCTGATGTGGATTCGAGTCAAGGAGCTGAGCTCCTGTTTGTTAAGTAGTTCAGGTGTACAAACACCAGGTAGAGTAGGACAATTTTTCATTCACATTTTTATCACATCCTAATTTTTAATCTAGTTTTATTTATATTTTTTATAAACATATTTTCTTTGTTCTTATTTTTTATTTTTTTGTTTTTAAATGTCCTTGTGTGGGAAAATTTTACAGTAAAGTTGTTTTGCATGTAAGTTATCTCTAGCCTGTGTAGTTTCTATTGTGCTACAAAGTTTTTTTAGGTGAGGGAAAATTCAAAATAGTGATGTCACTGTCAAAGCATGGGGATACGGCACCACCTTATGGAATGTTTACAATGAAAACACAAGCCAAATTAAATTCTAATTAATATTTCTGAATAATTCCCCCAATAGAGTATATATTGGTGGGATGTGTAAGTTTAAATTATTCTGATCCAAATCTTAACTTATAACTGCTACCAGCGATTGTTTCCTTGATAAAAATGAGTTACCCCTGGTTGACTTCTAGAAAATAAATAAATATAACAAGGAGCCAGTCTTTTGGACGGCTGTTTGGAAGACATGTCTCCTCGAGATCCGGCTCCCTTCAAAGAGCCATAAATCCCATCTCTAGTATAGCTACACAGTATTTGCCATTGCCATTGGGTAGACGTCTGAAGGGATCCAGTAGCGGTACTTTCCGCTTCTTGGAAGGCTGCATATTTAACAGTCCTCCCTTAATTCCATCTGTAAAACTGACATATAGTGTAAGGGACAAGTTAGATTTATGGTGTCATGGCCCCAATTTGTTATGACATATAGGACAGCAAGGGATGAGAGACAAAATTCCAAAACTTCAACAGATTTAATAAAACAAAGGCTGACCAAGATTGAAATAATAAAGAAAATGAGATACTGTCCCTTGAGATGGGGTTGCTTTGTTATGATGTCCTGGGACAGGAAAATGCTCCAACATAGGCAAACATCCACAAAATGAGTTTCATGGGTCTTGAACAGAGTGACAGGTCTGGTCCAATGTATCCTTCCACTATTTCTCCTTGAAATTTCTCCTTCTACTTGACTCTCTCAATTTTTCTCCTTACATACTCTTTTCCAGCCCCCTCCCACCTTCCAGACTTTTTTCAATTCTCTGAGGCATGCCCAGGACATGCCCAAAACCCAGCTCCAGGCTGGCTTAACAAAAAACTGTCAATACTGTCATCTAGTGGCTTTTTTCCCCCCCTCATTACAATGGTTAGGGGATAGAGCCAAGGTTCAGGTCAGGGAAAGTACCGCTACTGGATCCCTTCTGACGTCTAGCTTGCATTGCTTCTGCCGGGGTTCCTTACTTCCTTCAAGCTCGCTCCTACCTTCTGGACAGACCAAACACTGCTTACTGATGTAAAAACTACTAGATGTGCGCCTGTATTTGAAAATAGCGAGGGAATGTCGCCACAGACCCACTGATTGCTTTACCTGGCAAAGAATGAAATACAAGTGCTTTCATTCGTGGGTCATAGGCCCAATCACTGTTGTTTTATCCCCCCTCTCTGATAGACACAGACGGCAGCGAGACGGAAATCTTATGGATTACCACTTTAAGGTTTTAATATAGGGCGACATGAAATTGGCCATTTCATATATTATAGATGCATATATGCACCTATAATATATGTATGTTGCATATATGCGAAACCTATATCTGGCCCTATATTAAAACCTGTATGTTTATATCGGTTCTTTCCATGTGGGATGTGCTGACATACAAAAATATAATTACTATCGCAAAATAAAATGCCATCCACTTACTTGTGGGTTATCATCCTTTATACAGCCATTTTTTTTTGGATCTGTGATACTGCAAAATTGTCTTACAGAAATCTTTGATCCTCAAAAAGGTCATTAATTATGTACTCTCATTTTTTGAGATTTCATTTTCTCTGTTAATGTCGCTGCATTTTAGATGAGGGACGGTCATTACTTGGGTGCATGTAAGGTGTCATTCATCACTTATATTAAATTAATTGTATCTCCTCGACAAGATACTATGGTTTAGTTCCGGGCCCGCCGCTGCGCCCGCAGAGACTTTCTGTTCCGGGCTTTGGAAGCCACAATTATTACAGGAATTTTTTTTTAATTTTACACAGGGGAAGATATCCGAAATTTGGGGATCAGGGAGATACACGACACGGTCCGAGTGGCAGCCGAGTTATCTCGTTCATAGGCCTAATGTTTTCAGAGTTTTGTGTTGGCCATAGAATGGCATGATGGTGAAATTAAAAGCGTATTTTGTGTCTAAGTTTAATGGACATCATGCTCTGTCACTTCATTAGCATTGGACAGTATTAGCAATTCTCTGGTTGCCACATTTGTTTGGTCATAAACATTTGAAATTTCAAAGTCCTGCAATTTGTTTTATGTTGATTTTTTTTTGTGATATTTTTATTTTGATTTTATCAGAAATACCAGGAAGTTGACGAATTAAGTCTCATGAGATTTGAAGCTAAATCATTTGCACAGATCTTGAGAGAAGAAGAATTGCTGAATGTTACTGGCAGTTAGTCGAAGGAGAAGCAGAGCTGTAAAATTCTGTGAATGTGTTTCTCTCCCCTGTCGATAGGTCTTTCAGAAACTCACTCCCTCATCGGCACCTACACTGCAGTGAATGCTGATGAGTTCACCTCTGTTCTGTGGCTTGATGGTGAAAAGGTTGACTCTTATATTAACCGTAGCGCAGTCAGTGCGCCCCGTCGAAACTGGATGAGAGAAGGGGACGGCCGATACCTGTGGATGTCTGTCAAACACCTCAATATGCAGCAGTGGGACAGAGGAAGAACTGACATCCTCAAAAGAGATGAAGAGCTTAATATGTCTGGTAGGAAAGTGCCTGTGTGTTTGAAAATTTCTCATTAACCCATTGAGGAGAAGGATTTTTGGAATTTTCCTATCAAAATTTAGTTTTCTTTGACGCGATCACAATTAATTACCAGTAATGATTTTATCTCCATTAAAATGTTCAGTGCCTGGCATGATTACATACAGCGCTGTGTAAAAATATTTCCCCCATCCAGATTTCTTCTATTTTTGCTCAGTTGCCATATTTAAATGTTTTTAGCTCATCCAAATAATTTTAATATGTGATGCAGACAACACAAAAAAACACAAAAATACACTCACAAAATGCAGCTTTCAAGTTATCACTTCATTTATTGAAGGTAAAGAGTTATTCAAAACCCACGACACCCATGTAAAAAATGATTGACCCCCAAACCTAATCAATGGTTTTGCCACCCTTGATAGGAACAGCTGAAATTAGAATCTGCAATGACTGGCGATGAGTCTTTTACATCGTGTAGGGAAATGTTGGCCCATTCTTCATTACAGGATTGTTTTTATTCAGCCGCACTGGAGGGTTTTGAAGCATGAACTGCCTGCTTAAGGTTATGCCAAAGCATCTCAACCGGATTCAGTGCAGGATTTTGACCAAATCTCTCCAAAACATTCATTTTGTTACTTTTCAGCCAATCAGCGGTGGACTTGCTTGTGCGCTTCGGATCATCCTGCTTCATAACCCAACTGCTCTTGGGTTTTAGACCACAAACTGCTGGGTTGATATTTTCCTTCAGTATTTCTACTAGAGAGCAGAATTCATGGTTCTATCGATTATGGCAGGTCCCCCAGACCCTGAAGCAGAAACACAGGCCCAGACCGTCACACCACTGCCTCTGTGTTTGACTGTTGGTGTGATGATCTTACTGTGGAACGTTGTGTTAACTTTATGTGAAATGTAGAGTGATGTGAAGTTTCACTGAACACTCATTAGTTCACAAACATTATCCCAAAAAACTTGGGGTTATCATGAAGTTTTTTTTAACTTTATTTTATTTATTTATTTTTTTTTTAGCAAATATGCGTCTAGCCTTTGTGTTGTTATTGGTCGGCTGTTTTCGCCCTGCAGCTCTCCCATAGATGTCATTTTCCCCAGTTTTTCATATTGTGGAAATTTGAAAACTGCCCTTAACAAGGGCAAGCTGGGCCTGCTGTCCTTTAGATGTTAGTTGGTGTTCTTTAAGGAGCTTCTGAATGAGTTGTTGATGTGCTCCTGGAGGAATTTTGGTTAGCCGGCTACTCCTGGGAAGGTTCATCACTGTTCCAAGTTTTCCCCATTTGCAGATAGTGGCTCTCACCGGGATTCGCTGGAGTCCCAGAAAATTATAAATGGCTTTGTGACCTGTCTCAGACTGTTTTTTTGCCAATTTTGGATTGGCAAGTTCACCATGTGGGCATATATATTTATATTGACTTTATTTGTTCAAAATTGCAAACTGTTCAAATTATTTCATCAATCTATTAAATATAGGCATTTTGGGGTAAAAACGCCCATTATTATCCATTTGAGAAGAGATTATCAAAGCCTGGAAAAAAATTACCCTGGGTTGCAATGTGCAGCCCATACCTACGATTTGCTCCAAAGATGTTGACCTCTAAAATGCCTATAAATTAACCTTTGCGATTCACAGGGGCGAAAAGGGGGCGTGGCCCCTGAGTTTTGGAGGACCATATCTCAGAAACTCGTTGGAGTAGGATCCTAAGCTTTTGCATGTGTTCATGATGAATATAAAAGTACTCCCAAATTACATTTGAGACAAATCTGAGTCTGTGACCTGAAGACCTCTGGTTGAATTCATATGGAATGGCGCTAGTAGTAATCACTCTGAGTATGTGTGAAAAGTTAAACCTAATTGCATACTAAATTTGTTTCATTGGTTGATTTAGGGGGCAATGTCTTTATCACAAAGGGCCAGGTGGGGTTGGATGGTTATTTTCCCTTCAGTACATCAAAACTGAAAAACAACTTTTCATGTTCACTCTGGTTATGTTTGTCTAATATTAAGATTAGTCTGATGATTTGAAACATTTTAGTGTGACATAGGCAGATTTAAAGAAATCGGTCAGGGGGTTGATTATTTTTCATAGCACAGAGCATATGAGATCTTATACCCTTAAGGGTTATTTTTTAAATCTGTCATAACTCTGTTTAAAGGTTTATGAATAGGCCTCAAACAGAGTACATGGAGGTGACCACAGTATTGCCCACATCTGTATTTTCCAGGTGCTGCTGTCTTACAGGGGAGATTTGGCTGTGAGATCGAGAGGAACCCTGACTCTGGTGTGAGGGTGACGGGGACCTTTGCCCACTACGGACTCAACGGAGAAGATTTTCTGTCCTTCAACCTCACCAGGTGTGAATGGGAGGCATCTGTAGAGTCTGCTGTCCCCATTCAAAGACAGTGGAACAGGGACCGGGACATCACCACGGATACTAGAGACTATCTGCAGCTGGATTGTGTGTCTCAGCTCTTGGACAGCTTGTTCTTTGAGGAAAAGGAGAGTCCGCTGACATGTTAGTACCACAGTCCATTATGGAAATGTAATGTACAGCAGTCTAGTGAAATAGCATTTCACCATCTCATAACATTGTCACAATATATGGGGAAATATTGAGATGATTGTTGCTCATAAGCATTTTCATTGTTTAAATACACCGCTATGAAATTTGTGAATCATTTTTCAAAGCATTTCACCCATTTCACGCACTGTTGCTCCTATGCACGTACTGTAAAATATGCCATAACGATCCCTTTCCCTGAGTACAGACTTCACCTTTTCGTTTGTCCCCATCTTAGCACCACCCACGACAGCAGTGTTCGCCAAGAGATCCACTGACACCACAACTGTCCTCCTGACCTGCCTAGTGTCAGGATTTCGCTGCCGTGACACAAAGCTGGAGATGTTTCGGGATGAGGACATCTTGACTGAGGAGGACGGCCTCTTTTCCTCTGGGATCTGGCCAAACGGAGACGGGACCTGCCAGCTGAGAAAGAGTTTGGACATCTCTAACGGCACCACCGCTGCATACAGCTGTGAAGCACATTTTCAAAATCAAACGAAGGGAGTCACATGGGGTAAAACTACCTGACAACACCTCTTATTATTATCCCTTGAAGTGCTAATCGCTGCTATAGTCACATAAGGCGTAAAAGTATGTATTTACTGTAAGTTGCTTTGGATAAAAGCGTCTAGTGAATAAATGTAATGTAATGTGAAATAAATGAAGCAGAATTTCAGATTTCAACCTTCAAAAGGTTAACAAGGCCAGAAATGACCTTCAGCAGGGTTCACAAGTACCTGTGAGTCCTTCTGAAGGTCATTTGAATGTCATTTCTGAAGGTCAACTAAACAATGAATGATTAATTACGAAGGGATAGGGTGAATAAAAATTAAACAATGTAAGGGTTAATATTAATTTGCAAACCCAGGTTATAGGTCTGGGAAAAATGCTGACGACTATTCAAGAGTGTTGTATAAAAGTACCAGAGTCAGTGTAAAACGGTAATGTGGCTGAGGTGTTTGCCTTTTCAGATGGAGTGATATGGCACAATGCGGAACCAGGGCAAGACGACTACAGGAGACGTCACTACTTGATACTCGCACCATTTGCTATGTTTTTTGTTCTCATCCTCACAGGAGTCTACAGATTTGCTAACAGGTGATGTAAGGAGATCCTCACACTAAAGGAGCCCTCCTTACCCTCTTATCTTATCTCATACACTGAGGTTTACCGTGGGATAACAGTGTGCATTTATATGGATCCTACTCAGTGAATTATAAGCTGGAGGCCATGATGGAAGCTCAGCAGTGCTGATACTGAGATGTATATACAGACCAAAAAGTAACTGAATATTCTAGAGAGCCCCATTATCTGAGAGGGTGATGGTGTAGAACCACTAAGTCTGACGGGTCAGTGCTCATGGACTCCTGCTGATTCAGAGAGACATGAAAGAGCGAATATTACAAGGTGCCATCAGCTGTGTTTCGAACCCCTGATCCTGGCCACTGCATGGTCTGCAGTAATATAAGATCAGTTTGTTATTTCATGAGCCTCTGATAGTTCATGAATTGGCTGTATTATATGTACTAAAAGGACATGTTATCCACAAAACTGCATACAATAAGGTGGAACCTCCACAGCACAGTGCACTGGGCCTTTAGTGACACTGATCTCCCCAGAAGTGCATCCCGTGGTGATGTCAGCTACCACACCTTCCATGAGATCTGAGCTGAGCCCTAATCTGGGCATCCGGCAAACTGAGCCCTAATCTGGGCCTTCCGGCGAACTGAGCCCTAATTTTCTGCAGCTGCGATGGATGTCAATTCCTGCAGTGGAGGCCAGCAGTCCAGTCCGGTCCCACCAGCGACCTGCGCACAGTCCAGGCCCACCGGCGACCTGCGCCAGCAGTCCAGTCCAGTCCCAACAGCGACATGCGCCCAGTCCAGGCCCACCGGCGACCTGCGCCAGCAGTCCAGTCCGGTCCCACCAGCGACCTGCGCCCAGTTCAGGCCCACCGGCGATTTGCGCCAGCTGTCCAGTTCTGTCCCACCAGCGACCTACGCCCAGTTCAGGCCCACCGGCGACTTGCGCCAGCTGTCCAGTCCAGTCCCACCAGCGACCTGCACCCAGTCCTGGCCCACCAGCAACCTGCATCAGCATTCCAGTCTGGTCCCACCGGCGACCTGAGCCCAGTCCTGCAGCGGAGGCCAGAGTCCAGACCAGGATTTCCGGCACGCCGACAGGAGTCGTGCCCTAAGGAGGGGATACTGTAAGGCTTAGATCTTGTAGCCCTCCTCATCACTCATTCCTCACCGCCACATTAATTAGTGGCATCACCTGTGGCTCATTACTAATGACGCTCTGCTACTTAGCTTTTGGTGTCGGAAGTAAAATCCCTCTGGAAATTCATAGTGGGGTTTGAACAGTTTCTAGCATTGCACGAACAGAAATTAATTTTATGAGCTGGCTCACTTGTAGATTAGCCTACCGGATACATGGATGCACATGATCACATTAAACTTATTGCCAAAAATGTTATGCTTTTGAATTTGTAGTCCAATTTGTTCTTCACCTTTGCAAACTATATATTCAGAACACAAATGGGCGAGTAGCTTGTTTGTTCCCAGCCAATGGGTACCTCAGTTTCAGTAAACATTCACAACTTGACAGAAGCCAATCGGTGACCTAAGTTGCTCTTGGTTATCTCAGTGCACCTGTTACTAGCCAGCGGGCCACTATTAGCTAACTACATACCTAGAAATGAATTTATTTTAGTGAATAGCTATTATTCTGCTATTGAGCTAGCTAGATTGCAATTACAACCCCAATTCCGAAATAGTTGGGACAAAGTGTAAATTTTGAGTAAAATTAAAATGCAATGACTTTCAGATCACGAGCCAAAAGCAATTCATACAGTAGCGGCTCTAGACCCGGGAATGGCGGGGCGCACTCACGTCCCTTTATGACAATTAGTCCTGGGTAGTTCGCAATCATTTACTGACGCGTTTTCCAATTATCGTACTTGGCAACTTAAGACACGGTCTCTCCAAATGTGATCGAACAGCGATGAAATCATGGGCGAAATTCAGCTCAGTGGCGGAACCTGAACTGAGAATTGTGACAAAACATCTGTTTAAAACAGTCGTTAGTCCTAACCTGTTCTCAGTCATTTTCATGAGTAACCGAAGGTTCGCTCCGAGAGCACTCCGCAGTTAACAGCTGCTGCTTGTTCTCCCCGATTACATGAGAAGACAATCATTCATCTGGACGCTTATTTGCTGTATTTAAATCAACGTTAGTCAAACTTGCATACCTGACGACTCTCACGCAAACAGCTTGAGCAGCACGCTGCCTATTTAACTGCCAAGTGCCACTTTTTTATCAACCCACACAATACCGAGAGTGAAAGGCGATATTTAACTGGAACACGGACCTGATCAATCAACGCGAAGCACTGGCCTATTAATAAGTAAATTTTTTTTCTGTACTGAATTTCGCCCATGATTTCATCGCTGTTCGATCACATTTGGAGAGACCGTGTCTTAAGTTGCCAAGTACGATAATTGGAAAACGGTTCAGTGAAGGAAAATGATTGCGAACTACCCAGGACTAATTGTCATAAAGGGACGTGTCTGCGCCCCGCCATTCCCGGGTCTAGAGCCGCTACTGAATTCATATATAAGAGAATCAGCTGAAAGAACATTTATTAAGTAATTAACTTAACTGGCATCAGGTATATAACACGATTGGCTATAGAAGGGATGTCAGAGAGGCTGAGTCTCTCAGAAGTAAAGATGGCCAGAGGCTCTCCAACCTGTGAAAGCTTGCGTAAAAAAATTGTGGAATACTTTAAAAACAAAGTTCCTCAACATCAAATTACAAAGGCTTTGAAGTTCTCATCATCGACAGTGCATAATATCATCAAAAGATTCAGAGAAACTGGAAAAATCTCTGTGCGTGAGGGACAAGGCCGAAGACCTTTACTGGATTCCCGCGATCTTCGGGCCCTCAGACGCCAATGCATCATCAATGGCATGATTCTGTCACTGACATTACTAAATGGGCCCAGGAATACTTCAAGAAACCATTGTCAGCCGACACAGTCCATCGTGCCATCTATAGATGCCACCTTAAACCATCATGCAAAAAGGAAGCCATTCTTGAGCATGATCCAGAAAGTCCCACCATGTTCTGTGGGTCAAGGCTCATTTAAAATGGACAGTAGCAAAGCGGCAGGGTGTCCTGTGGTCAGACGAGTCCAATGTTGACATTCTTGTTGGAAATCATGGGCGTCGTGTCCTCCGGGAAAAAGAGGAGAAAGACCACCCCTCCTATTATCACCGTTCAGTTCAAAAGCCAGCATCTCAGATGGTATGGGGATGAATTAGTGCATGTGGTGTGGGACACTTGCATGTTTTAAAAAGCACCATAAATGGTGAAAGGTATATAAAGGTTTTAGAGCAACATATGATTCCCTCTAGACGACTTCTATTCCAGGGAAGACCTTGTGTATTTCAGCAGGACAATGCATAACCACATATTGTAGTTATTACAACAGCATGGCTTTGTAGTAGAAGAGTCCGTGTGCTGAACTGGCCTCAATCTTTCACCGATTGAGAGCATTTGGCACATAATTAAACAAAAAGTCTGTCAAAGGAGACCCAAAACTCCAGCAGCTGGAATCCTGTATTAAACAAGAGCGGGATCAAATTCCAATAACTAAACTCAAGAAACTTGTCTCCTCGATGCCCTGAAGCCTCAACTCTGCGTTAAGAACAAGAGGGGATGGTACTTTAAACAGGCCCCTGTCTCAACTTTTTTTGAGACATGTAGCAGCCATCAAATTTGAACTGAGCTCATTTTGTGGATGAAATTGTAAAATTTCTCAGTGTCAACATTTGCTATGTTATCTCTGTTCTATTGTGAATAATATACTGGCTGATGTGATTTGAAAGTCATTGAGTCTTGATTTTATTCACAATTTACACTTTGTCCCTACTATTATGGAATTGGGGTTGTATTTACAACACATATGACTAGCTAAGTCAGCAAACTACCTGGTTAGCCAGCTCGTTAATAATTTACATCTAGAACACTTAAATCGACAGTAAACAGTATATGGTTTGCCAGTTTGCTGTCACTGTTATTTAGCAAGCTACCTAGCATTAATATTCACCAAATATAACAGGCTAAACAGGCAAAAGAGCTAGCTAACTTGTTCGCAAGCCTAGCTATGAACTAGTTAAGTCCATAAAAAATTGTGACCAGCCATTAAATAAAGGAATCCCTTGCGCTTCAGCCCCTCTAATGTCTCCCCTATTGGAATCTCACGGAAATACACGCGTCGATGCGTCATGTTACAAAAATTTGGACCACACACTTTGCTACGCAAGGACGCAAGATGGCTACCTTGCTTTGCTCGTGTTGCCCCGCATTCGCGCTCGCGTACCTTGCGTAGAGTATGACCCGGCCCTAAGTCTCGGCATCTCAATAAACTGTTGCAAGTGATTTGAGTGCTCCAGTTTGTTCCTTGATTAGTGACTAGCCATTATTTGGCTACTTAGCCAGCATTGAACGATAATAGCTGGCAGTTACATGCACCAAATAAAATGTTTGGTAGCCAACTACCAAAGTCGGTATACTAGCTTGCTGGCTAGTTTAGCCAGCTAAAAGTACACCAGCTCAGCTAGCCATACTTGATGCATATAAATTACCAGAAACTGTGGGCTTCTTAACAAGCGTTAGATGAGCAAGTGGTCATGAATTGGCTACTTTGCTAGGCCAATGAAAGCACCGGGGTGCTGATGCCTCGGTGCTTACAGCAGTGACAAGTCTGTCCCTTGATGAAGCTATAAAATTCTGTGTGGATATGTCAGAATGCCCTAGCTGTGCATCTATGCTTGACATAAGCTATGTTTCCATCCACTTACCAATCGAATTACCTGAAGTTCGCCGAAAATATTCATGCGAATAAATGCGGTGAAAATGCATTCCCACCTAACAGCATTGAAGCGAATAAAAACTTGTGCGTAGTGTTAAGAATATTTTCTGCCGTGGAGTCAAGTCGGGACCTATGAAGTGACACACCAACTTTCCAATTGAAAAGGCTTTTATTACAATGGGCAAGGGAGGATCCTAGTGTCCGCCGTAGCCTTCGCAGAGAATCCTGACACACTGTTCACATCTCGGGGTTTAAGTGCAAGATCTGTGGTAGAGCAAGTGGTGGATGTAACACCTTCCCATAGACATCCAGCCAAACTTACAGGATGTTGATATTACCTTTGATCATGTACCTTCCTTCTGAGTACAATACAGCAATTACCAAGTGTGACCAGGTGCCAGGCGCCCCCCACTGTGGGAGGATATTGATGTGAGTGCGTGTGTGTGTGTGTGTATTGGGGGGGGGTGGGGGCTGGGGTAAGCAAGGGGAGGGTGCTGGGAATGAGTGTGTGTATGTGTGTGTGTGTGTGTGTGTGTGTGTGTGTGTGTGTGAGTGTGTGTGTGTGTTTGTGTGTGTGGGTGTGTCTGTGTGGTAAGCAAGGGGAGGGGGCTGGAAATGGGTGCGTGCATGGATCTGTGTGTGCTGAGAGAAAAACCTTAATCCAGTAGCTCAATTCTATCAGGAGTCTAATCACGTTACTTGCTGCTATGCGATCAAATCAGTGTATTGAATAGATTTGACATTTTAAGCTGTTTCCATTCATTTTTGCACTGAATCGCAGAACCTTCGAGTGAACCGAAGCAGGTTTTAACCTCTCTAACCTGTTGCGCAAATACTGTTTAGTAAATGATTACTCGGTTAAAAAATTTTTTAAATGTTTCCCGATCAGAGTATGATTTCGCGAAAATGTGTGTGAAACATCATGACATGGTTTTGTTAGGCCTATTCATTTGCGGGCTTGATCGATTTTAATTTTTTACACTTCAGAATGCTGACTGGCATCTCAGACAATGTCAGCTGTACATCATCTGGGATGACATTAGGTAAGATGGTTTTTGTTTTGTTTATCAGATTAATATTTTATGATCACTTGAAGTAAGATTACCGAGTACACTTAATATGAACCTCAATAATGTTAGGGACCTACATATTTTCCCTTTTGCTCTTTGGCTTTGCACCCAATAAAAGTGGATTTTCAATTAAATGCCACACATTATGCAATATTTTTCCTAGCTATTAATATTCTTGGATGTGCAAAAGGATGGATTTATACATTTTAGTGGAAAAAAGAAAATATTCTCATGGAAATGAAGGCTATTTGCAGCCAGTCATTCTCTCCCTGCTGAAGAACTGGTGTTTCCTTGGGAATCTCTGCTATGATAATGAGCTCTGTGCCGATTGGCTGGCAAATAGAACCAAATGCAAAAAAAAAAAACAAGAAAATATATGTTCTTGGACACAAATGCCGCAGCCACTGAGAGTTTGTGAAGCCCCAATAATAGTGAAATTATCCAATTTTGTCAAATAAAATATGAGATGCATACCTTCGATCTATCTAGAAAGTATCTTGCAAAAGCTTGTTGACTTCTGCCCAGTGGTTTTTGAGGAGAAACGGACCGACAACATCCTGGACATACGGACCGATGGACAAGGGTAATTCTATGAGCCGCTTTCCTATATGGCGGGGCATACAAAAGAAAGTATTTTTAAGTGCTAAAAGGGAAGGAAAGGTGGGCTGGCATGAGGAAGGCTGTGGGAGGGCGCAAAACACGTTTTCTGTAGGCTGAAGTGTAACAGAGGGGTTCGATACATAAACTGGGGGGGATCTTCATCAACCTTCTCTGGGCTGTTTCATGTAGCAAGACCTCTTCACAGAACTACTGAACTGGAAAAATTTATTTTGCACAAATGGGTCCTTTAAAAAGTTGACATTGACTGAAAGTGCTCTGCGTTTAAAGGCATTTTCATGTATGTTGTCAGCACTGTTGCGCTCAGCTCTGGGTGCACTGTACAGTATTGCATTGCTCCCCTTCGTTACGAAAACACGTGAGCTCTTTCTAACTCTGCCTCTTTCTCAAGTCATCGCCTCCCTGAATCATCACTTCTCAGGCCACGAATGACCTTTCTGCTTATTGATAGACCCTCCATGTTGAAAATAAAGTACTTTTTACACATGACAACAACCAGAGGAGGCGATTGGTGGACCGAGATGGGTGGCAACACGCTTCTGAGTTCTAGGGAAATCTAAGACAATCAGAAGTTTCTTGCAAATGGAGAGAATCTTTTCTCCTTGCCAAAAATGGATATATTAATTTATTCAATCAATAATTTCATTGCTAATAATAATAATAATAATAATAATAATAAAAGAAGATTATGAAGAAGAATAGGGCAGAAACTTCATTTTGACATGGAACCTGATGCTAATAGTGAGTGTTTCTAATACACCATCAAATTTACACCAGTCTTACTTTAATTAATTAACGGCTTGATTCGTCTCACCTCAGTAGAATAGCCTCCATTCAGACGATTCTACACGTGACAGTGTGATTGAAAATAAACGGCAAAATGAGGAGAGTGTAAATCGCAGTCAAACCCGTTTTCTACCAGAAGAGAGATTCTACATTTTCTCTGATCACAGGGGCACCCCCCTTGTGACCAAAACAATCTGAAAGTAGTTCCCTGAGGTTTGCTCCTTAAATTCTTAAATCCGCCACCTCTTCAAATCAAATTTGGATACAGCTTATCATAAATAAATTTGCAAGAACTTCCCAAAATTATGTCATGTCCATCGTCACTTGGAGCTCGCCATTTAGCATGTTCCGGTATGGCAAGGGCGGGCCTACCAAAGAAAATAGCCAAGCGGTAACTAAGGTTTGTCAGATGTCTACCTTTTTAAAAGAACCAGGAACACAATTTAAAAAGCATTTTGTTTGTCTCCGAGTTTGTTACAGGCTGTGCAATGTTTTAAGTTTGGTACTGGTGAAAATGTATTGACTTCAAAGTGTTATGGTGCAAAGTTTAGCAGGAATGTGGCATGATTTCGATTTTGTGTTGCTGGTTATTTGAAAAGGGTAGACAACTGACAAAGTATTGTTACAGCTAGGCCGTTTTCTTTGGTAGGCCTGAAAAGGTCGGTTATATTCTCCCACCTTAATTTCTGACATTTTTTCCTTTTTATTACAGCAATCCAGTTTCCCTCTGTATGAAAACAGCGGTGATTACTGGATTGTTTGTGTACTGCAGGTATAAAATGAAATTTAGCCTTTAGTCTCCGGGCGAGGGCGAAACTGAGTTGACAACATCCTGCGTTCATAAAACACGACTGTCTTGGTTGAAATGAAGGACAATAGTTTTGATGGTATTATGGGACAAGGAAAAACGTAATATTTTGGCTTTATTGAAATTTCGTTTTGAAGGGCAGCTTTTTAGTTGGTTACATGCATAGTGTTGGATCTCTGTGTGCAGCATTCTGCATCACTGTCTGGGGATGATTTAACTGATGTGCTTCTGGCTTTGATCGCAGCTGTCAAATGGATGCAAGTATGTATTTGTCCGGATCGTTCTTGGTAATTTTACGCATATAATATTATGCGGACGCAACCATGCTTTTTAATCGCAAAAGTCATGGAAAAGACTGGGTCTCGCTGTATTGCACAGGCTGCACTGCAGCGTCTATTCACAGGCGCGATCCCACTACTGAGCGGCACGGGGGCTTTGACCTGCTCCGTTTCCGACCTGGGCCGGTTCACCCCTCCTTAGACGACCTGGTAGTCCCGAGCTCCCCCAGGAGCACCATATCGATACCGAACTTAGTGCGGACACCCGATCGACATAGCGCACTGCAGCCCAGAACTCCTGAGCTCAAACGATCCGCCAGCCTCAGCCTCCCAGTAGCTTGGATTACAGGCACGCGCCACTGTGCCCGGCGACAGACTCAGTAGTTATTCGGGGTTTTGTGTTTGAGAGTAGTGTGACGTCACGAGGACTCCTTTTGACCATGCGCAGTTCTCTCCTGTAGCAAACACGGACCGGACAGTTCATTTTCTTCGTTGATCTACTATTTTTGAATTACGGGTGATGTAATGCGACGTTTCGCAGTGCTTTCGGTCGGCTGTACTTTTAACTCCAGACGAAACACACCGTCTAAAATTTTTATTTCAACCGGGGAGTTAGCACCCTGGTTCGCGCAGTTAGCAGACGCAGCCTGATGGACTAAAAATTTCCGTAATTATGAACAGTTCTTCGTCCGGAGAAAGTTTTATTAACTTCTATATGAATAAAAAATTTGCGAATGCTCAAGCTACACATGAACAATGGATTTACTGATGACATACAATCGTTGCCCCTGCGAAGAGTAAAGGAAATTCCCCGCGGTTCTCTCAGTTCCTTGGCTTAATCTTGTCAAATTCTTTTTTCGCCTAAAAACACTAACTGGCACGTAAGACCAATGTTTAACTGTACGTCAGTTAGGCTTGACATCGGGTAAAATTAAGATTATATCACCTGCAGGAGGAAGAGAGGGTAAATTTAATTCGCTGCTCCATAATGATGGGGACGGATTCATTTTTGCTCGTGTTCTTTAACGCGAGAAATTCTGCATTTGCCGTTCAAAATCCCGTGTTATGCTGCATTTTCCCATGTTATTACTTTTCTTACATGTCCAAAAGAGCCTTTCAATTGGTTGCTTTTGATAACTTACTGTTGCCTACCAGCTATCAAGAGGTTGCATTCTTTCCAGCTCCAATCATGTTTGAAATAGTGCATTAAAGGGATAACATTTTTTTTTCATTCACAAAATGAAACACCAAAGTTGCTCTGCAACTTCTATACACAGACAAAACCCCTCTAATAAACAACAAAGAAAGTCTGACTTGCTCCGTTTCAAACTTATTTAATAGAGATAGCCGATGTTCAAAACAGACTAAAAATGATTCACTGTCCATGGCAACTTCACTGCTTAGTGGGCTGTACATTTAAAAACCTTCTAAAGCAGAGGTAGCCAACTCTGGTCTAGAGATCCCCAAGGTGCTCCGGTCACCACTCACTTCAGACGGAAGAAACCAATTAACAGTGCAGTTAACTGTTTAAATTTATCAACTAGGATCAGAGCAACACCAAACACCAGTATACACCGGGGCCCTCCAGACCCCCCCGGCCCCCCCCACTAGCCGCCTGAAATGCTGATGTCAATCAGCTGTAAAAAAGGGATGTAACCCCACACAGGCACCGTACCGTGACTGTAGCCTCGTTGCCTTAATTTTTGTCTTATTCAGAGGTATATGTATCAAGGCCCAGAGTAGCTGAAATAAGTTTGGTCCAACTGTTCAGCTTTTTCAGCAAGGCCTTCAACTACCCTCAACCAAACACCCTCTACTTGAATTGCACAAAATGCATATGTGCATTTTCACAAATATGAACTTTGACCTCTGTGAGGATGCTGAGGATATCAACCCGATCCTTCAGTGCAATACTCAATTTCTGTACAGTTTCAGAAGCAAGAGTTTCAGTGCCATAAGAAGAATACTCGACAAACCCATTTCCAAAAATAAGTTGGGATGTTGTGTAAAATGTGAATAAAAACACTGCCCTACAAAGCCTTCATTCAGTAACTACGAATTGGGTTAAGTGTGAGTTATGCTGCTTTGGGCCCATAAGTACATACCATGACCTGTTAGCACTACAATACAATAATCTACAATAGGTTATGGTTAACTAACTATTCATTTGTTGGTACAGCTAACAAACTCTGAAGCCATTTTTTACTGTTTACATTATTTTGTACCTGCAGCACTCAGCCTTCGTAGGGCAGAACAGAATGTCATTATTTTCTCATTTAAATCCCACATTTAATTGAAAATGGTTAAAAGACAATATATCAAAAGGATCGAAGTAAAAAATGCACTGTTTTTAGAAAAACGTTTGGGCATTTTGAATTTGATGCCAGTACGTTTCAAAAAAGTTGCGACAGGGGCAACAAAATATTTGGAAATGTTTTAAAAAAAAATGCACCAGGTGGAACATCTCACAGCTAACTAGAATAATTGGCAATGCGTCAGCAACGTGAATGGGTATGACAAGAACATCTCAGAGAGGCTGAGTCTTTCAGAAGATGGTGAGTGCTTCACCACTCCGTGACAGACTGCATGGGAAAATTGTTGAACAATTTAAGAATGTGGTATGTAATATCATAAATTTATTCAGAGAATCCAGAGAAATCTCTCTATGCAAGGGACAAGGCCAAAAACCAATACCGAATGGCCGTGATCTTCAGGCCCTCAGGTGGCACTGTATTAAAAATGAACAGGAGCCTGTAGTGGAAATCAATGCATGGGCTCTTAACACTTCAGAAAACCATTCTCAGTGAGTGCAATTTGTTGCTGCATCCACAAATGCAAGTCACAACTTTAATATGTAAAGTAAAAATCCATAAATAAACAAAATCCAGTAAGGCGGCCGCCTTCTCTGGGCCTAAGCTCACATCTTATGGCCTGAGACAAAGTGGAAAACTATCCTGTGGCCTGACCAAACCAAAATCTGAATTTTTTTTGGGAAAAAAAGAATGCCACGTCCTTGCAGCTATGAAGGAGAGGGAACATTTCTGCTCTTTATCAGGGCACAGTTCAGAAGCCAGCATCCATGATGGTACGGGGGTGCATTTGTGCACGTGGTAATGGGTAACTTGCACATCTGTGAAGACAGCATATATGCTGAACAATATATACAGATTATGGAGCAACACATATAGCCATTCAGACAGCTTTTTTCTCATAAGGCTTTGCTTATTTCAGCAAAAAAAGAGTAAATCCCAAACCACACTGTGCGTATGTTACAACATCATGGATCTGTAGTGAAAGAGTCTGGGTGCTAAACAGACCTGCCTGCAATTTATACAGGTCACACATTGAACAATTTGGTGCATTAGGTGACGGAAACTGTGACAAGAGTCTGCAAATGTGTTGAGAAGCTGAAATCAATCATTAAGGAAGAATGAGAAAATATTAACTTTCTAATCTTCCAGTAATTGGTTTCCTCTGTACCAAAACACTTACAGGGTGTTGTTAAAAGAGATGATTTAATAGTGGTAAAAGGGGCCCGATCCAAACTTTTTTGAAACATGCTGCTGGCATGAAATTCAACATGAGCTGAAAATTCTCAGTTTCAGCATACATGTTGTCTTTGAACTTGTTTCAATTCATGAGAGTTAAATGAATTGCCAATCATCACAGTTTATATTTATATTTTACTCAACGTCCCCACTGCTCTGGAAATGAGGTTGTATAGATTTCAAAATAAAAACCCTTTTTAAATATGTTATGAAAAGTAAGAGGACACAGTGTGAGCTTTTCAGTGTGATTGACTCATTTTGCGTGGAATAATTTTCCATTTCCTGAACTCCAATTCTGCACTGATGATGGTCTGATAGTGACCAAAACATTTCGTTTTGTCTTTTACTTTTTTCTTTGTTTAGGTGCACTTTAGCACTTTTTGAGCACATTTGTTATTGGTATGTGAGCTGCCATAAACATGTTTTTTTTACAGGCCAGACTGATGCGTTTTTACCCCCTCAGTGTGCGCTCAGCATTTCTTCTTCCTACGATATCAGCTCCACGCGCTTGTAGTACTCATCAGTTCAGTGTGTTGACCGAGTGCAACAATCCTTCATTTTTGGAATTTCTGAACTCCAATTCTACCATCTTTTCTGACCATCCTGTGGAGTATATTTTTAGAAAATGTTCAAATGCCAATTTATTGTTTCTGAACAAAGACGCAAAACCACCTGATCTGAAGCAGTTTTATGTGCAATTATTATGAATGAACAGCCATCTATAAAAGCTTGATGCATTTATCATCTTAAAAAGAAAACAAACTGAAAACAAAACTTAACAATTAAAAAAAAAATAAAGTAACAGATTAAAAAAAAAAACAACACCTAAAAGACAACCAACAAACTGAAGGGCAAGAATGAAGTCATGACGATGTTCACCATTTCTTCATTGCTTCGAAAAACACCTCACCTTCCCGGTAGATTAACTATGGAATAAGGAAAGTAGTTAGAAACTCATTTCACAAAACAGGCCAATTTAAAAATATATTTAATATCAAGCAGTAGCAAGAAGATTCATTATAAATTTCTACACGTCTAAGGTAGTATTTTTAAAGAATCCATTTCTTATCAAGTTAAACTTCCATGCATGATGTAGGCTGGCTCATAGTGGGGATGCGTGATTGGTGAGTGGGTGAGCACCTGTTTTGGGTTTTTGTCCATTTGAGGGCGTGTCTTGGTGGCACGGACTGGGTCGGATGGTAGAAGGTGCAGCCTGCTCGCTTACACTGGCTTGCAAACCTGCAGGCCTGAGAAACAAATACCTTCATTAGCCTGGCATAACAGAACTTATGTATCTGCACAATGGTGAATGTCAACATGCTCGAGAGTTTGGTGCGAGACTGCCCAAGTGACTTGGGCTCTATATAAAATCACAAGTTCTCTCTGTATAAAAGAAAATTCCTTTGCGAGATCCTTCTTGGGGCAGAAAGGACACACAACATCAGTAAACGCCGAGAAACTCATCCCTAAAATGTTGGGACATTTTGGTGTGAAAAAGGTTTAAGTGCACTTAAGCGCTCTTACTTTTGGGTGGTAAAACGGGCAGTCAACCTTCTTGCAGTCAGGGAAGAACCGGCACATACTGCTGGAGCCTGGAGCTGTGGAGAACAGAGGGACCAAACGTCACAAGTCACGCATGAGCCAACTTATTAACCCCTTTGCACAGAAGCCAAATCTGGTTATTTATCCATTACCTTATTTAAGGCTTTATAATTCTAGAATGCAGCTTTACAGAGAGTAAAGAAATGTCTCAACTTAGTCAAGACACTTGACTTTTAGAATTCCATCTTATTTCAGTTTATTTTCATGATTTGGGAGAGAAAAAGGTCTGCAAACATGGAAAACCTCCATGAAATTGAGCATTGAAATATAAAAAAGATGCTTGGGGTTAAAATGATACATTTCTGGGATCATAAACTCCTTGACCACAAGTAATCTTTATCTGAGCATGAAGTTCTAATAAGACAGTTCTCCAAGTAGCTCCCCAAACTCTCAGATGCCTCAAAATGGCGCACTATCAAATCATAAAATAATCATATATTTAACGCATATCAACTTTTGATGCATGAAATTCAATATGAATTAATGATTTTATGTTTGAATTTAGCATGAGTTAATCAATATACGTGCAGTTGGACATCAGTAACCTCTCCAACCACAAAACATACATTTTCTCCATGATAAAGTTTAGAATTTTGTAAATTTTTCCTACAATCCAGAACACGCTCATTAACATTCATCCTGCAATGAATAGCTAGCAGTCCCCACTTCTGAACTTGCAACCTTATATAAACACCTTCCACACCTTATAAGGAGCAAGTATAACTCACTAACTGAATAATCTCTCAAATATACATTATTATAACAGAACAGACATTCCACTGTCAGGAAAAAAAAACAGGAAATATGCTACCCTAGATTGAGCAGGAAAGGGAAAGGAACATGGCAGATTCTAAAATGAAGAGCCACATTGAGCAAAATGCCACCACATGCAGTATTATTAGCAAAGACTAACGGTTACTCTTTCTAACCAATGCGGCAAACAAGCTCTGTGATCATCATAGCTATGGTACACCAAGAATAAAAACAGCAGCCATAAGTTAAAAAAAAAAAACGCTGCACTCATAAAATGGACAAAAACCTTCAGTGAATTCCTCCAGAAACATAGATCTACTCGGTAGACGGAACCCTCCAGTCCCATTTCATTCGGAATAATTCCCATTGACCAAGTCTTTGTCTCATTGAAATCCCTTAAATGTAAGTGAGCACTTCAGATCGGTTTTGGACGTCTTTTTTTTTCTCTGCGATTGCGTCATTTTCAACATTAAGAGAATGCGACCTAACTGCTGATAAGCAAAGGTTAAATACTGTTTTGATGGTCCAATCAACGCCTCTCAATAACTGGACAGGTTATACTCTCTGAAATCGGACAAGAAAAATGTCAAATGATAGATCACTACTGGGGGACTTTCACTTTGGTGAAAAGCACTTTCTATGCTTTGCGCAGATGAGCCCAAGTTAGCAATTGAGTGAGTGGCTAATCAATAAGAGTACTTAGGTGAATATACAGGGGCGCCAAATTCATTGATGGAGGAATTTAAGCGTAAATCCACGGTGGGGAATTACATACTCTTGATATGCAATGGCTATGATTGATGACATAGTATCAATATCATGTGGAATTTTTGAGAAAAATACAGTTTTTTTCAGTTTTACTACTTTACTATTTAGAGATACCATTGGCTAGCTATAGCTGAAATGGGGTCTACAAGGGACAGTGATTTTTTCCTGTCACAAGAGATCTTTTTTTTTTTTTTTTCCACTGCTAGATACTCTGGGCTAGGGCGATAAATGTATCGCAATAATTTTAAGTGCAATAAAACTAACTTCCACTATGGGGCAGGCAGAAGAGCAAACCAAAATAAAGAGCTATGAATTACTTCATTTCAAATAAGGCCTGTTCAAGTATTAATTCGGTGCTTCTGTCTATTGCGTGCAATGCGAAAATAATTTCTCACATTCGCGTTTGATATGCTTCACATAAGTCTTCATGAATTATTTTGCACTTCGTGTACATTTTTAAACACTTTAAAACCAAGCCATCTTAAGATGATTTTATTTTTCAGAAATCTTTTAAATGATTCGTAAAAACGCAACGATGAGAGGTGACTTAAGAGATCTGCCATTTATTCAGATAATTGACATTCTTTCAGTCAAACACCCTTTTGATCAGTCAGTTGGCTGAATAAATGGCTTGATTGGAAGTTAGGCAAAGTACACGGGAATTGATTTAAGGTAAGCTAATTATGCCAAGGTGAAGGAAGTTGTCCAACTTTGCTGGTAATTAGCAGACTTCAAATCGCAATTTTTTTCCCCAGAAACATTACAAAAGACCTCAGATGTTTGCTCCACGCATCATTAGGGATAGAAAAGGTAATGAGGAGGCTCACCTGTCTGCCCTATAGTGGAAGTTAGTTTTATTGTGCTTAAAATTATCGGGATACATTTATCGCCCAGCCCTACTCTGGGCAAGTATATTGAGCAGTTTGCATATCAGGCTTAGCTGAGCAGTTTAATTCATGCAACTCCTGGGAAACAGAAATGGGACTGAACTAGTCCATATTCTAAACCGTGTTCGAGCTCGGCTTGCTAGTGAATATTCAATAACTGATCCGGGTGTGCCATCTACTGCTAGAATCGTGTAATTGCGTGCATAAATAGAGCAGCTCCAAGTCCGCTGGTGTCTACATCTGTGCAGAGGGGTTAATATAACAAGTGCACCGCCTATCGGCGAATGTCGTATTGCTGCGCAATACTAGTCCCCTACCGGTGTATGCATATTATATTTCCTAAAACGTAGGTCAAAGTGACCAGAATAGGGTACATGACACACCCTCTCCCCAAGATGCATCAACACACCAACTTTGATGTTCCTAGGTCATACGGTATTGAAGTTATGAAGTGGACAAGAATGCGGACAGACGGACGGACGGACAGAGAACAATCCTATAGTCCCCTCTGTTTCCGGTAGGGGACTAATAATAAAGAATCACAAAGATAAATTTCAGGACAGAACTTGTGGCCAATAAAATGACTGCATTACCCTTTCTGGGAGGGGGGGCGGGGCCTCTTCGGCTGACATGGGTGAAAGGGCAGTCTGCCTTCGTGCACTTAGCGTCGTACTTACAGTTCGGGTGGACAAAAAGGCATTTGTCCCCAAACTTGCAGCTGGGGAAGGTCCTAAAGGGAAGGAGGGAGAAGAATAGATGATAAAAATGACTAGATTGAGCTCCTCTAGCAGAAAATGCTGCCTCAAGTTCCTTAAACCACTGTGCACCTCAGCCTCAACCAAACTGAAGATCTACCGTCTCTTAAGGCATTCAATCCATCGCTAACAAAGCACACCTCATTCAACCGCCCCACACAGTGTCCAGCTGATATTTAGTTGAATCAGATGCACAGAATTTCGGTTTCAATGAATACTCCCAGGATGGCAGAATCCCAGGAACAGGTTTTTTCGGAAACCTTCAGTAACACCATTCGTGCAGCTGGTCTCACATGAGACACATCCGCCAAACTCACGTGCACTGGGTCGTGGGGTGATGGTACAGACAGTCGTCCCCGCTCTTGCACACCGGCCAGAACTTGCAGCGTTCTAGAACCTTCTGCCTCTTCACCGGGACGCCTGCGTCCTCTTCCACATCCCCTTCCTCCTCTTCTACAGGAGACAGGGAAAAAAAAAAGACCTCCATAAATATCAGGTCAACCCTCAACTGCCCATAATATCTTTGTATTCCCAGTCTTCGTCACTAAGCTTACACCAACCTAAACACTTATTTTAGGATTGCCCTGTATTAACCAATTAGAACAATGCTTATAGATTATATTTAAACAATTACATGGCATAACTACTCTCAAAAATGTCAAGACTTTTGCCCATGATTTTTAGCAATCAAAATAGCAGAAAATACTTGACAGAGATTCAAATGCATCGGACTTCAAAAGATTATTGCCAGTGCATGTAAATTCAAAACAATTTTGAGCAGCGAGTTTTCGAAGAGAAGATTTTTGTAAAAATGCATTCGGAAGTAAATGAAGTATTCTGAAGGCACAACAGATTTTTTTATAACCTCTATAATGTCCTCAATTAAAACAATTATCAGATGCTAATCCAACATGAGTAACCAGCAACATAATGTTGTTCATCTTATAGTTTTTGCTGTCCAGAGCTTTCTGTGGCAGGACCATGAAAAAGTAGCCAACTGGCTGAAACCACCTTCGGAACGAGGATCCTGGTCCACATTTCACTTTTGGGAGGTAAAGGGCTAAAACCCATCATGGAAAAACAATGGAGAGCCGCATGCAGATTTTAAGCAGCCAAAATTTTACTTAAATGAAGAATCAACTCTTCAACTGGCAAACCTTTCTTAAGGTTCTTAGCCTGATGAAGACCGGCGTGGTCGAAATATTGCACTTGAAAATACTGGGGGGTTACAACAGTGTGCAAATATCTGCCCGTCTCCGAGTGGTCAATCTCCCTCGCCTCGTCCCTGTGCCCGATCTGGGATAAATGTGCACACCCTTTACCCTTTTCCAGAGTAAAACCCATCTAGGACCGTATCCGAAACAACACAGTCAGGGCCAGCCACCTGGACGCCCACAGATGAGAGTATAAATGACCGCGCTGCAGGAATCTGTAGCCGTACCCTGGGAGTACTGGAGCTCCCTCTGTATTCTCTGATGCACGCTGGAGGAATACTTGGCCGTTTTTCCGACTTCAACGTCGGGCTCACCCGCGACCACATGCCCCAGGGGACTCGGGACCCCGTCCAGGGTCACGATGAACTTGGGACTGGCGCTGCCCAAGGGTTCTGCTCCGTCCCGACTGCAGAAATGGAGAAACAAAACATGATACGCAACAGTATTACATCACTAATGCTCCGTCATGGGTGGCCTCCAGCCTAGCAGTTAAGGTGCTTGACCTTGACTCAGAAGGTAGTTGGTTCACGCCCCAGTGCGGCCATGGTAAGGTCAGTGCAGGTATTAACTCTTTCCCAACTGCCCTACATGAGGTCAAAAATGGTGTTCCCACACAAGAAAAATTCATTGAAATCCCATTTTTGGGCAGGGCCGCATGACAAGCGGGGCCAGACCTGTATAAACGCGAATATCGCCAAGTGACCGAGTACGTGATCAAGTTCGACGATTGGCTGGCCGGCGGAGAAGTTGTTCAGCGATTGGTCAGCCGGCGGCGAAGAACCTCAACGATTGGTTGGTCAACAATAGCCTGGCCGGCGGGGAAAAAGTTCAGCGATTGGTCGACCGGCGGAAAACTATAACAATTGGTTGGCCCACGATTGGCTGGCAGGCTGCCCGGGCGTTCACCTCACTCGTATTTACTGGTCTGTGTATGAGGGCGCGGGATGGGCGGGGGCAGCCTTTCCTGGTGGCGGCTGCAGTTTAATAGCATTTTCAATGCAACAAAAAGTTTGAAACAGTAAAAATTAAGACAAAAATAAAAACACGAATTAAACAGTTAAAACTGTTTTGTAGAATCTATGTCTAACCCCTCCGTTTAAAAAATTTGGGTTGAAATATTTTTTACAGTTTTAATTATGCATTGAGGGAATGCTTTCTCAAGGAAGCGGAAGGTGACGACACAAACGCAGGGGGAAGCAAAACCTGCAAACGACAGCAAGCAGAGGGAGATAACCGTTTTTCCGCACCAAACAATATTTCTACGAAAACTTAAGTATCTGGTACAAACACTTGCGTTACTCATGGAAGCCAGGACAGTGATGAAAATAATATTACAGATGACAGAAGCAACAATACGGTCACCGCAATAGTTTGCACTGAGCACCAGTCAGCTTGTCGCTCCGGTGAATAGCATCAGCAGTGGATCATTACCTTTCGCGCTGCCGTCCACTCGGAATCCTTCCAACCAAGCATTACATTCCCTGGCAGAAAATTCGGCATGGTGTGATTTGACAGATCCTTTCAATGAGGTTTGTTTGAAAAATGGCAGAAGTTGCATTGTGTTAAGGAAACCAACGGTATTCTTTGCTTTATCTGCACAACCACAGTGACGATTCGTCTGCAAAAGGGGGAAAAGACAAAACTACTACTGGGAAAAGACAAAAGAAAGAACTTAGACCTGCACTCTGAATTTTTCCGTGTGTTAGCCATGCTTTCAGTAACTCCAGTCAGTGTAATGTTTTGGGAGTTTGCAGCTAGGAATCAACATGCTGCAAGGACAGTGTCGTGCTGACGATGATCCCCAATCGATTATCAGGCTCATTATTTCATGCCTTTTATTGGATTAGTCTGCTGTCTGGATGCATTTATTTTGGTAAAAGTGACAAGTTACATCCGTTAAAGATAGCGGATTTAATTAAAAATAAGCCATGTATAATGCGATGAATCACTTTATTCAAGTTTAGGATTTTGTCGGAGGATTATTGGTTTATTTTCTGGGACTG
The DNA here is from genome assembly GCA_029721435.1 of Gymnothorax reevesii. Classification (NCBI taxonomy): domain Eukaryota; kingdom Metazoa; phylum Chordata; class Actinopteri; order Anguilliformes; family Muraenidae; genus Gymnothorax; species Gymnothorax reevesii. Next base: position 137,091,331 of record CM056576.1, read on the forward strand.
AAGACCTTGAGTAGCTCATAAAACTGCACATGATAGCAAGGCTTAGTCACAGCCTTCTACGCCAATGTTTCATACGGTGCGACAGGAAAGGTTTCAGTTTTAAATGAAAATAAAAAAATGCTGGGATTCAGAGAAAGGAAAGAATTGCGTATCAAACCTCCACTGCTTTTTACTCGCCAGAATGATTTTAAAAGGGGGCGCCCTTTTAGGAGAGAGAACGGAGGTTTATAATATCAGATTAAAGTCGTTTGCACGCTGGAAGCGAAACAAATTTTTCACACAACAGATTACAATCAAAGTCAACGCGAAGACGCGAATACACGTGTTCAAATTGACTTTGAATGTGATCTGTTGTGCGAAAAAATTCATTTCGCGTCCAGTGTGCAAGCAGCTTAATATTTAATATTGTCAATGTATATGCTACGCATGGCCTAGCACCCCAGTGTGTAATCAGCAACATGGCCGGTGACCAAATATGCCATTACCAGATGTAGTTTAATTTCTTGTGCCTCTACATTTTCTTGACAGGATGTAAGCTTGACGATTATGTATACCCAAATGTTTCTCTGGGTACCAAAATATCATGGGAAGCCGAAAAAGTACTAATTTCATTCAATATTGGGAGAGCTTGAAAATGGAAGGTTTTGAATTGATTACTTACCGTGTGTATTACTTCTGCATTTTCAGCAGGGGTGGCTGTAGACCTGAGATTTTGGGGGCCAATATCCATCTCTTTATTGACAACAATTAGTCCTGGCTAATTCTAGATGGTTTTCCTTAATTAAGACGTTTTCCAATTCGAGAATAATCAAGTGGCAATTGAAGACACGGCTTCTCTCCCCCATGTGATCCAGCAGCAACAAAATAATGGGCTTCATTCAGTACAAAAAATAATTTAATTATAATTAGGTCTATGCACCGGCACTTGGCGACAGTATTTCAGAACTCTTCAGCGAATTAAGGTAATTTCGGCGACAAGTACGTACACCTGTCTTTGCAGCACGGTCACACAGCTCGCTGTAAAAAATTGATAGCTGTCTGATTGGAAAATGTAAACGGACAAACCACGTACTAGTCACCAAAATTACCTTCATTTGCCAAAGAGATCTGAAATGCCATCACCGAGTGCCGGTGCAGAGACCTCGTTTACGACACTTACATCCTGGCCATTGTCTTTGGTGATTCACATGCGCACGGTTGAGAAGGCTTGCGAAAATAAAAGCAAATTTGCGTGCAGCGCTACAAAAGCATGCAGGCCTAGCAGTCATAGAAATGATCAAAACATCAAGCAAGCTCACAACATTTCACTGGGTAACCTACATCTGATTCTCCTGTTAACGCCTTTTGAACCTGCAGTAGGTAAGACTGTGCCTTAGTGTAGGCCTATGTTTTACAAACTATCCGATCTGCACGTTGACATTAATTTACGACGGGCATATTGGCACATATCCAATACATATCTGAACAAAAACCACATTTGAAACAGGCCTAGATCTGATCCGACGGATATGATCGAGGGGGGAATCAATGTTTTTTTTCTGTTTACACAGCCATGTGACCGATCGGATATTTAATAAGAAGCAGAAAACTGCACGCACAACCAGACCAGAAATTAACAGGTGCTAAACGCAAAAGGACAATGTAGAAAAAAGAATAAAAGTCCACACACTGTTCAAATAGCTCCCCAGATGAGTTTATTAATCCACAACGTTTCGGCCCAAGTGGCTTTTTTCTACAGATCGGATATTTGCCACATTTGAGCAAATGATTGATTCGTGTCACATTAAACCAGCAGTGTAACTCCAGCCTATGAGAGCGAATTTAACCGACACCAATGAAAACAATAAATTATGAAAATATTAAGTTTAAAAGATCGCGCCAAGCTGGATTCCACACCCCGTGATTGAGGTAGCTACTTCTCCACTACGCCAACATAACCCAAATTGAATCCAGTCTAGCAATAGACTGCAATAATCAGGCAAATGTGCTGTTAAATTAACACACATTTTTGTACAGATAGAATGTTCACAATGTCCAATATTTCACACCAATGAATGTTTCTTGGCGATACTGGTCGCCATTGCACAAAAAATAATGTGTATAATGTCTTCTAATAAACAGCAAAAAAGTGGATTAAATATCAATATAGTGGATGCATATGCTGCCCTTGCCCTAGCTGCCATCCAAGTCTTTTAAAAAGTTCCATTCAATTTTGTTGCATTACGAGCACAATCCGACCATTATTAGGCTAATCTTTTGCACTGGATTGGTTCAGTTTGTTTCAGTCCTCCATGCTCGTTTTCTCTAATACCAGTTGCAAGATTCCATAAAGACAGAGGAATGTAACACGTCGTACCAATCTAGCGTGAAAGAATCATAACAATGGTCGGAATGTGTTTTTATTTTCCCTGTTTAATCTCGCAACCGATACGACAGTTAACGAGCATTAAGGATAGTATCGGTTGCGAGATTGAATAGAGAAACACATAAAAACACGCACTTCATATAACTGTGAGCTTTGCCTCATTTAGCACCCTTTTCTTGGGCCCACATTCTCATACAGCACTTGGCGGCCGAGCCATATTCTAGGTTGAACCTAGTCTTGTTCAATGTCATTTGCTGTTCATCTTCTGAGAAAATATCACACCATTCAAAGGAATTTCCACTAGATCTCTCCTGGACAACCATTTAGGTCCTACCCTTCCTCAGAACCCACAAAATATCATTTCTGTGTCACTTTACGTCATTTTGATCGAAGCGTTTTTAAGAGATGATGAGCGAAAATGAAACTGGGTCGTGCAGCATTCACGTTCGCCGTGTGCAAGCAATTGTAAACAAAGGATTCGTCTAGAGAATCATACGCTTCAATGAGCAGCATACAGGCATCAACGAAAAGAGCAGATTCTCCGCTTCCTTTTGATGTATAATACAAAGTAATCCAATGTAACACGAAATACTATCACGAAAGTTTGATAACCTTTTCTCGGCGGTCATATCTGACCGGGATTTGGCAGTACAGTTGGGACAGAGTTAAGGCCTTAACCCTCCATTGCTCTCAGGGAGACTGACTTCAGCCCCTAGTACATACAGTTACTACAAGTAACTTTGACATCTCCTTTTGGAATTTTTGGGGCAACATTCAAGCTCGAACAGATGGACACTGGTCCAACCACAATAAGTCGCAATCAACACACTCCAAAGCACCGGCTTCCGTAATCCCCTGTAAAACACGTAATCTTTGGGACGTCGGATGGGGGCGGGATAGCGAGTGATTGGCGGAACTTACCTAGCCTGCACCGTGCGGCCGGTGGTGGGCGTGGCTTCCTCCCGGATCAGCCCGCCCAATCGGCTGCGGACTGAGCCCGCATGCTCCGCCTCCAGCCTACTCATAATGAAGGAGCGCGTGTCGACGGGCAACAGTTCCGCCATCTCTCCCACCACGAGCCCTGCGGAGACGGACGCCGTCACACGTCACTACACAGGACAGTACACGCGTTGAGGCTGCGGGAAGCCTTTACACCAAGCCAGGAAGTTAGATATGCGTGGGATGATTGCCATTCATAACGTAACACTTAAAACAACTGAAAAATGCCAGGTATTGGCTGCCCTTATCTGCGTCAGCAGTTCACCCCGACCCAGTCCACAGTTACTACATTTCCCATGATTACCTTGTTGTCCTCTCGCATCATCTTCTGCCATGTCCAGCTGCAGCCGGGATTCCAGTCCACTGCTCTGAACTAAGGGCAAGCACAAGAACAACTCAACAAAATAACACATCAGCCACAGTGAATTCAAATGTTTGACCACTGGTTCAGCTTTTCTAAGTCACAAGGGTGTGGTGACCTACTTGATGAAGAGTTTACTAAGTGTCAGAGCACTGGAGGTTAAAACACTTGCGCAGTTTTTTTTTTCTCAAAATTGAGAACCAGGGCAGCTGTCTGGACTTAAAGTTCTGTCCCAAACGCGACCGACCCCATTATGTCATACTCAAGCACAAGTCACTTTGGGAAAGAGAGAATAAAAAAAAAAGAAAGAAAACAAATGCAGTCATAGACTGTGTTAAAAGATTGACGAAGCAACCATGACGTCACCCATTGGTTTCAGCATAATATTTAGGAAGCATCAATTTTGGAAATTTGAACAGCGACATTTTGTCATTTTGAAACCAAATTTGATTCCTATTGGACGAGGGTGTAAATTGAAGATCCAGGGAGGAGCGAGGGGTGGGTCTGACCGTATCTGACAAGGACCAGAGGATAGCCACGCTCTCAAAGCAGATCTGGCTTTATCCTTTATTCTAGTCTATTTGGGACCATAATTTACAATAATGAATATCATGATATACCGAAGGAGACTTGAAACTTGTGATAGATACCATAAAATAATGTGGAAAATCTTAATTGAAATAATAAATCAGGTGGTAAAGTAGGGTCATTTTCTCAGACTAAAGTATTGAACTTCCTTTTGCAACCACCAACATTAAATAGAATGCATTTTAGGAGATTTCCACATTGGGATCACTTTTCAGACCCGGGCACTGCGTCCATATTTTTATAAAGTCTATGAATGTAGTCCAGAGGCCTAATTTGATTCGCTAGCAGTTCAAGACAGGGACAAGGCTGCGAGAGCCAACAAATTTAATGCACACAAAAGTTTTCCAATGGGCTGGGGAGCTGCCAATGAGAACAGGGGAAAGTGATTGAGTGGGCAGAGCTCTTACCTGCTTGGCTGGTTGGCTGTGGCGCAGTGGGGGCGGGGACGTGGGCGCGGCGAGTGACAGGCATGGCATGGATGACGTTTTCGGGGTCGATCTGAACCCCCACGCTGTATTGGTCACCAGCAGATCGTGTGCGAGGAGCAACAGGGACCATCTGCTTCTGAGACACTGGGGGGGGGGTTAAAACATCAGCACATCAGCACAGGTATAAGGGAGGGGGGGGTCAATAGCCTGATGGAGAAGGCGCTGGACTGCAGCCCAGAAGGTCAGCCATAGTGACGTTGGAGGCTGTTGGCCCATTCATAGACTTTCATAAACTGTAGATCGCTTTGAGGAAAAGCTTCAGCCATATAACTGAAGTAATGCACATTCTAGTGAAATCCCTTGAATTGCAGCTTGAAGTCAGCACTTCAATTACATTTTGATTAACAGTTTCAAATCCATAGCGGTTGAGTACAAAGGCAAAATAAACAACGCGTTGCTGAATACCCCTCGGCCTGGACAAGATTTCCTGCCTCAAGGTCACAGCGCAAAGATCAAAGGTGAAATCCAGCAAAAACATGACCTTGCACATCCATGTGTCACAGTGAGTTACCATACCAAATTTGGTGAAGCAGCGATCAGTAGTTGCTGAGTGCTGACCCGGACAAGATTTCCTGCCTCAAGGTCACAGAGCAAAGGTCAAATGAAGAAATCCAGCAAAAAACATGTCGTTGCACATCTATGGGTCATAGTAAGTTACCATACCAAATTTTGTGGAGCTGTGAGTATAAATTGCCCAGTACTGACCCGGAAAATATTTCCAGGGTCATGGTCACAGTGCTAAGGTCAAAGGTCAAATCCAGCAAAAAAAACCTGACAATGCACATCTATGGGTCATATTGAGTAACCATACCAAATTTGGTGAAGCTGTGATCATTAGTTGCCGAGTACTGGCCTGGACAATGTCACCTGGACAAGATTTCCAGGGTCAAGGTCACAGCGCTAAGGTCAAAGGTCAAATCCAGCAAAAAACCTGACATTGCACTTCTATGGGTCATATTGAGTTACCATACCAAAATTTGGTTAAGCTGTGATCATTAGTTGCCGAGTACTGGCCCGGACAAAATCATGGCAGGACGACGGATGACAGACGGACACGCAGGTGACGACAATACCCCTCTGGCCAGTGTCGGCTTGGGGGTAAAAACTGTATCACGGTCCAAATACTTCTGGACCGGACTGTTTAAAATAAACGCACCATGAGCCCATCTGCATTATTACAAAGTTCTTTCCCCAAGAGACAGCAGCCTCTACTGCTGGAGAGAAACTTAATATCAAAATACAGACATTAATCCAGAGCCACCAACTGCAGCTCAAAGCACAACGGGGAAAACGAACACTTGCTGGAGCAGTGCTTACACAACACTGCTGAACTTAGACTTGAATAACACCCTACAGGCACGTGTGCACCTCATGTTCCATCTGTGGTGCTCTCAAGAGAAATCAGCGACCCGTCACGCAGATTTAGTACCTGTTGTGTAGTTTGTTGTCCTGGAGATGGACTCCTGGGCTTCAGAGATGGCCTTTAAGATGAGACTTTTGTTTGCCTGTTTTGCAGGGGGTAAGGAGGGTCTGCAACAAGAGTAAAATGTACGCATCATCTATATGGCTTTGGAGTAATCAAAGCTTACACATTATCCAATCATACAAATGCAATCAATCATACTTCATCCTGTTTTACTGCAGCCATATATGGTAATCTCCTCTGTTTTTCAGACATCATCTCCACTGCCTCATTTGCCTTCAAGTAGTCAGTCTCTCCGCGACTGTATTAGGCTGGTGACCAATGCACACTCACAGCTTTTATTACAAGTTATTCTAGTACACCTTTCCCAACATGCAGAAATCAGAACACTTTTTGTTCCAAGTCTCCCCATTTTATGGGATCACAAAGTTTGGGACAGATGGCCTTATAGGACTAAGCAGGAGGGGAAATCATGTGATTGACAGCATTTCCTGGGATAGGGAGGCCTGGCTTTAAATGAAGCGAGCATCCAAACCTGCGCTCCGGTTTTGACGGTAAGGACACTCGGCTCGAGAGACCCCCGCTTCTCGCCACATAGCCTTCCTCTTCGTCTTCGTCCTCATCCTCAAACTCATCGCTGTCTTGCCCCTCGGCGCTGCCCCTGTTGACCCGGACGATGGAGCTGGCCACCGGCGCCTTGCGTTTGCGGGAACTGTCCTCCTGCCGAAAATATCGGGCGAGCGCAAATTGACGGCCGACATCTTTTGATACGAAAGTCCTGCATTTATCGTGTCAGCAGTTACATGTCCCATAATTTACTCCTTCTTTGCACTTTGAGACAATTTGCTGGTGTAAAACAACAAGCTCTGCTCTGATTGGCTACCTCAACACAGCATGAAAACAAATGGCAACAAAAACTAAAAGCCATCTGTCCTGGGCTGTAAAGTACAAATTAATCCCCTCAACATCCCCCAATGTTGACAGGGGCACAGAATCAAAATAAGTCATTCAAGCACAAAACACCAAGACAATTTGGCTTCACGTTCAGTCAGATGTTAAGTAGCGGGAGGTGTACAAGCGCGAAGGCAAAGAACCAAGCAATTTTTCGTAAGATCTTTATATTGTAAATACACCCAAGTTTACGCCCGTAGTCTCACCTCTCTAGTAGTTTGGTCCGCACCACCTCTGGACCCCCGGCTATCCTGAAGAAAGCTATGCTGCCCCCTTCCGTAGGCCGACGTGCTCCGGCTCTGACTCTGGGGGACCTCGGAGGACCTGTAACCATACTGAACCTCGTGGTCCTGGCCGGGGCCCCGCGAGGGCCCTCCGGACTGCCGCCCCGCCTGCGGGGGCCTGTAGAGCGCCGCAGAAGGCCGGCTGGAGGTGTATGTTATGGAGACCCTGGTCTTGCCCCGCGTCCCGGCTGGGGGCAGATCTTCCTCCATCAGGTCGTCCACAATGAGGTCGTCGTCCAGGTCGGGCTTGATGTCGATGACGGCCTCAGAGGCTACGGGCTCCATTAGGGGCTTAACTGCAGACGTCAACCTGGGGGCAATCCTCTCTTTAGAGTCCCTGCTGAAAGAAGAGGCTCATTCAGACAGAACAATGTTCAGCACCATAAACACCACAGCTGCAGCACTGCAGGGCTTAACCCTTAAAGCACCAAAGGCAACATCTGCCGCTCGCCACTACAATGAAATAAACTAGGCCTGCGCTGTCGGTGGCCGACAGCAAGGGGTACATCCCCAAAATTCCCCAATCCTCGAAGACCCCTTTATTAGATTCCCCTCCACTAGACCTACGATATGAGGCAAATTTGAGGTCTGAGTAAGTAATTGTTCCAGAGATATGATTTATAGACTGATTTTTTTCAATATATAGCTCCACCTGGTGGCAAACCTAGGAGTGCATACTTGTCCAAAATCTAATCAGTTCATCCTCTCTACCATATCTTCCCATATGCTAAAAATGAGAAGCAAATGTACAGTATTTTGTGAGTTATCGCGCTAACGGCAAAAATCTGCGGCGGCGGTGGGTGGAGCGAAACCATGATATCCCTGTAACTTGTATTTCGGTGATATAATTACATCAGCAAACTGGGACAAACGCAGACTGTAGACTGTCAATGACAACCAGAATGCCACAAAAAAAAAAAAAAATATACATCTTTTGACCGCAAATGTTGATATTGATAAGGGGACAAAGACAACCAACCTTCCCGAGGAGCTGGTGGATACTCGGGATTCGGTCCTGTCAGACCGTGAGCTGGACACGGTCAGGCCACGAAGTTCGTCGCGCCGCCGGTCCTCCGCACCCAGCGCTCGGGCCGTCCCCGCATCACTGCCTGCATGAACTTCCAGCTGCTGCGGTCTCAGGGAAGTGGGCTCTAAACACACGCATAGCGCCACAGTATAAAGCCTAATTTACGGTAGTTCAACTCCGTCAGTGTGCAGACACGCAGAGCCCCTCTTCGACGTCGCAAACCTTCTCCGACAAGCTCTTGGATGCATGACGGACACCTCCCAAATTTTCTAACTATCCGTCAAAACGATGGAGACCCCACGGATAGCGCAAGCCTATGATTGGTCAGCTAACCACATAATTTCCGGAATACCGCTCTTCCGGTTTCCTTGTCTCAGGTAAATAAACAATCCTGAAACAGTCATGAAAAAGTAGGCGGATATCAGGAAAAAGAAAAAAAAAAAACGCTACGCCCCCTTTGTCCTGGCGGTGAATTGCTTTGCAACAACGGAGAAGTCGGAAAGGTCCACATCTCCATCAGTAAAACTGCGTGTCTGCGCATTGACAGAGTTGGACTACCATAAATTAGGCGACTATGTGAAACGGCGGTAGACATCGTTCGATTGAAAACTGATTTCAATAAACAGCTAAACCACATGCGTTTCATATGCAAGACGTATGAGACAAATTTTAGCAAGAAGCTTACCAACTGCCACGGATCTCAGTTTCTCCAGAACACCATGCAACCTGTGATGAAATAAAAACTTGATTATGAGTGTCCTTGGTGCGTCAAATACATGGGAGGAAAATGGACCCACGCCAATACAACGGGCAAACGTACCATACTGTGAACTTGATGGTGTTGTTTCCAAGAAAGAGAGAAAGGTCATCTGCCATCTGTTGTGCATTCTTCTTATTTGCCACCATGACCATGATGTAATCCGGCAATTCCTCGTCTTCATGTGGGACACATTCCCAAAGTTAAAGAAACCCAAGTTAGACAAATCAGCCAGCCTCATAACCCTGCTGAAAATTCTAGCCTAGACCAGCCCAGGCTGGTTTAAGGTGTGTTTTGGACACTTTTAGCTGGTCAACCAGCCCTTCACCAGCTGACTCCAGCTGAAAATACCAGCTTAACCAGCTTTGACCGCCTTCATCAAGCTGTAGAGACCAGCTAGACCAACTATGACCAGCTAAGAACACAGCTCAGACCATCTTAAACCAGCTTAGAATTCTAGCTGCTAGATTTCTTAGCTGGTTTAAGATGGTCTGAGCTGTTTTCTGAGCTGGTCATAGCTGGTCTCTGTAGGTTGATGAAGGTGGTTAAAGCTGGTTAAGCTGGAGTCAGCTGGTGAAGGGCTGGTTGACCAGCTAAAAGTGTCCAAAACACACCTTAAACCAGCCTGGGCTGGTCAAGGCTGGAATTTTCAGCTGGGAATGCAGTGTACAGCCATTTATCTCAGGACAGCGCAAGCCCAATATCACTGAGTGACTCGCCCCAGGTAGATTTTACATTTTTAACAATTTACCAACTCACCCACATACGCCCCAAGTTCTTGCAGTTTCCCTTTGATTGCAGCCTGAAAAGTAACAAAATGCGTAGCATGTCATTATTCCTTGAATAGTGAACGTTTACTGTTGTCAAGCTCCGACTTCAATGCTCCGGGAGCAGCAAGCTGGCTACCTGTTAAACTGCTTTCACACCGGACGCGAAACGAACTTCTCGCACGACAAATTACATTCAAAGTCTATGCAAAGACGCGAATACGCCACGTCTTTGCATTGACTTTCAATGTAATCGGTCGTGCGAAAAATTCGTTTCGCGTCCAGTGTGAAAGCGGTTTTACAGCACAGCAACAATTTACAATCTTTTCTATCGGTCATTCAGACGGCTAAACTACTCTCTTCAGTAAATGGATCGGCTGAATCAGAACGACAACAAAGCTACAAATCCGCGATTTCTTCTCCCGCTAAACTTGATCGCTTGGCCACAATTCAGAGCCAATTTTCTAACTGTAAACTAGCTAACTAGCAAGCTAAAAAGGTTATTCAAAATGCACTCTGCAGCTCGATAATTACACATTTCGCTGTGCTAGGCCCCGGCTTGCACCATAATCAGTATAAGCGAGGCTGACTAGTAAAGGCTGATGCACATGCATTTTTCCTTACCCGAATTTTCTTGCTTATCTCCGTGCCGATTTCCATCCTGGCCCAGTTTTTAAGCAGTACAGTTATAGCGACAAATAGAGCTGAAATTGAGCTGGCAGACTACGTGAGCTAACAATCAGATCAGACTGACAATGTCATTTGCCACTAGACCAGCTAGCTGGAGCCATGTATTGGTATACCACAGAACTGTAGGAGCTAGCTAGATTAGTGAATCCAGACCATAGACTTTGTATTCTTCTTCTTCTTTCGGATGTTTCATGAACAAACATTCTCTAATGTAAACATACTTTTACCGCCACCTACTGGATATATAATGTCATACAAAAAAAAATCTCGCTTTACCCCACTGTCCTTGATTACTGTCACCGACACAGTTTCTCTTCATATGCGATCTAACAGCGATGAAATAATGGGCTTAATTCTGTACAGCAAAATAATTTACTTTTTAATAGGCCAATGCTTCGTGTTGAGTGAACTGGTCCGTGTTCTGATGAAACACGGACTTTCACTCTCGGTATTGTGTGGGGTGATAAAAAAAAAGTGGCACTCGGCAGTTCAATAGGCTATAAAAAGGGTGCAACTCCAGCTATTTGTGTGAGAGTTGACAGGTATGCAATTTTGAATAACGTTGATTTAAATATAGCAAATAGCGTCCAGATGAATGATTGTCGTCTTACCTAATCAGGGAGAAGCAGCACCTGTTAAGTGTGGAGTGCTTTTGGAGTGAACCTTCTGTTATGAAAATGGCTGAGAACAGGTCAGGACTAATGATTGTTTTAAACGGATGTTTTGTGCAACCCAATTCTCTGTTCTTGTTCCGTAACTGTGCTGAATTTAGCCCATGATTTAATCGCTGTTAGATCGCATATGGAGAGAAACCATCTCTTCAGTTGCAAATTAGGATAATTGGAAATGTGTCAATAAAGAAAAATTATTGAAAACTAGTCAGGAGTAATTATTGTCATAAAGTGACGTGTCTTTTTTTTTTTACAGTATGATGAAAAAGCGATAGTTCAACAGATAATCTTTGAATGGTGAAGTCACATCTTAATAATAGATCTATACCTCCTAATTTCTTGAAAATTTCTCTGGGAATATGAACAAAAATTATCGATGCTTCAAAGGGATTTCAACCAATTCACTTCCAAGATTCCATTTATAAAATCAAAGTCTATGGCTTGTAAACCTCCATTTTTATTTTCTTTAATCATGTCAACATTTTAAATATAATTTTCTTTTCCAAATATAATCAAAATTAATCTGGTTAATCTTCTTGATGGCTCTGTCAGGAATTGCTAAAGAATACGCAGGATAAATACACCTCAAAATGCTTTCCATTTTGGTCAGAAACACTCTACCCAATAAACTAATATCTCTCAATCGCCAGGAATCAAGTTTAGCAAAGCAATTAACCAACACCTCCCTTATATTTTTGTTTACTCTTTCAGTAACATCTTTGGAAATATGTATACCCAAATTTTTGACAACCATCCTTATGGGAACATTGTATGCATTTGTTTATACACAATGATGGATTGACATCAGTTCACATTTGTTTAGATTGAGTTTAAGCCCTGAGGCTTTGGAAAAGATATCAATGGTTTGTATTATCTTCGGGATCTCAGTTAAATTTTTCATAAAAATAGTTGTATCATCGGCTAATTGGCTAATGATTATGGGTTTGCCCAACAGAACTGAGGGGGCAATGTTCGAGTTCTTGATAAAAATGAAAAAAGAAATGGAAAAATTGGGCAACCCTGTCTTATCCCACGTTTAATAGAAAACCTTGGCGAAGTACCTGCTGGTAATGAAACTGAGCTGTTCATATTATCATAAAGCAATTCAATGGTGTTTTGAAATTTGTCACCGAATCTAAAACGTTTAAGGGACTGATAAATGAAAGGATGCTTTATAAAAGTCAAGAAATAGAATGAAGCCTTCATCCTCTCTTAGGTTACTATAATCCAAGAGATCTAAAACTAGCCGAATGTTGTTTTGAATTGATCTATTTTTCATAAAGCCAGATTGAGAGTTGATAATAATTTTGCCTAAATTGGTTTTTAATCTATTAGCATAAACATGAGTAGTAATTTTATAGTTTGTGTTCAATAAAGTGATAGGTCTAAGATTATCCAGAATTTTGGGGTCCTTGCCTGGTTTCGGGATCGAGGTAATGACTCCTGGCTTCATTGTGGGAGAGAAAGATTAATTATCAGTCGCCTCTTTTAGCATTAAATTAAATGGTTCTTTCAACAAGGCCCAGAAGCAGAGCCGGCCCAAGGCATAAGCCAACTAAGTGACTGCTTAGGGCCCCGAGACCACTAGGGGCCCCCCAAGAGCAATTAATAAAAATATTTATTTTTTTATTAATTTTTTTCGCATGAGTGAGTGATTATTCCTTTATGATCAAAGGTATATTATTGTACAAAAACACAATTTTATGTTAACAGAGTACTGCTGATGTGGGCCTAGTGATTCCCACTGCCTCTCGCTTTAAATGTCAAAGTTCCGGTGCACCGGTAATTTGTACATCCTGCTGTGCAGTGCGCGCAGCGCATCCAAGGAGCAGCTGGGTGAAAGCTAAACAATGTCACATAAAATACAGATCCTTCAGGAGCAGGGAAAAGAGAGAGGAAGAGGAGAAAAAACGCCATGATAAACATATGTTTGCATGTCTTGGTAATGTAAGTTTCCTCAAGTTAGGAAAGTCCCAAAGTATCCTTAACATTTTGATGCAACTGGTTGCGTGTAGCCGTTAATAGCAAATTAGCTAGCTAGTTAAAAACTAGAGACATTTCTCTTTTAACTGGCTGCCAGAGGTGTATTGTAACGAAGTACATGTTCTTTGTTACAGTACTTAAGTAGTTTTTTTGAGGATTTGTACTTTACTTGAGTTTTTTTTTTTGTAACCAAGACTTTTACTCTACTACATTTAGAAGATAAAAAGTATACTTTTACTTCATTACTTTGATGCTTAAGTGATACTTGATACTTCTACTGTAATGTGAATATAGGCCACTAGATGGCAGTATTTACCTTTTTTTATTCAGCCCAGTCTGGAGCTAGGTTTAGACATGTCCTGGACATGTCTGGGGAAAGTCCCAGAAAATAAAAAAAGAGGTCTAAATGTGGGTGGGGTCTGCAAAAGAGTATATAAAGAAAATAATTGAGACAGTAAAGTAGTAGGAGAAATTGCTTGAAGGATACATGTGACCAGACCTGTCATTCTGTTCAAGACCTGAGAAGTTTCTTTTGTGGATTTTTGCCTGTGTTTGAGCATTTTCCTCACCCAAGACATCACCAAGCCACCCCACCAAAACAAGGGACTGTAAATATTTCTGTTTTTTTTTAATATATTCAATCTTGGTCAGTAGCGTAGTTAGTTGTTTAGTTGTCTTTGTTCATTAAATGTGTTTAAGTTTTTAAAACTGTGTCTGTCATCCCTTGCTGTTGCTGTTGCTGTTATGTTGTAAATGTAATAACAAATTGGGGCCATAACACCACAAATTAAAATATGAATATAATTCATCATTTAAGGATTATCTGGATTTGGTGTGTTCGAGAAGAACAACGGTGCTCGGCAGGGTATTTTAAGCGTTTTGTGCGGATGTTTCCGCCAGCTGTCACGGAGCTGCAAATTTATGCGCGCAGTTACAATATTCTTTCACTAGATAGCACACCCGGATCAGTTATTGAATATTCATGAGCAAGCCGACCTTATTTAATACTCTGTTTTTGTACGTTTGAAGTTATTTTTATATATCAAAGTGATTTTATTTGTTGTTGCACTTTATGTTGTTCTTGAACTCCAAATTATTTTTGCACATTGCTGTCACAGTTTTTTGAAACCAAAAATAATAAACCAGAAGACCCTTTTGCAGTAAATGCATTGTCTAGTGGTTTATTTTTGTTACTTTTAGTAGGCCTAGATAATATCCAGTGTCCCACTTAGTGCTTTATCACTTGCAATGTTGTGTAAATCAACCCCAGTCCACTCTTGTAGCTGAATATGCTCCCTTTTTTGAGATTTAAGACCATACATGGAACGACATGTCAGGCTGACGATAGGATTATGTAAACAACACTGCCAGAGCTTCACAGTTGCAGCAGCTTATAATAGGTGTATTAATGATCAATAATCAATATTATTGGCAGAAATAGAGGGCCCCAAAATCAAATTTTGCTTAGGACCCCATGGAGGCTTGGGCCGGCTCTGCCCAGAAGTGTTGGTAAAAGATGGATGTCAGGCTGTCACAGCCTGGTGATTTATTTAGACTGGCACTCTACTGCTTCGTTAAGATCATAAGTAGTAATATCGGAATCACACAGCTCCGCAAAGTCATCCTCTATACGCGGAATACAGTTTCTTATATGCTCCAAGAATGAGTTAGAGTCATTCATAGACAACATGGTAGAGTACAGCTTACTATTAAAGGAAACAATTCCTCTGGCAATACTGGTTGGGTCTGAACATAATTGATTCTTGATCAATAATGTTTTAATTGAATTCCTCTCCTGCCTCCTCTTTTCTAGGTGACAAAAATATGCTGTACCTTTTTTTACATTTCTCCATCCATTAAGCTCTGGATCTAATATAGGCCCCTTCCACTGTTTTGAGATAAACATCATCAAGTTTGGTTTGGAGACTTAGCTAATTCTGTTTATCACTGTCAGAGACTGATGTTTTCACACAATAGGTGTTAATTTCTTCAATTAAATTCAGCTCAGTCAGTCTGCTACTCTCCTTATAGGATTTACCAAACTAAATAGAAAATTCACTAATCTTGAATAAGAAACTCCCATTTAGATTCATAGGAGGTTAAGGAACATTCGGTTCTAACTTCAGCAATTAAATGTTTTATACCATCACAATATGTATGATTATTTAATAAACTTGATTTGAATTTCCAATAGCCTTTCTTTCTACTGTTGAATCTAGGTGATGAAAAAATAATTTTCAAAACAGAGTGATCCGTAGGAGGAGCAGCAGACAAGGAGTAGCTAGAGACCAGCTGTAATATAGGAACAGAAATTAACAAATAGTCAATCCTGGGCTTAGTCACATTATTCGGTTTGAACCAGGAGTACTGTTTGGTGTCAGGGTATTGAGAGCGTCATGAATCTAATAAGTTGTGGTTACTACAAACGTTAAATAGGACAGGGTTTTGAGAATTGCAATGACCCTTAGGAGGGCATCTATCCAGGTATTCATCGTTTACCATATGGAAATCACCCCCATAACTACATTGGCCAAAGGGTAAGTAATTTTAAGGTTTTTAATGACATCAGAGATATCTGAAATCAATTGTCCGTTATGCGTGGGGTTACTAAAACCATAGACGTTAACTAATTTAATGTATCGTTCATCACAGATTAGCCATCTGCCATTGTAACTACATTTGGAGGTTATCAACTTGCCAGGAGAGTTATAAAACAAAACAACCAGACCTGCTGATTTAGTGGAACCATGATCGAAAAGGATCTTATTCCCCCATTGGTTAATCCAAAATTTTTCATCTTCTGGTTTGGAGTGTGTTTCTTGTAGTAAAGTGGCCAGTCTTGGCCCAACCCTCTGGCTACGCCACTGCACACGTGTCTAACGACTTGGTACTCAGCTCCCATGAAACCCATTCTCCAGAATTCCCATAATTTAATCTCTCAACACATCGGTTATCTCTGCAGTTTTTCTAGCAGCACCTGCCATCCTCACGCTTACTGCCTTCATTTTGATTTCACTTGCACAATTTAACCACTATTGCCATCATGGAAGTAAAAACTTTGTTGTGTTCACACTTCTCCGTTCGATATCAGGTCTTTTTCCTTTTCTGACCATCTCCACTGCGCCCGCTTCTTTCCTTACTGCTCCCCTCTTTATCCTCACTCTTTAGGCAAATTTACGTAGACATCTTTCCTCTGGATAACTAAGTTGTTCATTGCCTGTTCTTGTAAGCTATTCATACTTTCAATATTGAAGGCTTTGCAGATTTTCTCCAAAGCTCGAGAGAAAACATGTTCGCCACCGTCTGCCAATTTGGCTTTATCTGTTTCTGCATATATAATTAGCTCCTGGATCTTAGGAGCTAGTTTCTGATTGGTGGAACACAAAACCTCGCTCGAGTGCGCAGACGTTGTAGGATGAGGGAAATTAGCCGAACACCAGATGTCTGCAAAGGAGGCTATTCACAATGTATTTTGAAATAAAAAAGTTCAAGAATATATGAAGGCTTGAGTAGTAATTTAAAAGATTCAGTTTATTTCCACACATGCATTCATTCATTCATAAAAAGAGCCCATTATTTATTGGTGGCCAGTGAGAGCAAGAACGCAAAACACATACTGTTCTGAAGATTATGATCATGATAGATGAATAATTATATCTCACCGTTTTGCAATGTATTTTGAAACAAACAAAAAAAAAAATCAAGAACATATGAGGGCTGAGTGGAATTTTTTAAAGATTCAGTTTATTTCCACACATGCATTCATTCATAAAAAGAGCCCATTTTTACAGGTCTGCAATCTATTCAAAAGTGATCAGTGGACAAAATCAAACCTGCAGTAAGACTTACGTCACTTAGCTTCTTACAAGCCAAATATGGTGTTGCGCATAGTAACAGAATAATTTACGGTTTAAGATTGCTCCAGATTTACTGAAAGATTTAAATCAGGCAGATACATTGTGGTGACGTTAGATACTTGATGTTCATTCGCGGCTAATTCTCAGTTTCGGCCAATCAGATTTCACCGAAGTCTTTGAGTAGCACTAACCGGAAATTCTGCGCGCTCATGGTTATCACCCAGAGGTGCATTGCGGCTGCGTTAACGTCCCCGTACGTTCTTCGCTAAAATGGCGGTGGCCGTGAGGTCTTTGCAGGATCAGCTGGAAAAGGCCAAGGAAAGCTTGAAAAATGTGGATGAAAATATTCGGAAATTGACCGGGAGAGATCCCAATGACCTTCGGTATGTTAGAAGTAAATCAATAAATAAGCGTGTTGTTAAATTATTGTAAACTATCCAGCAGCTCATTGCAGGCAGCGTTTGCTTCCCACTGACCGTGCGTCCGTTGGGTCTGTATTTTTTTTAACATGATGCAGTTCGCCGGCTTAGATTTTTAACGCTGAACACCCAGCTGCTCATCTGATCTGCCAGCTAATATTCTTTACTTTCACCGTTTGTATGCCAGTGCCTTCCCCGGCGAGCTAACGCTTGTAGCCAGCGAGAAAGTTATTACAGCTAATTGGCTGGCTAGTTAGCTAGCTAGCTACACGAGTTCATAGGTTCCGCTGAAAGAGGGAAACGAGGCCTAGCTAGTCGGTTAGCGAGCTAGCAAGGTTGGTCCGTTAGATGCATTTGTACTAACGTTAGCATGTAGCCAACCGAAAATGATGGCCAAGCTGTAGTTTTAAGCTAGACGTGCTTGCTAACGTGGTAAAACACGTATTTTCTGCAGTGAGCGGGACCAGTGTTGTATTCTTAATTTAGCTAATTTAACAGATAGCTAGCTGCAGCAAGTAGCTAGGGCTACCCGATTTTACGAGTATGTAGTTGCAATTGTACCGTGAGATACGCTAAGCAGGGGTGCGTTTCCCGAAATTACAGACGCTAACCTACATGTTTGGACCCATTGACTGGATAAACGAACTATATAAGTTGATAACTTAGTCAGCAACTACGCTTTTCGGAGACGCGCCCCAGGTCGATTGTTTTTGCTCAGTGAAATCTCAAGTCTTAATCACTATTGAATTAATGAAGTTATTTTCTGAAAGATGATGCCACCATGTCTGAAAATAGAGCCCTCTGGCCGGTCGCACTTAGTGGTGGCAATCCTTCAAGATTGCCTACGTAAGTAAAGTTTATTTATATAGCACCTTTCACAGACAGGGTCACAAAGTGC
Organism: Gymnothorax reevesii; assembly: GCA_029721435.1. Classification (NCBI taxonomy): domain Eukaryota; kingdom Metazoa; phylum Chordata; class Actinopteri; order Anguilliformes; family Muraenidae; genus Gymnothorax; species Gymnothorax reevesii. The sequence goes on from CM056576.1 coordinate 137,109,859, forward strand.
TTAACAGTCATTTACATAGAGAAAAGAATAAATACAATAAAAATAGGGATAGAGTAAGAGCACAGAACGATTCAAATGCTAGTAAGACAAGTTCATGAGCTGCTTGCTCATCTGAATCGGTGTCCGGCCATTTGCATGGAGGAGCAAGATGAGACCACATTTAGGGTATAACTGCATTGCTGCATACCAACGGAGGCCTTTGAACCTCTTGAGGAAAAAAAAAAAAAAAACTGTCTCCACTTGAGGTGAAGTGAGTGTCGAACTGTTATTGCGGGGGCGGATCCAGGAATTGGTGAAAGGAGGGTTGCAGCAAGGAGGCTCTGGGGGTCCTTCCCCAGAAAAATTAGAAAAATTAATGTGCTGAAAACACATTTTCCTGGTATATTGGGAGAAAAATCTGGTGTATCTGTTCAATGGTTTTCATCCCATGGTTCTAATAATTAAGCTAAAAAACTTTCAAAGTGCCGTTATAACGCAGTTTTACATTAACTGACACTTTCAACCTTTACCTAAGACTTTCACTTTACTGTCAAAGTTTGTGACCTTAACCCTTTCACTGCTGTTGGTGACTTTGTCAAAATTTCAAAGAGGAGAAAATCTTTGAAAATTGTCCAAACGCTACAGTGTTGGTATTCATTGGAAAATGCTAGATGAGAGCTTTCCAGTGAATACCAATGTACCATGGTTTGAGTGATTTTCAAAGGCTTTGATGTTTCAGAAATGTTGACAAAATCACCCCTAGCAGTGAAGGGGTTTGACCATATTTCCCACAAAACATTTATATTAGTTTTTTAGTTTATATAACACCAAATAGCCTCCACCAAAATAATTGTAGTGTTACTGTATATCTTGCATGCAAACCCAGTGGCTAAATGCATCTATGATTTTAGGAGATGTTAACAGATCACCAACCCCCCCCCCCCCCCCCCCCCCCAAAAGTCCTTAAACCAGGTTTAGTAGAAGATGCCGGACTCAACCGCTTGTAAAAAGTTATTACAAAGCTGTGATTGCCTTTTTTCAAAATGGTTCTAAAAGATGAGGCTTTAATGTTCCCAAAACACTCCCAGGTGTTGTGAAAGTAGGAAATGTTGTCACACACATAATCTGAGTCACCATTAAATTGAATTTCTGCTCGTGAGTGAATTTCCTCACCTGGAGGCAGTGGTTGGGTGGGTAATGTCAAAACCCAAATTTACATTAAATTTGTATTAAAGATCCTATTTATCCTCAAGATGTCCTGATATAAATTTAATACAACGATGCTGTCCTATATTAAAACATAACATTGTGAACATATAAACTACTTTTTTTTTTGGAAATATTATTATTATAGTTACATGAATGAATGTGAAAAAGGCGGGCCATTTAGAATTTTTCAATAAGACCACTGAACTATTTGTATTGACTCATACATAATCTTTTTAAAATGCCACTCATCGTACAGACTCTAAAGGGCATAGACTAGCTTCACTACCGCAGTACTCGCTGGTTACAGGTTAAATGACGGATGATTCTGAACGTCAAGAAGGGGTTTTGGAACGAAAAATTTGGAAAGCTTTCCGGTATTCCTAGACAAATTTTATTTGGCGCAGTTAAACAACTAATCAGTATGCATCAAATAGTAGGCCATGAACTACTGGTCCATCAGTGGGGTCCTTTTGTAAGTTCAAGCAAATTTTAACCGAACGCATACTTGCGAGAGCCTATTCATTTAACGTCTGTCTTACCGCTTCCATGTCCCCCTGCAAATGAAAACTGCTCGTTACGACAGTCATCATGGCTAAAAGGCTGGTAATATTTTTGCATTTGAAACGCTGTGCCTCAAATGTCGGTTTGCTATATTCTCTGAGCTTTTCCGCCTTTCCATTGCTTTCTGACATTTGTAGTCATTGAAACGTGTTATTAGACTGTCACCGCAACGAGGACAAGCAAGGCCATTGGTCAAAAAAATTTCCCAGCAAGCCGGCCTTTTTAAACTTTTGGACGAAAACAAAAAAATCAAATAAATTGTACATGGCTTAAGTCCCTGTATTGTTTTTTTATTTGCAAGAAAAGAGTTTCTCTGTCATTCCTATTGCATTAAGCAAATATGTACAATTGGATCCAAAAATATTTGCCATGTTGTGAAACAACCGGAATATTGAAGTTGAACCATTTAAAGTGCTATATAAGCCATGAGGAGTAGGTGTCAATGTGTGGGTGCACAAACGAAGGTAATCAGACAAATCCCCTGGTGAGGATGAATGCGCGTGCACAAAGTGGCTATGGGTTTCTTCGGAATGGATTACATAATTTTTTCAATTTCTGCGACCCTTGGATCCACCACTGATCCGCACATGCGCCGCGAGCGCCCCCCCCCCCCAATCCGCCTATGTATTGTAATGCAGGAACATTTAATTCAGGAAAAGTCAAATAGTGGTCTGTCAGCAGATGTCATAAATGTTGCTACCTTAACTCTTTTACTGTACAATTCTACAAAGTAGCAATGAGACCATCATGAACGAATGGTTGCAAAGATGTTGTGGAATGGTAAATTCAAGGTGTGAAACGGAGCTTAGCTGATTTTTTAAACAATCCAGCTGAAGCGCGTTCTGCACAAGTTCATAACATCTACTGTTCAGTTATTGGCCAGATATTCGTCAACTTGCTTAAGATATTTATGCATTTTTCACAAGTTTCCTTTGTTTTTCTAGACCTGGCCAGGCAAGGAGAATAACAATTCCTGGCCTTGGTGTCGGACGAGGTCGAGGGATTCACTTGTTAAGGTTTGTGATTTCTGACTTTGGATTTACTGAATTTATCAGATGTGTATCTGTGGACCTTAGTATGCAAAAGCACAGTTGCTCATGGGTTTGCTGCTTGTTTATAAGGCGGGGGCTCTCGGACAGTGGTGGTGGACCCCCAGCTAAACAGAGGGACATTGAAGGAGCCCTACTGAGGTGAGGCTTCTCCTGTTGCAATATATTATTATCTGGATCTTTTATCTGAAACACTGTGCATTATTAGTCTAATTAGGGGCCAGTCCTTGCTATGGGGCTGTATGGGGTTAAGAACCTCGCTCCAGTGCCCAGTTGCTGTATTAATCTATTATTGCAACCCTGAGACTTGAACCAGCAACCATCTGAGTCATAGTCGAGCATGTTTGCTATTTGGCCACTCTAGAATGGAAAATCAACCCTGGTCATGCCGATAGCCGATATATGCAGGACCCACACTCACCCTGTGTGCCGGTCGTCGATATATTGTTCTCTTGTTGCTATTTTCCTGGATGCCTGTCGTCGATGAGCATTAGCCTTGAGGCAGGAACTGGGTTTAGGGAATAAAGTTCATTGAGTTTTTCTGCTTGGAGTTTGCCACTGTCATCAGTAGCGTCTTTAACCAGGTGATGTCTGTTCTGCGCTTTCTTTTCCATGCAGTCTTTATACTGGCTGTGGGATGAAATCCTTTTCACACCTGGATTTGCTTGCACTTAATCTCGGGTCTTTCCCGCCCTTAAATATTGTGATGCGAATATGCAGATAGGTTTGAATGTCATAAATCAGTAATCTCAATTGTAATGCTCGGTTTCTTTGAGCAAACTCATTCTCACGGTTTAAAACCCTCTATTAACACGGCACTCGTGTTTCCAGGCTGGCTGGTGACCAGAGAGCAAGAAGAGAACCTCGCCCGGACAGTGATGCGGACGCTGATGATGATGACGATATTAAAAAGGTAAATGGGGGATATAGGATTGGGGACCGTTCGTCTGTCCGTCTGTCCAGGCCACAATGGGGATTGGATTTCTCTGAAACTATTATTCCAAGATGTGTGCAATTTTGTATGCTGAATAAGCTGTTCATGATGTACATTGAGTTTGAAAATGGATGTCGAAGCATTCGTGGCATTTTTTTTCCACCATCCTTACAGTTGTCACTCTGCTGTGCATCATGCCAGACAATGCCCTTCAGCCACGACTGGATTCAAAACGCGCAGAAATTATAAAGAGACATTGGTATTTTACGTTGTCATTTATGTGCGGAAGAAAACGCTTCAGTTTTATGGTGCAATGTTCAACAATTCCATCAAAAATAAATTAGATTATAAAACGGGCGCTTCCCATCCTTAAACGTGATTGGCTGAGTGTGTTCCATGCTGGTATAAAATCAGTGTAACCCACTGTATTCTGAGGCAGACCGCAGCGCAAAATATCCCTGTGCGCCTGGTCTAGCAACCAACTACTCTGCGCTCAACTGACTCGTTCGGTTCGGTTTGTTTCAAGACTTTTAGCTCGCTATTTCAGTGTTAGCGAAGTTTAGCCTTTATCTACCTTGCTAGCTATATACCTCAATTTCACTTTAGCTTGGTAGCTTCCTTGCTAACTAGCGCGCTATTTCAGTATTCGCAATTGTATTTTTGATCGTATTGTTGATTTTTTTTTTTTCTTGTGTGTTTATATTATGGTCTATGTGTAGGGTAACCATATCCATTGTAGTGAACCCTAGCTAGTTAAGCTGGCTAGCAAACTAATGCACAATGCAATTATTTTCCTGGACACCGGCAAGTGTGGAGGACAAAAGTCAATCGTTCCCTACTCTCGCTGCTGGTTGTAATGATTTGGCCGATCGGCGCGAGTTGAGAACAGGGAAACTCGAAAACCGAAACAAACGTAAAATTATTTAACGGGGTCTTCGGGAGACTGAAGGAGACATTCAAAATAGCCTGCTTTCATGGAATATCTACATTAAGGAGCCCAAAATAGCCTGATGTGACATGATAATGGCGCTAGATGAAAAAGCAGTCTTGGCGTCTGTGTTGCTTGCCAACCATCCTGTCCACTCGATCTTGCTTAGTGGAAGAATGAATAGTTCTCAATTTTATTGTTGCATTATTACCAATAAATGGATTTTTTTCTTGTGTGTTTATTTAACGGGTTATATGTAGGCTAACCGTTTTATAAAGGCAGTAAGCCCTTTGATGCAGTGGGTTACAGTGATTTTATAACGGCGGAAGGGCACTAAGGCATTCCGCTGCGCGTCCTGCCTTAGAACGCCCCTCCGCCGTTATAAAATCACTGTAACCCACTGCTTCTCGGGGCTTATTCCTTTAATGTTGAACAATGTTCTACAATTGCATCAAAAATAAATTAGAATGCCGTTGTTCAACAAATTAGTCTTAACAGCTGTTGCTACCCGGGAAAAGAAAACCAAAACCTCTCGCAGTTATCAGTACTGAAAGATGAGGATGGCCTTTAATGCCGACGGACCGACAAACTGCAGAGGCTAATGTTTTTACCAAATGCTCTCTCCAGCTTGCTCTCAAAGTTTAGTTTCTGTCGAGGAAAGTTACACAACCACTGTTTTCACCCAGCCCAAAAACACACCTATACTTGACACCCACAGTATTTAATTACTTGTGCTTAAAACATTGTGACCTGATTTTTCTCCAGCCGGAAGGATGTATGGTTGTAGGATACCAACCTCGCACGTTGCCTGATTCGTGATTGAGTGGGCGTGTCGTCGGTCGCACAAAGTGCTTAGAAGTCCACCGCAGCGGATGAAGGGAGCCGCACAGCTCAGTCGCTGTGTCAAATTCGGGATGATTTTTGGGCACCACGGCCACGTGAAAAATGGGCAAGCCAAACTGGCCGTACGAGTAGTCAGGCTTTACGGCCACGCAGGGGGGCAACCACGGCAATTGCCGCAAGGCTGTGGTATAATTCATTAGCTGTTGTATATATTTTTATCTATATGGTGCTCATACTAAATGTAACCTTTCGACAGCTAATGTGATGCTCCTTGCGAGTATTATCATTCATTATTAATATCTCTGTGGATATATCCTTCATTTTTAATACTGTTTATTACTCAGAAGTGATGAGTTAATTTTGAATGTTTTAAAAAGGACGCAGCCTGTCTATGGAAGCGGATGGTGAGATGGCTGTAGTGATGGGCCCTGTGTGCAGTGTGTTCTTGTCTTTCACTGTAACTTGTAAAGCCACTGACTGTCTGAGCCTAAACCATTCTCCCCTACAGCCAGCCGTGCAGTCGTCTGTGGTCAATACTTCCAAAGAGCGCACGCGTCACGACCTCATTCAGGATCAAACCATGGACGAAAAAGGCAAGCAAAGGTAACCTTTTTGTTTTTTTTGTCCCCTCCCTCTTTACGGGATAAAAGTGTTTTTTTTTCTTTCTTTCTTTTTCCTCCTCGCTTAGTTTTCCTTGTTCATCTGAAATGTTGAAATACTTGTCAATTTGAAATACTTTTTAATCCCCCGCCGCGCGATTAGCGCGAAGCGGGGGATATAGCATTGGGGTCCGTCCGTCCGTACGTACGGACACACAAAATTGAGGTGGCAGGTGATATTTCCATGTTAGTGGCAAACACTAGTTTTTTTTTTTTTTTTAATCCCCTTGGCATATAATGCAGGGCACTATAGTCGTCTGTCCGTGGACATTTTGTTTCTGGAGCTGATTTTGAATACAGTTAAATATTTTTGTACTGTACTTGAGTAATATTCTGGGATTAGACGGCGGCGGCCCAGGGGCATGTGTCATCTTCTGAGCACTCTGGGTTTTTTTTTTTTTAGGACTAAGTGTATATTTTGTTTGATCTGCAGGAATCGGCGCATGTTTGGCCTGTTGATGGGTACTCTGCAGAAGTTTAAACAGGAGTCCACCGTGGCAACAGAGAAGGTATGATGTCATTGACTGGTTGACGTGCAGACGGTGTCTGATGTGCTCAGGAATTACTTGGAGAAACTGCGTAATGCCTGACTTATTGATGCATTAGCTGTGCACCTGTGAGACATGCGATGCATGTTTTCCCCTCAAACCTGTTGCATTTCAAACCCTCGCAAACAAGCACTGGAGTAGACGATGGGCCGCCTCCCGCGGTGTGTGAATTTGGAGGCGTTTGAAAGCCTACAGCACCAGAGGGGTGTTTTACGAAGCGAGATTTGCGGGTTAGTGCAGTAGAGCCTAAGTTTGGCACAGGAAGAGGGAGAGTGATGGTGATTTATAGGAATGACATTTGTCTGGGAGACACGATGGCGCAGTGGTTAAGTAAACTTGACGTTGGATCAAAGGTTGAAGCCCCGGCCACGGTCTTCGCGGTGTGTTCTTGGGCAAAACGCTTCACTCCCACACTCCACGCCTCACTCCACCCAGGTGTACAAATGGGTACCAGCACATAATCAGAGAAACTTGACTAAGAGCTGGGTGATTACCTGCGATGGACTGGCATCCCATCCAGGGGGAGGAGTAATTCTCATAGTCACAGAAACCGGGGTTAAGCACCGGCCCGATGGGCCACTGGGCTCGGAACAGGCTTACTTACCCTAGCAGACAAAAATGTACAGTAAGTCGAAGAAACTATCTTTTTTGAATAAAGCATTAAAAATGCTTTACAGTGAGGTATTGCTGAGCCAAATGGGTTAAGTAGAACTAAAGTTATTTACGTTTAACTGCTAATATGGATGTGGCTTGAGATGTAATCTTTTAACACTGATTTATTGGCCTGTGGTAAGGATATGAACCTGAAATTTGGAATACAGCCCTTTTTTTTTTTTTTTTTTTTTAACCACGATGAACATCTTTTTAAAAATTCTATCCAAATTAGGCGTAGTACAGGTATGAGAGGTGGCTGGTTTTGTATTGAATGACCCGATTGTGGCTCTCTTTTAGCCAGCCATAGTAATTTATGGTATCCTGACTGCGAATGGAGGCTTTGTTGAGGCAGCTCACGCGTAGAAAGGCAGGCTAATGGTGACCTTGCCTGGTAGTTCAGCCCTTATCTCTGCAGGATTATTCCTCAGATACAGAAGCTGCTCACAGAGATTCACCCTGGAGCATGATCTTCAATCATCTGAATTTAGAAGTCATTGTAGAAATGGGACAAATAAATTAATTAGTTTGCCCCCTCTCAGTATGGAAATGCGTATTAGGCATCATTGAAAATTCTTAAAGATTATGCCATTAAATCTGGATAATTTCAGTTCATTGTCCTAGCGGAACCAGTAAGCTTAACAGCTTTGAGCTGTATGTCTGCTCTGGCAAATGTTACAAGCTGTAGACGAGGATTGTCTATAATGTTTTTGAAAGTAAATGATTTTACTATTTGAAGCCAGACACTAAATTACAATTATAAAGGGTTTTGAATGCTTCCAAACACTTTGATTTATCGCTGGTAATTTCCGACTCGCGGGCAACAGAGACAAAAGCCCTAATGCTTTTTTACAAGCTGGTTTTCTGTGTTTTTTCTGCTGTCAGTTTTTATAAGAAGCAAATTCTTCCCATTACCATTTGTCTGGCTCAATACTCATGTCAATACATTCGCAACTTCATCTCCTAGCCACTAGCTTGTATTCTCTTACTTGCAGCTCACCCTATCAAAATGCTTTGCTCCTATCGAAATGGACTGCAATTATGGATGGTGGTGGCTTTTAACTGATGATGGGACTGGGAAAAATGGCAGGTTTTGAAGCTCAGCCCTCTCTTTCAGGAGAAAAGGCGTTTGGAGATCGAGCAGAAGCTGGAGGTCCAGGCGGAACAGGAGCGTAAGAAAGTGGAAAGCGAGAGGCGGGAGCTCTTTGAAGAGCGACGAGCCAAACAGACCGAACTTCGGCTTCTGGAACAGAAAGTGGAACTCGCTCAGCTGGTAAGTGGCGTGCGCAGTTTCCCAGGGCTGCCCAACCCTGATCAGTGGGATCTACTATCCTGAAGGGTTTCTTTACAACCATAACAAAGCTAACCTCATTCAACAGCTAGAGCAGGGCTACCCAATCCTGTTACAAGAGATCTACCATCACTTAGGTTTATGCTACAAACCTAAAGAATGACCTTAATAAAGCACACCTCTTGCAACAACAGGAGCAGGTGTGTCCAACCCTGCTCCTTGCGATCTGTCATCCTGTTGGTTCCTGGAGATCTAATGTCGGAACAAGCACACATTCTACACCTGCAGGTCATATTGAGCTGGTGTTTAGTGGAGTTGGGTGTGTTGATGTGAGGTTTGAGTGATGATGTACTGGATGTTTCCTCCTGAGCCAGAGGAACCTAATTTGGCAGCCCTTGCAGTATCCCAAAAGCACCTCCAGTGCAACATTTGACGTGGTGGACATTTTGTTTTGTTTGGGAGACATTGCTTAAAGTGTTTTTGTTTTGCAGCAAGAAGAGTGGAACGCGCACAACGTTAAAATTGTGAAATACATCCGCACAAAAACCAAGCCGCCCATTTTCTACATTCCTGGACGAATGTGCTCCGCCACGCAGAAGCTGTTGGACGAGTCTCAGAAGAAAATGAACGGTAAACGCCCAGCACCAATAATGACCTTTAATGCATTACAGTTGTGTCCCATAATGCTAAAACTTTCAATTGAACGTGAACCATTTGTGTGATTGAGTCGAGTACCATAATACCTTTATTTTTCGCTGAATGGTAATCACCTCCTGGACCCACCGCCCTAGAGGAGAGGAGTAGCGGTTGGGTGTAGTGTAGACCTAGGGCAGACGAGGGTGAAGATGCTGGCATTCATAACCCTAGTTATTGATGCTGGCTATTGGGACATGGAATGTCACCTCACTGACGGGGAAGGAGCTGGAGGTTGTACGGGAGGTTGAGTGGTACCGGCTAAATCTCCCCGGAATTGCCTCTATGCGTTACTGTGGCTCTGGAACAAAACTCTATGGTAGGGACACTCCCTTCTCTGCAGTTGCCCAAAATGAGAGGGAGTGGGCTGGCATGGGTTACTTGTATCTCCTCGGCTGAGTGCTGCTGTGGTGGAGTTCGCACCGGGGAATGAAAGGGCCCCTGCAGCGCTCTTACGGACAGCTGAGGGGAATGCTCTGGCTGTTTGTGCTCATGCATTTAACAGCAGTATCCAGCCTTCTTGGAGTCCCTGAACAGGTTCTTGGAAATGGCTCCAACTAAGGATGCCTCAATTTTTTTTGAGGGACTTCAACGCTCACATGACCGAGACAGTTTGGAGGGGAGTGATTGTGAGGAATGGCCTCCCTGATCTGAACCGAAGTGGTGCATTTGGATTTCTTTGCTAGTCATGGAGTAGCCATAACAAACGCCATTTTGGAGCATAAGGGTGTTCATAATGGTACTTGGTTCTAGAAGTACCGAGGGTGATGATCGCATTTGTAATGTATGTTTCGGACACTTGGGTGGAGAGAGGGGCAGGGCTGTCAACAGAACGCCACCTGGTGGTGAGCTGGATCAGATAGCAGGGAGGACTACTGGACAAACCTGGTAAACCTAAACGCGTTCAGGGTTGATGGGGAACGTTTGGTAGAGGACCCTGTCCAGACTTTTTTCAACTCTCACCTCCGGGAAAAACGTTTCCCATATCTTGGGGGAGGCTGGGGACATCGAGTCCAAGTGACCCTTTTCAAAGTCTCCATTGTGGAAGTGGCTACCTTGACTTGGGCCTGAAGGTTGGTGCCGGTTGTGATGGCTACCAAAGGGCTCATTGGTGGACACCATCAGTGAGGGAGACCGTCAAACTGAAGGTGGCCCTTTAGGCTTAGTTGGCCCAGGAGACTCCTGACGCCGCTGACCAGTATTGGCAGCGTACAAGGGACTGCAGCCATGGTGGTCGCAGATGCAAAACCTTGGGTTTGGGTGGAGTTTGGGGAGGCCGTGGAGAAGGACTTTCGGGTGGTGTCAGAGAGGTTCTAGCAAGCAATCGGACGACTCGGCGGGGAGGCAGGTCTTTCCCTAGCTGCATTCAGCAGGGGTGGGGAACTGCTAACCTTGACTGGAGACACAGTTGAGCAGTGGAAGGAGCACTCTGAGGGACTCCTGTATCCAGTCCACATGCCCTCCATTGAGGAGGCAGGGACGGTGGACTTATTTGAGTCATTACCCATTTCCCTGGTGGAAGTCACGGAGTTACGGCAGTGGCAAGTCACCAGGGATGGGCGAGATTTGTTCTGAAATGCTAAAGGCTTGAGATGTTGTTAGGCTGTCATAGTTGACATGCCTATTTCACATTACCTGAATGTTGGGCACAGTACCCTCAGACTACTTGACTGGACTGGTGGTTCCCATTTTTTTTTGGGACTGTAGGGTGTGCTCCAACTGTAGGAAGCATGCGCACGACTTGGCCTCCCAGGGAATGTTTATGCCAGGATGTTGTGAAGGACACTTTGCCTGACGGTCGAAGTTTGGATCCAGAGGGAGCAGTGCAGGTTCCATTCTGGCCATGGAACATTGGACTAAATTTTTTTCTCTTTGCAGGGGTACTGAAGGGGTCGTGCGAGTTTACCCATCCAGTCCATATGTGTTTTGTGGACTTAAAAGTTTATGACTCTGTCTCAGAAAGTATTCTGTGGGGGTTGCTGCAGAAGTGTGGGGCTCTGGGGCCATTAGTTCGAGCATCTGATCCCTGTACAGCCATAGTTGGAGTTTTATCCACAATGTTGGCATGAAGTCGCTCTTGTTTCCAGTTGGTGTTAGACTCCGCTAAGGGCATGTTTTGTCACCCATTCTGCTTATGATTATCATGGGCAGGATCTCGAGGCACAGTCCAGCCTTGGGTGTGTCGTTTGGTGGCCTCAGGGTTGCATCTCAGCGGTTTGTGATGTGGGCCCGTTGGCTTCATCGCGCTGTGCCCTCCAGCGTGCCCTGGACTGGTTCACAGCTGAGAGTGAAGTGGTCGGAATGAGAATCAGCTCCTCCAAATCTGTGGCAGTGGTTCTCTGACGGAAAAATGTGTATCGTCCCCTCCAGGTGGTGGTCTGTTGCTCCAGGTGGAGGATTTAGAGTATCTCAGAGTCTTGTTTATGAGTGAAGGTAGAATGGAGCGTTAGATTGACCGTTGGATCGGTCCAGCGTCTGCGGTGATGCGGTACCGGTCTGACATGGTGAAGAAGGCGCTGAGCCAAAAAGCTAAGCTCTCGATTTACTGGTTGATCTATGTTCCAACACTCGCCTATAATCTCGAGCTTTGGGTCGTGATCAAAAGAACAGGATTGTGACATAACAGGTCGAAATGAGCTTTCTCAGTGGGGTGGCTGCGCTGACCCTCAGAGAGTGAGGGGCTCAGGCGTCCGAGAGTGACTCGGAGTAAAGCTGCTTCTCCTAGGCGTTGATGGGAGTCAGTTGAGGTGGTTCGGGCATCTGATTTGGATGCCTCCTGGACGACTCCCTTTTGAAGTTTTCCGGACGTGTTCAACTGAGAGGAGGCCCCCTGATCCAGACCAGGGGATCTCCCGGCTGGCCTGGGAATGGCTTGGGGTCCCCCAGGAAATGTTGGAGGAAGTAGCTAGGGAGGGGGGGCGCTTGGGCCTTACTGCTTACTGTGATACCCTCATGACCCGGCCCAGGATAAGGGGTTGAAGATTGATAGATGAAGGGATGGGTGAATGTGAGCTTTTTGTGTCAATCTTTTGTATGCTATAATGCTAATGCTTCTAATTGAGTATGAATAGACCGTAATACTCCACTCGTGACTATCTTCCGTTCCCAGTCATGCTCGAGGCGAGGCGCGCGGAGTTCGCCGAGCACCTCAACAAGATGGAGGCGCGGCCACCGCGACGGCAGTTCCTCCGCGACAGAGACCAGGAGACCAATCGGCGAGAAGAGAGGAAGCCAGAGGTTAAGCTCGCCAGCCAGCAGGCGGAACCAAAACCGCAGAATAAAAGCGACGTTGAAATGGAGGAAGCGGGGATGGAGGAGGTCAGCGTCGCACAGAGCGATGGAGAACAGGAAATGCAATCACAAGATGAGGAGAGCATTGAGCACAAGGTGACGCAGCCGGTGGAGGTGAGTAAAGTTGATGAGGAGGAGGAGGAGGGCGAGGAAGATGAGGATGGCGGCGATGGGGCAGCGGGGGTCCAGGGGCAGGAAGAGGAACCGGCTGCTGTGGCGGATGCTGGGGTGGTGGAGCCGGTAGATGGAGGTCAGAAGATGGAGACATGCGCAGAGGAGAGCTCACTTGTGTTGGAGATGGAGGTCAGTAATGACAAGATGGAAATTGCTGAGGTTGAGACTGAGGGCGACAAAAAACTTCCGCCCAACCCTCCGCTAGAAGCTCCAGAGTTGGACAGCGGGGAGAACGGCCTTGAAGCTCAGACAGTCGCTGAAACACTAGCCACGGTGACCCAGGCAGCACCAGGGGAGGAACTCGCCGTAGAAACCGCCGGGTCAGAAGGCCCCAATACTGAACCATCTCAGCAGAGCAGCACTAGTGATCGACCAGAGGCGACCCCTGCGCCCGAACCAGAGAGCGGTCCCCATATGCCGTCGCAGCCGGACCCCAAGGTGAAGGCCCTGGGGCCCGAGGAGGATCGTCGGGGGAGACCTCGCGAGAAGAGGGGACGGAGCAGTTCCAGCTCCTCATCCGGATCGTCCTCCAGCTCTAGTGGCTCCTCTTCATCGTCATCTTCCTCTTCCTCGGGAAGTAGCTCCTCCTCCTCTTCGAGCAGCAGTTCCAGCAGCAGGAGCCGCAGTCGCGGCCGGGGCGGGGCTAGCGGCGGGAGGGACCGCGGCGGGAAGCGGCGCAAGCGGCCGTCGGAGAGGGAGAGGGAGCGTGGGAAGCGGGGCGGGGCCGGCGGAGATCGTGACCGCAAGCAGTCGAAAGGCGGCGGTCGTGACGCCAAGAGCTCCAAGGACCGGAGCTCCAAATCGGACAGGAATAGGACCTCGTCTCACCAGCGGTCCTCTCGTGGAGACCGGGATCGCCGTTCGGACAGGAAAGACAAAAGACGCTGAGAATGGACGCTGAGAATGGACCAGTCGACCAAGTCCAAACCCGCTCTTTTGGGAAGTGAAATATCCCTTAATAAAATTGCAGGTCTGTGCAGGGGGCACGTTAACTTGAGACTGATTCTTTCCAGAAACTTACTCCGCCATGATTACGGGGTCTGTATCAGTCGCAGTTCTGAGATTTCCCCTTTGAACATGGTCATGCTGTGCACCAGTTACTTTGTACGTTATATTGGACTTGATAAACATTCAGTGCTTTAGTAAATGACTCATCCTGCTCTTTTAAGGACCGATGGGGGGGGATACATCCTTACAACTTCACAAACTCAGAGGTGAAATTCAAAGAAGAAAAAAGGACTGTTCCTGCTCAGTTCACGACCCTTTTAAATGTATTGCTTTTATGATGAACCACTTTCTGTTTGGGCCATCTTGTAATTGTCTCTAAATCTGGTCAATTGAGGCGGGGCTCTTTTTTTTGGACACTGTACAATGCTTTTTGGTCCTGCTTAAAAAATTCAACTCCTTTAATAGAGCTGTGCCACTCAATTTCTCTTCATTGATATGATGGCAGCTTTTAAATCCCTGAAACTGTTTCCAGTTCTTTTCCTCCATGGATGATGATATCGATGTCCTTGTATTGGAAAGTACTTTTTTATTTCATGATACTGGATCTGTAATCCTGGCGGGACAGTGCGGAGGTGTTTGAAGAGGGAATGTGAGAACTGAATGCGTTTGTTTTTGTTCTAGTAAATGAAAAACCTCTTCGTTTAATTAAAAAAATCTTCTTTCCAAAGCAGCTCAGTGGAGTCATTAATTTCTTTTTATACGCCAGTCGTAAGACAGACGGGACGTATCATGGAATCATGATGTCTGTCTGTCTGGACGTCTGTCTGTCTTGTTGCTCTGTTGCTTGTGTTCACAATAACTCCGCCGATTCTCAATCGATTTCATCCAAATTCACACAGCATGACCATATCAGGTGGAACTTTCATGAGTTCAGAAATCAGCCTGATTGGATCACCCTTTTTCTCAAAATTAACCCTTTCCTGCAAACTGTTGCGTGACGGGCGTATATTGCTGTCTCTGACTGCTCTTGTTTGTCCTGTTGACCAGACTTTCCATGGTATATGGTCTGGTTTAAGGTGAACCCTCAATTTTGAACACCTGTGAATGTGTGAGGTGCCATTTGGTCAGTAGTTATGTGCTGCAATTGCTACTCAGCCTTTTTGCAGCTTGTGAGGTTAACTGATCAGTTATTTCTATTGACTTTATTCTCATCCGAATCAGAAGTCAGACAGCTGGCCATTTTGTGAACGAATAAAGAGCGGACATTGCAGGGAGTGTAGTGTGCAGTGAGGGGGGCTATCTTAACATTTTGCTATTTGTTAATTTTCGTTGGAAAGCTAGCCACTGATGACTATGCCTTTGTATTCGCCCGATCCCAGGTGTTTTTTTTAGATCGGAAATGAGGTTACAGCGAAGTGGGTTAAGTGGGCGGGGCTGCGGAAGTTTAATAACGGTGTGTTGTTGTGGTGAGACCATTTTAGTTCCGGAGATGACTCAAAATATCGTCCGTACTGAAGTGTCTTGTACAAATGGTATTTGAAACTGCAGAATCGGTGAAACTGTTACTTAAATGCTGCTGTGCTCAGTCAAGCTCCCGCCATTGATGCAGGATGAATTTAAGCTGCGCAAAGATGCATCAAGAAAATGTATACCCACTGTATGCCCCCGGTCTGTTGAATAATCAAGTTATGATCCAGTCAAAGAACCAAATGTTAATTGATAGGAATACGGTAGTGATTAGAAAGCACAAGCCCTGAGTACCGAGAGCACGGTACACTTCAGATGAAATCGGCGTGAGGTAAGGGGTGTGTCTGTGCCAGGCCAGTGGCGTTCTGGGGCAGGAGCCGGGTGTGGTGTTCGCCCTCACCAGAATAGAACTGTCGGACAGCAAGTCCGAAGGGTTTGGCAGCAACTCTGTCCCGACTCTTAAGATGGATGACTGCCTGGGTGGTGTTCCTAATGAACTGGGCAGATGAACAGGCTGGTGAGGCAGGTTAACGGGAGCGTAATTCCAATCCAGGCTTGGGAGTTTGTTCCTATTAGTCAGGGGTGTCAAACTGACCCGTAATCGGGCTAAGAGGCTGCAGGTTTTCACTCCAACAATGCAGAAGCGCACCTGATACAACTAATCAGTTGTGCAGGCCGAGATCAGTGGATTAAATCAGTGCTTTCAGGTGAGCTTCTGCTTGGTAGAATTGAAGATCTGCAGCCTCTTGGCCCGTTTACGGGTCAGTTTGACACCCCTGCTATTAGTAAAGCTTTGCTGAGTACTTCTGTATTTCACGATCATTGAGGGGTATGATAAATTCCAAAGCTGACCGGGAAGAATTTCTGACTGGTTGCATTAGGGCAGGGATCCTCAAATCTGGATCTCGAATCCAAATCCAGCCCTGGTTTTCTGTTATCACAGGCACGTAAATGAACAGTTAGTGCCTCTGATTGGCCAGACTGTTAACACGTGACTCTCAGGTAAAAGGGGGGTGGAAAACCAGCGGTTCTTGGACCTCGTAATGTGTGATTTGAGGACCATGGCATCAGGGTATATAGCAAGGCAATCCAGCGACTCCGCTATACACAAGGTAAGGTTTTAGGTCGGGGTCCACAGGAAGCGTTTTTTTTTGTGCTGGAAGCATCCATTTCAATACAAATTCTATTAAGTTCATTGTTGACAGCGCTCAGCATCCTCAACGCAAAAACACCCTGAACTTCCAGCCGTTTTTTCCTGTCTGCTTATGGTGCTTTTTGGGACGGCACTGGACTCGTCAATGTCACTTCTTACCAACCAATCAGAATCAAGAAGAGGGAGGGACTTACAACACAAGCAGCAATGATGTCTCAAATCAATTGGGAACTTTTAAGGTTTGCTGACTGTTCTCAGTTTAGGGACTCCAGGCTAACTAACAAGTTAGTAATAATGGTTGCTGCAACAATGTTTACTAGCACAGCCTAACAGCCATAGCTTGGTACACTGTTATTGCGTTGCCTCCCATTTATTTTAACTGGTATTGCTATGTTTCCAAAAGCATAGTTGTGAGCTATGTTAACAACTTGGCTACATAGTTTAAACCATATACAACTGCATACAATTCCAGTTATGCTTTTGGTAAATGAACATTCATTTGCACAGTTGCTAGGACAATACACAAGTTCTTTTAAGTCTGTTGGCTAAGTCAAACTACAGTGACGATGTTAGCGACGATGGATTGCGGAAGTGCTAAGAAGACCGTTTCTGTAACCAAGCAACAATAAGCGCTGCCATTACATGGTCTGTACCTTGTGGTGTGATGGCTTCTGTACCTCTGTGACCTGGAGAGCTATACCAGCAGGGGTGTGAACTCCTGGCAGGATTACCCACGCTGGCCAGGTCGAAGGGTAGAGGTCAGACGAGGGTGGGCCACCTCACCTAGCGGCTAAATCGGTTTGCGTGTGGCTAACACCCTTACCTGTAAGAAGTACACAGTTAAAGAAGTATTGACAACAACAAACCGAGACATTCACCAGGGAGAGAAAGGGTCTCCATACTGGGGTCTCATGACGCAGTGCAGTGAAAGCCGGAGGGAGGCTGGACACTGTATGGACACTGTGACACCTGGGACTATAGAGGAAGGAGCAGGGATGTACAGAGCTTTGCCTCAGATTTTAGGAGATGTTTAATTGCACTTCTGTCCTTGTGGCTTACACAAATGGCGTACGCCTGAAAGGAGGCACGCAAGATGTTGTACCAATTAAAAGAGACGCCACCTGCAGATTTCTGGGTCAGGAATGAGCCGCTTTAAAACCAGGAAAGCCCGTTAGGCCTGTACCCTTCCCAATCCACTGGAAATGCCCCAGGATCTGAGGCCTTGTAGTTGCAGTGTCGGTCTGGGAGGTTGGTGGTTCCAGCCTCCAACTAGTCTGAATAAGATCATAATCCCCCCGGTGCTCAAGAAGGGATTGGCCCATGTGTGATGGATAAATGGGTTGGCTAGATAACTGTAGTAAAAGTTTCAGGTTCTCACTGATTAAATCCTTTGGTATTCTAAGCTTTTTAGCTGTTCTGTATTTGTGTGTTGGATCACATGAATAGTTTTGGCTCTCTGTTCTACAGTCAGGTCCTTATCTGCAAACAGAGCAGATTTTGTGCCAAAGCTGTGTAAACTGTCCCTTCTGTTTATTGCCCTGGACCCCAGAAAGTGCTGGAATAATGTTTTCATTGGATTGTTTCAATGCACGGAGCCCTCAGTCCGGGTCTGTTTTCAACCCCTCTCCATCTTTATGGCTGTTTATTTACTGCAGCAAATTGTGTTTGCCGCTCCATTACCCAAAATAATCACAGCACTTCCTATTTAACATCCGCATCACCCAGCGCTGAGTTTTAAAGGAGCGCCTGCACTCGCTCCCTGCTTTCATTTGGGAATTGAACCTGCAACCTTTGGGTAATAAGCCCAGCTAATTGGCCACTGCAGCCCCCGTTTCATTTGATTGTATCTCTTCTATTAATTGTTGTGCTTCAGATTGACAATCGGTCAAAATGACCACAAGCGTGAAAGCGGAAGCATTTAATGAACGGAGGACTCAAATTCTCACCCCTGCTAGTTACTCGGTTCAGTAATTCTGCAAATTGACCAAAACTAAATGGCATTTTTTGCCCAGATTGCCCCCCTGCTTTTCCTGCAGTTTGACAATGGGGCCACTGGAGGGCAGTAAAGCCCTTTATAAAGTGGAGGCTGTTTTCTAGAACGTGGTTCACCCTTCCCCCACGAACCTACTAAACTCAAGGTTCATTAGGTTGTTTTTCAGTGTCATACCGAGAGCAGTAAGAGAAAAGCCCATCTTTGTTCCAGTCATTTCTCTTGGCATCAAAAACAGGGATGATGTATTAATATGCGATCTATCAGAAAGACCTTTCTTCTTCATTGGTGTGTGGATCAGTGTGCACTGTCTGGCCCCGCAGCATTGGAGACAGCTTGTCCAGTCAGAAAGCAGGGGGCTTGTGCTCAAAATTTAAATGGCTAATGTTGCTTCACCCCGCGCAGGCTGGGCTCTGATTTTTACGGGCAGCCATTTAGTATTTTCAAAGCTGGGAGCTAAACGATTGAGTGCGTTTGAAGCACAGAGGTCGCACTGAGCTGGGAGCACTGATCTGAGGAAAGACCGAAGTACACCGTCCCCTCTGCTCCCTGCTTATTTGTAACCTTCATTTATCCAGGAATGTGGAATAGACGATGGCTCACATCTCAATTGCTGTAGACGAGTTGATTTAACATCAGACAGAAATATAACTTGGTGGCTCATGACCAGGATTATTGACAGTTCAAGCTCTAGAAAAAGTCAAGCACTGTGATACGGTCCTTGAGCAAGATCTTTTTTTCAGCAAATCCAGGAGGGATTGACCCTACTGTAGTGTAGTGAACTGATAAAGGTGATGGACAGATTAACTGTAAAAAAGTCATGCGGGATTACAAACCATTTGTGTATAGATTGACATGGAAACGGAAGCATGGATTCACCTCTCTACAGTTTGGTTCCTGATGCTTTAGGTGTGCCTAGACCTTGACAGTTTCATAGTTGGGCCTCGGAGCAAGACCTTTAACCCTTTCAGTCCTCAATACAGTCTAATCAGAGTTACCTATTGGATAAACGTGCCATTTTACAGAATTGGCCCAGATACTGGAGTTTCTGGGAGCCGAATGTCTCAACATAATATTCAGAAATATTGGGGGGCAATTGTGTCCGGTAAGTGCTGAAAGGATTAACCCCACATTGCCCCAGGGGGAAGTCTGTTCTCTGATTGGAGGATTGGATGAAACCAGCAGTTAATTTGCTGCACTGTAGCAGACGCTGGAGGACAGAAGGGATTTTATCACAAATTATCTGTCGCTGGGCAGCTTGATCGACTCCCTCTGTTAGGTGTGATTAGAACTCTGGTATATTACAGCTGTGGTTATATGTAAATCCGGGGTTAAAGTGGCTTTTAAGGTCTCATTGAACACTGAACTCAAACCTCTCTTCCCCTGTGGTGGGATGTTGAGTTTTACAGCACTTTAAGGAAGAGGACTTCAAACTGCCACAACACTGTGACTTTCATCTGCATCAGTCTTTGCCTCTGACTAAAGATGCTCTCTACTGTAACTCGACCCTGTTCCACTTTTCTGTCGTCCATGAAAATCTTTTTATCCCCCCAGCTTATAATGTGGGGGGATGTATAGTCATGGGTGCAGCTTTCTGTCCGTCCGTCCGTCTATCCGTTTTGTTTCCGGAGCATAACTTAAAAAACTGTTCAATGTTTTTTAACAGCACTTGGTGTGCACATTAATCATGACCTGACGTGGTGCCTTTTGCTAATCCAAAGTTGATGAATTTTGTATTTTTTCTGGTTTCCATGTAAACATTTTCAACTTAAAATTCAAGGGGTGTGGTTTGTTTCTGGAGCAGGTGGCATTTTCATTCTTTCAATACGTGGGGCCGGGGGATATGACATCTCCTGATGGCTCGTTTGAAAGGTTTGAGTTATTATGATCCACGTAACTGATGTGTGTATTAATTACCAGAAAACACTGGATTAGATTTTTGTCCCCTGTCGCGCGGAACGAGCGAAGCGGCGGGTCATAGTATTCACGAACGTCCGTTCGTCCGTCCGTCCGTCCGTCCCGAATCCTTGTCAGCGAGATATCTCAAGTACAAATTGACGGATTTCCTTCAAATTTGATGTCAACATGTATTAGGGTGATACTCCGGCGCCAGTCGATTTTGGTGACCTTCGCATCACTCTCAAGGTCACACCGAGAGATTGCTCATTTTGACACGATTTCACATTTTGTGGCGGGGGGCAAAGACACGTTAGTGGCAAATACTTGTTTGCATTTGAGTTCAATGATTCTGTATGTGGCTCCAGTAAAGCATTTGTAACACCAAAGCAAAGTGCAAGAATATTTATTTTATCATCATTATTTTTTTTTTAAATTGGGTTTGTTACTGACGTTTGTAATAAGTGGACACTTCACTTATCTTTCAGTTTGTCTGAATACTCAACTTGTTGAGGGAGCCATTTCACTGCCTTACAGCAGTAATTTAGCACCATCCTCTCCTGTACTTCAGACGAGGTCAGTAAATGAGGTGTGAGCTCTGGATGGTGCAGCTGCAGTCGGAGGAGAGGAAGGGGAGAGAGGAGGACCTATCCTGGGGAAGAGTGACTCTTGTTCTCTGTCGATAGTGACCTGAGTGGTTCCCTCCCTGGACGGATAAATCTGTCCCGTCATCATATCCCGCCTCATTAGGAATGCGAGCGCACAGCTGCACGGTGGGCCTATCGACCGTGATTAAAATCACCAGATAAACAAGAATGGGTAATGCTGCTGGGGGAATACGCTCCGAGCTGCCCTGCAGAAACTCTGTGTTTTGTAGTTGCTTCTTGGCAGCATCATTTCGGCGCTCCTCTGAAAGCAGCGTTCAGCCCAGATCTTTGTGCCCAGCTGTTACTCTGTCACTTATTATTCTGTCTCTGGAACATAAAGATTCAGTTTCCCCTATTAACATAAATTGAAAGGGATTCAGAATAGAGTACCTTTTGGATATAGACACACGCGCGCACACACACATGCACTGGGCTTTAGTTTTCCATGCCTGACCCAAAAGCTTTTCATCTATCAATGTCTGGCTCATGGTGCTATACATCTTTTATTACAAAAATGTATTTTTGGCTGAGGAAGCAAATGAGATTGAACAAACTGCATTAGTTTCAGAAAAACTCAAGGCTGCATTACAATGGAGTTTTATTTCATGTTGAAATATGCATTTTCTTATTCAATTTTTCTCAGGAAACCACTCCATTGTTGATAACAAGATCCTCCCTCACTGAGAAACTGGTGCTTTTCATCGCTCTTTAAACCAGCAATTAAAAGCATGTTCCCCTAATGAAATATAAATAGTGCTCTCACACCTCTTTTTAAATAGATGCCTGTTCCTCTAATCACTATCATAAAGCTCCATTACCAGGGCTCTGATGATTGATGGGCTCTTGGATTCCTCATGGTCTCTGTGCATCTCATCACTCAGTCTTACCTGAGATTGCTAAGAGAAGGAAGGATTTCAAATGGTTGAACGGATGCAGACCACAAACTGTTAAATATTCCCATACTGGATGCACAAGAATTAAATTGCTATTAATCTAAGTATCTAACTTATCCCCTAACTATAAAGAGCTACTTTGCTGAGTGGTTAAGAATGTCCAGTATCAATAATCTGTTTGCCTGTCTCACACAGTCTTCATTTATAGTATGCTGTAGACATTAAAAAATGTATAAGTTGTCTATTCAAAATTTGGGAAATATAATATTTAGTCTATGACACAAATACATCTTATTGAATTCTGTCCAATGGGTGTGGAGATAAAATGGAAGTGTCCTAACATGAAACATTTCTGAGGAAAAGTGTCCCAATACTTTCCCCTCCTCATCTCCTCCCCCGTACTTCCTGTTAGGAGGAGACAAGGAGGACACTACCTTTTTCTGAGATTTGAGACGCACTCCTTATATGCCCGCAACCCGTGATTTAACAGATGATTCCAGACTGATGACAAGTTAAAGATCAGTTCAAAAGGCCATTAATCTTGATCTGGCGGCACAGAATTTTTTAAAGCTTCAAAATACAGTCCAACAAATGGGAAATAGCAGGTTGTATTTTACAGCAGAAAAGACAAACGTTTAAAAATATTCTAAGTGCTGTGAACAGAAGAGGGATTAGATGAGGGAGCACTGTTTTAAAGGGGTGTTTTAAAGAGACCATTACAGATAATAAAAGTCTATTTTGTACTGTTTTCAACAGTAGGAATGGTTGAGAGATAAGAGATTGGATGGGAGATAAGGGATTGGAAACGTGGACCTGCAGAGGCCGGGACACTGATGAGATAATGCGCCTGGAGGGGATGATTTTGCGGGGTAACAGAGGGGGACATTAGTGAGCAGACAGGTGGATGATGGGAATGGTGGCAGAGACAGTAACAGTGCAGGAATTCCCAGCTCCTGTAGGACCAGAGCACCAGCAGGGTCAGGGATGGTGGTCGCACTGTCAGCTCACTGCAGGAGCGTTTCAGCACAGGTTCCCCCCGTGTTTGTGTGGTTTTTCTGTGGGTACTCCTGTGTTCTCCTACAGTTCTAACACATGAATGAGGGCCTAATTCAAGAATTGAGTGAATGGTGTGTATGCAGGCAATGGATTGGAAAACCGCCCACGATGTCCTCTGACTCTCTCCCACTGGATTCTGGGATAGCCTCCAGCTCCCAGGGAACTTGCCTAAAAATCGGTGGGTTAGGAGATGGAAGAATAGATGGATGTTTATGCGTACAGAACAAAGAGAGCTGTATGCGTGAGAGAAAATAAATCATGAATAGAATATAATACAACTGATGTGACCAGTGGCTTGCGCAGTCAGGGGTGACCTTTACCCCAAAATCCAGCTCAACCACATTCAGTCCTTCAGTTTCATTGTATCAAAACAATGATCTCAATATTTTGTTGATCTTTTTTGTCAAAGTGCATTAACAGTGCACCCTAACCCTAAAATGTAGGTCAAGGCAGGAATCAATCCTTTCAGCTTCATACTTGCTAAGACCCTAAAGCTTAAATTTTAGGCGAACAAAACACAGAGTGATTGTGACACCAGTAAAGGCTTCACCAGTCGGCACCAAGTCTCAATGCTCTGTCCAGTCGTCAAGATAAATTTATTGACTCATTTTGTTGAAAAGTCTGTCTCTCAGCTCGGATGAAACAGTGAGTGGAATTCTGTGTATCACGAAAAGGACGACAAAGATAATATATTTACAAAAGCTGCAGGATTAGCAAGGTGCAGCGTGCAATTAGCAGGCACAGTACAATGAGCACTGAAAGGCACATGCTGAAAAATAATGTTTCTGACATCACTGTGCTTTCGCCTGTAATGTGAATATAGGCCACTGGATGGCAGTATTTACCTTTTTTTTGTGAAGCTCAGACTGGAGCTAGGTTTGGGCATGTTTCGGGCATGTCTGAAACAAGTCCCAGAGAAAAGAAAAAAAAAGTCTAAAAGGTGGGAGGGGTCTGCAAAAGAATATATAAAGGGGAGAATTGAGACAGTAAAGTAGTAGGAGAAATTGCAAGAAGAAGGATACATGTGACCAGACCTGTCATTCTGTTCAAGACCTGTGAAGCTTTTTGTGGATTTTTGCCTGTGTTTGAGCATTTTCCACACCCAGGACATCACCAAGCCACCCCACCAAAAAGGGACTGTAAATATTTCTGTTTTTTGTTGTATTCAATCTTGGTCAGTAGGTTAGTTAGTTGTTTAGTTGTCTGTTCATTAAATGTGTTTAAGTTTTTAAAACTGTGTCTGTCATCCCTTGCTGTTGCTGTTGCTGTTGGGTTGTAAATGTAATAACAAATTGGGGCCATAACACGCTGTACACTGGTGTGAGTTAACTGGAGTTATTCATCAGAGCTGCTTGCTGTAGGGTAGGTTGAAGGTGATGCACCTGGGAAACATTCTCAAACTTCAGGTGACAGATCTACTATGTCGCTCTGCATATGTACAACCTTTTAGCCCTTAGAAAACCAATAAAAAGGCAAGTCATTGACTAGAGGGTTTCTGCCTGGATCACTTTAGTCAAAGAGAAAACATACAGATGATTATAACATTAAATGTATGAACAGCAATAATTAATGACTGGCTGCATGACTTCTGTTCTGGGAACTCCCTGCAGGCCCCTGCAAGCATGCTTTACACACAAGCCCCTCAGGAGATAGAACAGAGCTGTGCAACAGTGGCATCTATGTCACAACACTGCTGTAGTTCAATAAGACAAGGAAACCAGTTTTAACATCCAGAGACGGAGTGAAAACAAGCCGTTAACAGGAACAAGCTGAGATTGGAAACCTCTGCCAAGGCTGAACGATCCCCCACAACCCCTGCTAAAGATTCTTCCGTATTATTTGTTCTTTTCATGTAGCAGGAATGTATATCATGTAAGCAGTAATTCAGTGGTCGTTGGAAATCCCGAGCTCAATTAGTTATATAGCGACATACAACATGGGTACAGTATGGGTACAGTACGGGTACAGTATGGGTACAGTAAGGGTACAGTATGCACCCCACTTTTGCATCAGTTGAATCCCTGGATCCAGAAAGATTTCTGCATCCAGATCAGTTTGTCATATTTTCCTGACGTCATTGAAATAATATCCAACAATTTTTCATTTCAAATCGTCAGTTATTTGTGAAGATGTGGTACCAAATGTCCATTTTCATGTTGCAATGGTGAAGACTCCTTTAAAATAATCCTTGATCCGGATTTGGATGACTTCCAAAATCTGATCACCTCATTAGACAAGCTAATCTCCACGTCTGTTAGAACTCTCAAGCGAATCCACCCATTATGTTTTGGCGTAATCCTGCTAAATAACCAATAAACAAGCAGACAAACAAACCAACAAACATGACTGATCATGTATGCTCATTGGTGAAGGCGATGAATGATGCACAGCAAACAAAAGTGAGGTGGAGCTGGGGTGGCAATGGTTTTGTAAAAAGGGTGATGAAGCAAAGTGGTGTTTAGGATTTGGAGCTTAAATAGGCTGAATGATTTGGCAATGAGCGAATGGGCTGTCTAAATCTTGGCATGCATAGTCAGCTGAGCAGTAAGCTGAGTATTGTGCGATATGATTGGCTGAGAGTCAGCATTCTGAGGCAGTTGACTGCTTGTCCAGTCAGAACTTTGTCTGCTGCGCTTGCTCCATTTGTTTTGCACCAATCATTGACCATGTCATTGATTTTGCATGTGATGAAAGATATTGCATTGGCAAAAGGTCTTGGGAAATCTGGCCCTGATATATTGACATGTCTGTGATGTGTTTAGTGGTGGAACTAATGTCAAACTCAAAGCCTAATTAACTGCCAAAGCAAAGGAAATCCATTTGTCCAATCAATTGAAAACAGCTGGTCTCCTTTATGGAAATGTCATTTCTTTCCTCTGAATTATGCATTTATTCTTTCATTCTTAAAACAATCACCCAGATTGGCAGCAAATCATTAATATTTCCAAAGATGAAATAAATCTTTGAAGCCTTTTACCTCCTGAGTACATTAGAAAAGGAAAGTGCCGAGGTGCAGCATTCCAGGATAATAATGCGCAGTTATAATTTTGACGTGAATTTTTCTCTGATTTTTTAATTTGCTTAAGAATACTGCATGAACCTCGACAGCCTTTGATTATTATTTTTTTTGTGATTATACTTTTTATTTGCACTTTCAGAAGAATATGTACAAGCAAGATATGGCTTAATAGTGCACACCAGTATAGACAAAACAAAAACAAAACAAAAACAAAAAAAAAAAAAAAAAAAAAAAAAAAAAAAAGGGGGGGGGGCAGATCAAATAAATTAAACAAACATAGCAGGGACATCATATCAATAGACTTCAACTGGTTAGAATATTCTTAATATTTGAGCAAAGTCCTTTCCATGCATTCACTGTAGATAAACTGGCATTGTTCAGCTGAGCTGTGGTCTCCTCTAATGAAGCAATGTCCAGTAAGGATCTGATCCAGTAGCATTTTGCACTGATATCTGGCTTGAACCACAGCTGGAGGATTGTCTTTTTTGCAGCTGTGAATCCAGCAAACACCAGACGTTTTTCATGTAGAGAAATCTTAAGTGAGGAAACATCATTCAGTAAACAAAAGCAGGGATCTAACACAAGAGAAATATCAAGTAATTTGGATAACGTTTCAATAACATAATTCCATAATATACTGATAGTGGGACATTCCCAGAACATATGAAGAAAGGTACCTGTGGCGTTCTGGCAGAGCATGCATTGTGGACTTTGAGAGATATTCATCTTGAAACGTGTATATGGGGTTGTGTATGCTTTGTGGATCAGCTTATAATGAATTAATTGGTGCGCCAAGCATTTGGACGTGAGTGGTAGATTGTCCCATATCTCCTCCCAGTCCGGTTCAAGACCCACTGCCTTAAGCTCCCTATCCCATATTGACATAACAGGAAGAGGTTTCATTGAGTTTCCTAACAAAAGGTTATACAGTTTTGTTACCAGGCCTCGTGAGTGGCTATTGAGACCAATATGAATAGACAGTGGATGTGATCGTACTGGGTGCCAGGGCACTCCATACACCTTCATCGCAGATCTAAGTTGGAGATAAAGGAAATAGGATGATCCGGGGAGATCATAATGATGTTGGAGGTCTTGGAATGTGCGCAGGGTACCGTTATCGCAAATGTCGTTAACTAAGTAAATACCTTTGGATGACCACGTAGGGGATGTAAAGGGTTGCTTGCCTGATGTTAAACAAGGATTGCTCCATAGAGGAGAGGACAGAGTTAGTTTAAATGGACCACCCAGCATCTTTTCAGCATTATGCCAAGCTTTCAGAGTAGAGGAGAGAATAGTACCATATCTTAGTGTGCTTTTTTTTCCCGTCTGCATGAAAAGTATATCTGTAAGTTGGTTGGGATAGATCAACCTAGCTTCTATTGGTCGCCATGGAATCTGGGATTCTGGATCCATCCAAACATGTAAAGATCGGATCTGAAAGGCGAGGAAGTAAAGTTTTAAATCTGGGACAGCTAGTCCACCCTCTTTTTTTGGCCGTTGTAGTGTTGATAGACGAATCCTGGCCCGTTTTCCCGCCCAAATAAACTTAGAAAATTGTGAGTGAGTATTTTTAAAAAAAGTTTTATGTGGTTGCATAGGCAACATAAAAAATAGGAAATTAAAACGTGGTAGAATGTTCATTTTGAGAATAGTGACTCTTGCTTGCATTGAGATTTTTAGAGAGCTCCATCTTTGAAGGTCTGCAGTTATTTTTTGTGTGAGTTCAGAGTAGTTCTCTCGCAGGATGGTTGACAAGGAATCGCTTATTTTAACTCCTAGGTACACAAAGGAAGTCACAATTGGAATAAATGAGGGTAAAGAGAGTTTGTTTTTTAAAGGACCAATTGGCATTAATGCAGATTTTGCCCAGTTTATCTTATAGCCAGACAAATCATGAAATTTATCAAATAATTGTAATACATGAGGGATTGTTTTGTTTACATCTGAGAGATAAAGAAGGATGTCGTCAGCAAATAGTGAGATGTGGTGAGAGGTACCAAGCAATGAGATTGGGGAGATGGACTGGCTTTGTCTGACAGCCTGTGCAAGGGGTTCTAGAGAAAGCGCAAACAGTAAAGGAGAAAGCGGGCAACCCTGCTTGGAACCTCGCTGAAGCTCAATCGGCTGGGATATGCAACAACCTGTCAACACAGAGGCAGTCGGAGAGCAGTAGAGAGTTTTAACCATCCCAATGAATGTTGCTCCAAAGCCAAAATGCTCCAAAAGTATCCATAAGTAGTCCCAGCGAAGCCGATCAAAAGCTTTGAATGCATCTAGTGAAAACACTGCAGTGGGCTCCTGGGAGGAATCCGCATGATCAATTACATGAAGTAACCTTCTTAAGTTATCTGAAGCCATCCTCCCTTTAATAAAGCCCGTTTGGTCGTGATGGACAAGTTTGTTTATTAGGGGTTCGATTCTCGTGACCAGTACCTTTGCAAAAATTTTTACATCAGCACAGGTTAATGAAATAGGCCTGAAGCTGGAGCAGTCCAGGGGATCTTTGTTGTTTTTTAATAGTAGTGTGATAATAGCTAATTTCTGGTCCCTGTGAAAAGATCCTGTTTCAATAGCAAAATTAATAGAATCGAGTAATAAAGGGCCAACAATATCCCAGACAGCTAGATACAGCTCAGGTGGAATGCCATCCATGCCTGGTGACTTCCCCCTCCGAAGTAATCTTGCTGCTTCATGCAACTCATGTATTGTGATTGATTTGTCTAAACATGCTCTATCTGAGTCATTTAGTGTAGGTAGATGAAGATTATTCAGAAAAGTCTTGCACAACCGTTTGTCTAGTGTAGACTCTGATGAGTATAGCTTGGCGTAAAAAGACTTAAATGTATTGTTGATGGCTATGGGATCTGTAGTTACATTGCCATCAGCTGTTCGGATTATATCAATACAAGATTTAGATTCGTTTTCTTTTAGTCTCAATGCAAGTAAGTGGCTGGGCCTGTCCCCCTGATAATAGTATTTTTGTCTGGTCCTGTGTACAATAAAAGATGCTTTGGATGAGGAATGTCTATTATATTCACCACGTAAAGCAGACAGAGACATATCTGCATTCTCACTAAGGGATTCAGCTTGCTGTTTTTCTAGTGTTTTAATTTTGGATTCCAATTGTGTCATCTTTTTAACACTTTGTGATTTTAATCTAGAAGAAAATGCAATGCAAAAACCCCTTAGGAAACATTTTGTGGTTTCCCACAGTACTTGTGGATTGCAGCACTCGGTCTGATTTAAACTGACAAATTCTTGTAGTTGTGTTTGAAGGTTCTCAATAAATTCACTATTGAATAATAAGGAGTCATTAAAACGCCAGCGGCGGAATTTGGGAGGTGACGATGGTGGCTTGATATGACATTGGAGTGGGGAGTGATCAGATATTAATCTTGGTAAGATATCCGCCTCACCTATCCGATCAAACAAACAAGAGCTAACTAATATGTAATCAATTCGAGACAGTGACTTATGGCGAGCCGAATAGAAACTATAAGCTTTGGTGTTAGTGTTGTTAATTCGCCAGACGTCCATCAAATTCAACTCTGTGATAAATCGATTTAGGGCGACAGTGGAGGGAGGGAAGCAATTCGAAGCCGGTGACCTATCCAGTAAGGGGTTAACCGTAGCATTAAAATCCCCCCCTATAAACAAACTACAATCAACAAAAGAGAGCAGCGTGTTTGATATACCATTGAGGAAGTCAGCATCAAAGTCATTTGGGGAGTAAATTGATGCTAGAAGAATTTTCTTGCTATTGACATTGACGATAGCATAAGCAAAGCGGCCACTTGTGTCCTTCCCAGTAAAAAGTACTGTTAGCTGGGCAGACCTTTTAACCAATATTACAACGCCCTTGGATTTATTACTTGCGCAGGAAAATGCTATTATTTTAAAACGCCTATTCTGAAAGCGATGGATATCCTCTTGTTTTAAATGAGATTCTTGAATTAGAGCAACATCGACGTTATTGTGGCGCATGAACTGAAGGCACCGCGCTCGTTTAATGGGGCTATTTAAGCCACGCACGTTCCAACTAAACACTTTCAGATCAGCCATAGCGAAAATAAATGACAAAATATCGGATTATGCAATGCCACGTAACTAGGTACTTCCATGCCAGAAAAACCCAGGGTGATTTAACAGCCCATGATGTCCTGCACACACAACTAAAAAAACAATACATGCGATCTGCCATAGAACATAAAAATACAACCAACAAAGAAACTATATACATAAAGTGAAAAAACCGCAAGGGAAGACGGTTCCCTTTGGTTTGGTAGTGGGGAATACAAAGAGACGTGACTCTCATATAGCGATGCGCTGACCACCTGTGCCTCGCCCTCAAGACAACAAATGGCAAATGCGTCAAAACAGAGCGATTGCCCAAAATGAGAACTGGTGGACCAAAAGTCCAAAACTCAAAATGTTAACGAATTAAGTATACAACCAATTATTGTTGTTCAACCCTCCCAAACTTCGTCGGCGCCAACAAGCACAGCCGCGGCCCGGCATACCTGAATGTCCGTTTAATAAGCATAGCTGTGGTTTGGCATACCTGAATGTCCGTTTAATAAGCATAGCTGTGGTTTGGCATACCTGAATGTCCGTTTAATAAGCATAGCTGTGGTTTGGCATACCTGAATGTCCATTTACGTCAAGGCAAATGTGAAAGAGTTCGCTTAAGAGGAAAGATCTTGTGAGGTTGGTCCCGGAGATGCGAGATCCATAGCATCCACCGGTGCAGAGCCGCCATCCCGGTCGGGCAGGCCACACAAGGCGTCGGTGGCGTCCGATGATCCAAGCGACTGAAGGAACTGTTCAGCCTCCTCCGGGGAGCGGAACTCCAGCTCTCGGCGTCGGTGGGTAACTTTGAGTATGGCTGGGAAGCGCAGGAAACACTGTATGCCCCTGGAGGTTAGTTTCTTCTTAACGTCAGAGAAAGCCTTTCTTTTAGTTGATGTTTCCTGACTGTAGTCGGGGTAAAAGCTGATTTTGCTTCCGCCGTGTTTGATGGATACAGCCTCTCGCGCACCTTGTAGGATGAGCTGCCTGTCCCGGTAGTCCAGGAGTTTGAAGAGCAGAGTGCGGGGTTTATCACGTTTGCCGTTACGGGAGTACACCCGATGTGCCCTCTCTATCTGAATTGACGACTGACCCAGTGATGGGAGCCATTTCGGAATGTTAGTCTCTAGAAAGGCGATGGCATCTCCTCCTTCTGCGCCCTCGGCCAGTCCAACGAGACGAAGATTGGATCGGCGACTTCGGTCTTCCATGTCAGCAAGCTTAGAGGAAAGTTCGGCTACGGTAGCTTGTAGAGCCCGCACAGTTGCTTTGTCAGAGCGAGCCGAGGCGTGAATGTTATCACATCTAGACTCCAGTCGTTTTATGGACTGTTCTTGCTGATCGGTCTGACGGCCAATGGATGATATTTTGTCACTGGTCGTCTGGAGTTGAATTTGCAGCTCAGTTATTTGCGGCTTTAAAATGCTTTCTATAGCTTCTCCAACAGAAGTCTTGACTAGCTCGTGCAATTCTAGCCTTTGCTCCTGAAGGGCTAGCTTAGCAGCAGCCAACACAGCCTGGTCGAGTTCTGCCTTCGACATCCCCGGGGTTTCTTTGAACTTCTTTTTAGTTGGTGAGCGCTCTTCCTCCCTCGAGTGAAATAATTTCATTTGCTTCGACATTACGGACGATTTGGTACCATTAACTATTGTTTGCCATCATAAAAATATGAAATTAGGCGGAGTGCAAGCGGAGCTCAGGTTTTAGCCTTGCGTCGCCATCTGCAGGTCACGTGACTCCCTTTGATTATTATTTTTGTGAAGTCTTTGCCCTTCGTGTGTTTAATAATCAGACGGAAGGAGACATGCAGTTTCAGTAGATCGGCAGCCCCAAGTAAATTAATGGGGGAAAAAATCCTTAATGATAACTTTATGTTGAATTATGAAAGATGTATCGAAAGTTATGAGGGATTTCCCCTTTTACTGATGGTGGAGTGACAGTGTGTAGATTTATTAGTGTACCATGACAAGATAAAAAACAGCAATTATTGTCAAGAAATTGATTTCGACTTGATAGATGTTTCTATGTTGTCACAGGAAGCTGAAGTGTAACAGAGACAGATACGGCAAACACTGATAGTGAGTGCTGCCATTCGGACTCACAAACGCAGACGGCTGTGTTGTGATGTTTGTATCCCCAACACAGCAGAGAAGCCCAGGGCGACACTGGCGCGACAGCTGTTCTGGTCCCCACCCACACTGATGGCCGCCGATAAATAGCATTGCAAACTGGTCCTTATCTGTAAGTCAAAGAGGACCAGAGTGAGTAGTGTGTCAAACCTGCCCACCCCAGGTTATACAGGCATTACGTCCATGTTTGTCCCCTGGTTGTACATGTGAATACTCAACCAGTCAAGTGGCCAATGTCCCGTTTCCCCCTGTCTTTTGTCTTCTTGCTGATGTGATGGACGCCAGGGGATTTAACTTCCCTCCAGAATACATCCATCCCAATCATCTCTGTTTTTTCTGCCCACGGAGTAGATTCCTGGAGTTAAAAATAGAAAG
Organism: Gymnothorax reevesii; assembly: GCA_029721435.1. Classification (NCBI taxonomy): domain Eukaryota; kingdom Metazoa; phylum Chordata; class Actinopteri; order Anguilliformes; family Muraenidae; genus Gymnothorax; species Gymnothorax reevesii. The sequence goes on from CM056576.1 coordinate 137,142,310, forward strand.
GCCAGAGATAGAATGAGAGTGAATGACCTTCATATGCCCTTGAAAACAATGCAGAATGACGGTTGGATGACATACAATTCACATGTGGGTCTCTTCTCTCGCCCTTCATCATCAGGGTTTTTATCTGGGTGAACATATCAGAACCCACACAAACTACAGAATGAAGTTAAATATGCACTGATCTGATTAACATGGCGTATGTGTTACATACTTGCATGGAAGGTTGGTCTCTTTAATCTTCATTTGCACTGGGACTGGGGCAGAAGGTTCTGGAAAGCAGGAGAGCAAATATGTGAGTTCAGTGCATTTGGGTCACAGTGTCAGCATGGGATTTGGGTTCTGGTTTATTATTAAAGATTCTGTCACAATGCAACATACAACATTCTCTGTTTCACATATGAAAAGTATACTGAAACTGGAGAAATATGAACACATTGGCAAGGGATATCATTTTGGTCTGGGAGCTGAACTGTTCATAAAAAATACAATGTACATTATTAAAATAAGGCTTGGGGTAATTTTACTGATTATATATGTTGTCTAATTAATTTTTTTTGCAAACAGCAATCATAATTAGTAACATTATCAGTTTAGGAAATCAATGCTAACTCTGTGCATAAAATTAAGTTTCTTTTCAAAAAATTAAACTTTTTCTGGGATTAAATACTTTTCCACCCAAATGTGCATAAATACTGAATGAAATTTGAGCTATACTTCAGAATTTTCCCAGTGAAGAGTACTTATCGGTGATGTCCATGAGAGGGGTATGGACTTGTTTTTCACTACCCAGTTGGGCAGGAGTTTTTGTGTTGAACAGGAGGAGGTACATTTACACTTCTGCAACTCTGCACAGTTTCTGTTGATACTGACAGTAAAATATTCAAACTGGAAAAGTGTTGAATACAAACACAGTAAATGCTTCTAAAACATATTTTATTGTAATACTGGCCATCACTGCCCATTCAGCTGCCTGCTGTAAAAAGACTGAATAGTTCTAAAAACGGTGTTTCCTGTATATGCTTACGTAAGCTCCAAAAAGGCTCTTATTCTGTTCACTGCAGAACCGGATATCAGTGCCTGCCTGCCTGCCTGCCGGACTTTACTTACTTAATTGATTAATTAATTAATTGATTCACCATTGGTTGGCCAGTCAGGTCTACTGTGTCCTTCGGCCGTTGCTCTTTTAAATTGATTTGGCCTGAACAGTCATCAGGGGATGTTAACAGTAGATTCACAGAGATCCACACAGGAACAGTGGCGTTGTGCCTATACATTTAGGGTGCGCATGTGCTGGCCCAGAATCATGGGGGGTTTTTTTTTCCGCCCTCTCCACACGTCACAAAATCATCTTTAGCTATGACGAATCAGCAGCTCTTGTCCATGTTCCACAGCTCGTATGTCATACTCGTCTCAGGGTCATCTCATGCTGAACTTCTATTGGTTTATCTTTGGTCAAGAGGCAGGTCTTAGTGAATCCCATCTCGAGAGCTCAGCAAAGCCCACTGTCAGTTGAGACGAGCCCATAACAGATGAAACTGGTATTCGCCGTTCCCCAGCAGGTTGCACGGACAAGCTTACATGCTGACGAGCTGCCGGATAGCTCACTTGGTTAAGGTACTGCGCTGCAGTGCAGAGGTGGCTATCACGTCGCGGGTTTGAGCTCCGGCGTACCCACCGGCAGGGATTGGCAGCTTTTTCAGAGTAGCGCACAATTGGCCATCGCGCTACAGGGTTCCAAATTGGGAAGGGACTGCCGGATTTGGGGATACAATAATAGCTTTGTTTGTTACCCAGCGCCTCCTGTTGGCCAGACGGGCGCTCGTCAGGAAGACTCTGGGTTTGTTCATGTCCGGGTATCCTCCGTCCTCGTTCTGAACTTACGAGGATTCAACCAATGAGTGTATAAGAATCAGTGGTTGACAGGCACATGCTTCGGAAGAGAGCCTCACTATCCTGAGTTGGCAGCAAGGGGTCGCATATGAGCGCGCTTTGTACATAGTTCACTAATTGGGCATTCCAGATTCGGGCGGGATGGGAGATGCCAAATTTAAAAAAAAAAGAAGCTTACATGCTGACGAGGGGACAGGTAGCCTAACGCTAAGCTTTGCTGCTCAGGCTTGAAAATGTACTCTCTTGCTTTAGAACGTACGTTCTTTCCATTGCTGATTAAATGTGCTTATTTTTTGGTACATTTATTTTTAGAAATATCCCTTGTGCTGATGGCTGCGTGTGTCTAAATATAGTTTGACAACACAAAACACTACGTTAAATGACTTATCCTTCGATTTAATATCAAAGATATTAAATTGCTTTCTCATCCTTTTGTTGTATAGTTTGTGATGTCATGTCAAATACACGCGCAAAGACTCGATGGAGTGGACAGAAATGTATGGTTGGGTTATTCCAGGCAATTCTTGAAGGCTGCGGCTTAAGCAGCAAATTTCCTTCAAGATAGTGAAGTATTATTGTTGTCATTGCTGATGAATATGATGTTGAAATATGATTCTCAACATTCATATTCAATATTATATTCGTCATAGCTTCTTGAAATGAAAATGATCAAAACTTATTATGTACTTAGGTTGAAAAGACGCAGAGCTATTTTCAGATAATGCCTCACAATCAGGTTGGTTTTTATACTTCAGGCTAAATGGGATTAAACTGTACGGGGATTTTTCTTTAGCTCTGCTTTTTACTGATATCCTACCGAATGTGCAGGATGACCTCGGTGGTCACTTTATTAGGTACACCTTCTCCTGTATGCAAATATTTCAGTCAGTCACAAGGCTAAAGCTTATGCAGTGCATGTGAACATGTTCCCATCAAGCATCAGGATGGGGAAGGAATGTGGTGTAAGTGTTTTGACTATTAACTAATTGCTGGGTATAGCGCATGTGGACTCTTTTTTGAATATTATTTTTTATTTATGTAGCCTATAAGGGGAAAATGTGGGGGGATAGATTTGATGAATTGTAAACAACAAAGTTCAATTAAATAAAAAAAGCTTATTTGCATGGGTATTATTTATGTAAATGAGGAAAATTAAAATGGTACAGTATAGCTAAGCAGTGCCCACCAAAAATTTGGCTTGCACAACACCCCTGCACAGGAATGAACATTATAGACCTCACCACTGACTGCTCCTGTCACAAACTGCCCTCAAGTTTGTTTAGACCATAGATGGTTTAGCCATACTATATTAGGTTATGATATAGATTTGTTTTTTGTGTATAGAGGCACATTAGTCCTTTAGCAAATTTTTCTTTTTCTTTTTGTGTGTGTTTGTGTGTGTGTGTGTGTGTTTGACAGGTAAATAATGTCGAATGTTCTAGACTGCCCAGTCTCTATTTGAAGTTCTCTCACACCCCTGTGCTAGTTGCCCAGCTCACACCAGAGGGAGACACCATTGCAGCGACTGTAGCCATAACTGCTGATTGAATTTGCTCTAATACAAAAGAAACAGATGGTAAGTTTTTCTGCCAGAACTGAAATAGGCTATTGGATATATTTTAGTTTTTCCAGTTTTCTGTTCTGCTAGAACAGAACTCTGTGGGGGGGGTCAACCCCAGTGAGGCCAATTCAACCGATAATCGCTCGACAGATAAAGGTGTCAGCTAACTAACTGTAATTTACTGAAGGACACATCTTCACCACGAAAGATAAGATATAAGCCGATTGTTCCCCACCATCTGATGTCACTCAGAATCATTTCTGATATAATCCATAGAACCGTTTCAGTGCTTCCACAATTACCATATGTGACAACAGCACTGCAACTTTAAAAAGCAAGTGGTTATGAAAGCATTGTGCCCGCGGTTCAGGTTACTATTTCCTAAATTAAAGTGAGGGTTCGGTTAAAGTTAGAGTTCAGGGTTAACATAATGCAATTGTGTTTTTTTTTTTTTTTTTCTAAGGCAATTTTGCCATTTTAAAACAGCTTTGACTTGCAGTTTGAAGTATTCAGCCGCTTTCACACCGGACGCGAAACAAATTTTTTGGCTTTGACTTTGAATGTAATCTGTCGTGCGAAAAATTCATTTTGCGTCCAGTGTGAAAGCAGCCTTACCCTGGGAGAGGTGGGGGACAAAACCCTGGTCTGGGGGGCGGGGGGGGGGTTCCGCAGTTCTTACACCCAACCATCGGCCCCGACCACCCACCCTGCAAACTCTCTCTCCATTTAAATATATCAGCTCATTTCACAGGTTCATCTATATCATTATAAGCCGCTTGTATTTATGTCCTACCTGGCTGTGTTTCTAGTGCAGACGGGCTAGTAACGTAATAAACAGTTAATGATGAAGTCAGGTGGCACGCTCACTTCTCTTAGCATCGTTAGTTGAACTAAAAGCTTTTGTTTTAGCCATTTCTCCCACTGTGCTGATCAAAATCATGTCGATACTCTCATGATGAATGCTGCACATACAGTACATTACTACTCACTGGATTGAACTTTATTATCTACTGATGCAGTTAGAGTGAATACAGCTTATCTTTAATGTGCTTACATGTGTGTGGACAGTTACGCCTCTCGATCAGTGTTTCCAAACCCTCCCTCTGGGTCACCCCTGCCCTGCACATTACATATGTCTCCCTGATTTAAAGTTCCAGAATCAGATCATCAGGTGCTGTACTAATGAGCTTGTCACCTGGATCAGGTGTGTTAAATCACAGAGACGTTTAAAATGGACACTGGAGGGTCACTGCAGGAACAGGGTCGGGAAACACTGCTCTAAATATCCTGTTATTTTGCACAGACAGACGTCAGCAGGTATGTCCTGCACAGAACAGCGACATGTTCAGAGACCCAACATCACCTGTGTCAGACCGAAATAGAGCGAATTAACGAGAGCTTTGGGCTGACAGGAGCATGACTGCCACCTTCCTGTCTCCGCGTACGAGCCCTGAGGTGATCTGTGCTCCCACAGGTCTCCCTGTACAAATCTGTGCTGTCAGGCCCGGGCTGAGGACAGGATCTGATGCAGTTACACTGCTGCCCGGTAGCCAGAGGTAAAGTTAGCCTTTCTGCTAACGCACAGAGCTGAGCTCCACTCCACCCTCACTCATCATACTAAATCAGCTCTAATGCTGTCTAAGTTTAGCAAGCGGCACAGATGGCACCAAAATCACTGAGAGGAAAAAAGATTTTGAAAATAATCTGTGCTTCAATAAATAGTAAAGTACATGCGGGGATGTGTACGCCACAACTCCACACTGACTTGCTAAAAATGGTTGCCAACACCTCACACAATTCAAAACATGCATCCTAGTTTAACTGAAGACTCCGAATTGCCCCTTATAATGTGTAACCCTTGCGCTGGATTGGCGAGCTGTCCAGGGTGTGTCCCTGTCTTTTGCCCAAAGTCTGCTGGGATTGGCTGCAGCTCCCCCGCGACCCTGATGAGGAAGAAGCGGTAAAGATGATGTACAGATGGATGGATGGATGGATGGTGCTGATCTGGAAACTCCTTTAGTAGAGTTATTTTACAGGGGTTTGCATCATTCATTTACTGATTCTGCTCACCAGGTGTCTGGTCTTAATCCTTCCCCAGGTGCCGTACTGTGTGTGTGTTTCCACAGCGCTGCAGATGGACATTTTTACAGCTGTTTCATGCACCAGTGTTATTCTTTTCTCCTCTGTCCAATCGCATGACAACATCGGGTTGGATTTTGTATCCTGCTGTTTATAAAAGATGGAGGATGTTGCAAATGAAGCATTTTCAGTCCCGCACACGACCTCACTGATGCATACTTCAGCTGGTGTAACTTCTCCTTCTACCTTCTCAGTTAGTGTCCTCTGTGTATCCAGTTGTGTCGTCTGAAATTAAATATCACACCAAACTACCCAAAGAAATTAGCCCATCAGTGCCAGTATTACAGTAAATGACATCAGCAAAGGTGTAGATGAGAGCAGAGTGTGGTTACCTAGCAACAGCAGAAAATACACCCCCACAGCTGCTGTAGTGTGAGTTTAATGGAAATAAGACAGGTTACACACTTCATGTTTTCATGTGGATTCAGCATGTTTGGTAAGATCTGCCCCTCAGGAGACCGAAGGTTGCAGACGTCATTAATCAGGGTGACCTACAGGCTCGTGTTTAAGGTGAAACTCTGTGCTCATTAAGGTCAGTTACTGCACTCAAGCATTTGTTATTAGTCTGATTAAGTGACTGAAACCTGTGACCTTCGGTTTGACCAGACCAGTGCAATTCCACTTAAACTCTATGAATTCCCCAGGGCGAATGTGAATACTGAAGTGATGGATATGGGTGAGGGGTCAATCAGACACACAAACGCACACAACAAGTATACATGAGCACATCTAACAGAAAACACTTGTGCTTCAGTAAACATGGCTTTTAGCCCATTTAGAGCTGGGGTGGGGAGTCTCACACAGACAGGGCCGGTGTGGGGGGCGTCTTTCACTCCAACAGCACAGTTACACACCTGTTTCCATGTCCCTGTCCTGTCCTGTTCCCCTCAGCCTGTTCCTGTGTTCCTGCCCCCCCCTCCACCTTGTCCTGCCAGCCCCACACGTTCCTGGTAGCTGAGCTCCAAACTCCTGCCCCATGACCACGACCAGCCTTCTCTACATCGCCTTGTTTTCCTGTGTACTGACCCAATCATAGAAGTGACTGCAACACAACAACAGGTAGCATCTGGTTTCCACATCTTGACAAACTGATATTTGTTGATGAATCTTTACAATCTTACGTGTTAATCGTTCAATGTGTCACGTGATTGTTTTGCAGTGGCATTTGTTCTCGGTTCAGTTTGCTGTATTGTTCACTGTACAGTCCAGCACTGGAGCAGTACAGTTATCTGGTAGTTGTGAATGCTGCTTGTGTAGCTTTCACTGGCTGCAGGGAACTAGCTGACAGCAGGAGGCGCTGTGGGGTGATGACCGAATCCCTCCATCGTGGGCTGTGTTACAGGGATTGTGCACTGTCAGCAGGGGCGCTATCTAATGTCACTGTAGCACTGATGAGGTGCCGGGAATTTCCTTAATTCAAGGAGTGATGGTCCTGACACAAGAAACAAGTACAAGTACAGAGATCTGAGGGGTTTTAATGAGTTTTAAAAACAGCTGGATGGGAAGTGGTCATGTATCAAATGTTACAATTCTTGCAACATAAGTAGACTTTTATATTGGCGTTTAGGTAGAAATAAATGGTATTCTTGTCCTAAAGGCGCTGAATTACACTGACCAATGATGTGAAACCAAAACAAGGAGGGACTCATTTTACTCTAGCGGACACACAAAGAGATTAGGGAGAACAAGATTTTTTGATTAGGGAGATTTGGGCTTTTTTGTTTAGTTGGTGATTGAATCATGATCCTCCCATCTGATTTAGAAACCTAAGTAAAATGAAGAGAGTTCAGTGAGTTTGCATTTGAGTTTATATGAGTTAAACACAGTCCATAAAGGTCATGATTCAGTTTCAAACCCGAGGGGGCCTGATTATGATGAAGCTCAGTTTTTAGGAGGATAAGCTGCCTGTTACACATGAAGGGTATAATTATAATTGTGTCATGGTGACAATGACATCAGTGTCGAAGTTGCCTTAATCCTGCCAGACAACCGTATGAAAGGACCTTTAAAATGGCTCAGGGCCCAATATGCTTTTCTCTTCCAAATCTTAGAAGTGACTCAGTTTTTTGTGGTGACTGGAGCCAGAGTTTATCCTCATTAACACAGGTTGCTGCTGAGCTCAAATCTCCCACGCAAGAGAACATCAAGCAAAGATGCCATTAAAATTACAGGTTCAAGCTGCTATATTGTACTGGTCCATCAGTTTAAATAAGCGTCAGTGACCTTCATTACCTCGGCACGACACCTGTCAAGAGCATGAAGGATTCTTGTGACATTTAGTCAATTATATCATTTTAAATGTGACATTAGCATTGTTTGGAGTGTCTTTCTTCGGACAACTTGACATCAACCAAGACAACGCGGCCTGTCAGTGTCTTTAAACCTCACCTGACCGGTAATGACAACAGTAATAAACAGTCATAAAGACTCTTTTATGTTCACGACAGGTGTTGTGTCATGTTTATCACAGTGTCATATCAGTCTTATACAAACCTCAAGCGTAACCTTCTTACTCTATTTGCTCCTTATCCAAACCTTTTATTAACAGAAGAAACTTGCAAGAAATAAATATCCACATCAGAAAAGCCCTCAGAGATGATACTCAGCAGATGTTTGAACTCCTGCATCACATGACTGAGGTGAAAATGGGAGATCAGCGCCCTGTGATATGATAATGTAGGACACCAATATAACACAGAAAAAAAAATGTAAATTATTCAGCCGGTTAAAACACTAAATAAGCATGAGTGACGCAATATTTGACATGTGTCTAAATGCTGAGACTTTTCTGAGCTGTTATCAATGTCATTTCCTTTTGGAAGTTGTGCTGTTCTATTATTAAATCACCACAAAAAAAGAAAAAAGTATTTATCCATCACCGCCACCATCTCTGACATATGTGAACACAAAAAGTAAAAATTGACATTTCATGACACAAGGATTTTTTTTTTTTTTTACTTTTTGCTATATTTGTTCAATGTACCAAGTACATTCAAGTATTTGATGTCAAAAAATTACAGACATTTTCCTATAAGTTTCAATGGAATCATGTAATGAGTAAACTGTTATTGCAGATGAAGGAAAAAGTGCTTTATCTCATAATTACAAAGTGTCATGAAATGTCAGTTTTTACTTGAAATACAGAATACCAAGCAGCCTTTTTGAAGGCGAAATTCTGGTTTTGGTTGTTAATCGGCCAAAACTTTTTTGTTTAATTAAAACGTATTCACTGGCCTATGGAGCTTAATTATTCATCAGAAAATTTTACTTCTGCAAATGCCGGGATGAAACATGATATCACAACATCACAGGGACAGAGCGTCTGCATTTCAGGTGTGGCACATGCGCATACTGCCCTACGGAATAGTTTCTTGTTTTGGCAAAGATTCATGGCTTATATTTTCTGTCTCGTTCACCTGGTGCTACAATAGGCATTATAAAAGCCAGATCGGGGCAGCTGGGATGACTGCCAAAAGCTGCTGTTCACCCAAACACGACCGACACATTTCTCTGATTCAGTAACTGCAACGTGCTTTTCTGCTTTTGGTAGCAGCTGTAAACGTTTGTACCGTTCTGTCGCTCACACACTATCGATTCAGCGGGTCAGTGGAATGAAGATAAACATTTATTTCGAAATGTTCAAAAGCCATGTGACCAATAGAAAGGCATTTCAAGCAGATATGACCCAGCACAGGTTCCAGGGGTGTGTGTTAGACGAGCCATTATTACCCAGAGTGCACTGCTCGATTGCGGCCCTAACCTACCTGTAGTAATGTGCACTATAGCAGAGATTTACATTTCACTGACCAATCAGGACGTCAGTGACTCAAATAACTATGACTCATCATCCACTCGAGTCAGTATACAAAAAATACTTTAGTAAATATTGAAAGGTCTTTGGGATTGTCTTGAGAGCACCAATCACAGACATTACAAACTTTATTCTTTACATATCCTAAGCACTGTTATACAAAATATGTAACAGTGGCTAAATATCAATATGTGTGGTTTCAAAGCTGTTCTTGCCAATTGCTTTTGATATATTACACAATATGTACTCACACATCTTAATAGCAGTGTTTACTATGAGTGTCAAGCAGCCCTCACTTTTGTGAGGTTTGACCAGCCGTTTCCCCCACTTGAACGGGCAGCTTGGTCCGAAAGATAGTGCTGGAAGTCACTCAATGACAAAGACTCAGCTTTTCCCAACTCTCCTTTTATTTTTCAAAAGTCATCACGGCCACGCACAGGTGAAAAACCTTTAAATACAAACACAAATACAAGGTCAAAGAAAATATAACCCAAGAAACCCATAATCAAACACTCAATTTCTAATAGTTTAAAAATTATTTTCAAGATTAAGTAAAAAAAAATACCCACATTTAAAGCACCCCAAATAAACTAAATACATCTCAAAACAAAACTCAATAGAGTTTTAACCTTAGCAGCTTTTAATTTCTATCAATGCACATCACCACATTACTTCAGCCTTGAAACTTTTAAACTCTTAAAATACACTACATCTTTAACTATACTTTTAAACCCACAATATTAAATATGACATTTTAACTTACATTTCAGTCACATGATTTTTCTTTAATGCATCACATTTCAACCTAGATTTGATCAAATGATTTTCTAAATGCAGCTACAAAGACACAGATCACAGATGAATGTTCACCGGCTCCTTCTTCCTTGCTTGAAACGAGCTTTATCCTGCGGTCTCCTTTTCCCAAGTCCAGATTCTACAAACATTTCTCTCACACACTGCCCTGTGAGTAACTGCTTCCAAACTCCCCTAATCACCAGATCATTCCCACCTGGTGCAATCAATTAACTGCCTTCAGGCTGGGAGACACAACCAGACCTGAAGCACTCAGGCAGAGAGGGTGTGCCCTGCAGCTCAGCTCAACAATGAGAATAAAATCCCCTCTCAGAGACAGAAGGCTTGGTCTGCTGTCTGGAGCAGGGCTGTTCTACACTGTGACTTTTTTCATGAAGTTTTTGGACAAACAGCCGTAAAACATACGTATGTCATCCCTCTCCCACCTGTTACGATACAGACAGGGCTAAATATAGCACAATGTATAAGAGACAGAAGAAAACGACACTGACAATGGAAATGGGAGGTTTGCCAATAAGACTTTTGAGATTGAAGAAGATACTCCTCTCTTTTAATGCCCAAATGCAAAAAAGGACTATTGGAGAGGCACACTGGATAATTCAGTAGGTCATAGACCAAACTGAGTTTTGAACCAGAGCTGTTTGCAAATCACTGGCGGACACCCTTTGCAATGAGCAGAACTGTGGCTCTCTGAGTGAGCTAAAGATGTGGGGGTGTGTAACTGCAGCCAGTCTGTAGTGACTCAGATGTGTGTTTCTCCCGGGTTCATTATTAAGGACACTTGGGAAAACAGAGTTTACAGACTCAAAGATCCGGATGGTAAAGCAGGCAATTCAACTCAATACAAATACCTCAAATTAACAATCCTGGTGCTAGAGACTGAGGACTCCAGTCACAAATGCGCACAAACACATACAAATATGTCAAATTTACAAAACTGCAGCAAGTGTCCAAAGACTTTTGTTGACAATGGAGATATATAGGGGTGAAGCAGGTGGATGTACTGAGTGAATATTTGGTCTGAAGTCAGGAAATCAGTGACTCTGCTCTCTGAATGACTGGAACACAGGTGTGAGTTTGGGTGTGACAGTAACTCTCTCTCTCTCTCTCTCCTCTCCAGCCTCTCTTGCACTCTCTCTCTCTATCAATTTCTCTCTCTCTCTCTCTCTCTCTCTCTCTCTCTCTCTCTCTCTCTCTCTCAATCTCAATTTTTCTTGCTGGTTTGCCAGCTCACAGAGGTGCTGTTGACAAATGAGAAATGCTGAGAACTAAGTTTATTTTAATTTTTTTGCTCAGTTCTGACAAGCTGGATCAAACCTCAAACCCCCCCTCATCTGAAGGCTACTTATCTTTATGAGCATAATCGTAATAACCTTAATTATGCAGCAGTTTTCTTGCAGACTGTGGAATCATGTGACAACATTAAAACAACTGACTATAAATGGTCCCCATCAGTCCTGCCCGAATTATAAAAACGTGAAGTTTAAGATTAAGTTACAGATGTACTTTCGTCGTGAAATCAAGAGAAATTTGGAAGAAGAGATTATTACTCCGTAAAATCCAATGTGGTGATATTGGAGCCAGAGTTAGCAGTATTCTCATTTACGCTTGTGAAACCGGGACAGCCCTGTTATATCTGTTCACTGACAATAAAATCACTTCTTATGACAGGAGCGCAAATGGGAAATGACACGCGAGGATTATTTTTTCTTTGTATCATGAAGATACGAGCCGAGTTTATACAGTTTAAGTGAAAAACATTCTCTATTACCTACACTCTGTAAAAAGTTAGAAAAAAAATAATGTTTTCCTGTCCTGTCTTAATGAGTTATCAGGCATCGTTTAATTAGCCTTTATAAGAAAACTGCAGCCCGTTCTGTGTGCAGCTGAACAGGTGTCTGAAAACACTGAAAATAATAAAGCAGCATTTAACATCTCTTCTGTTCTCTGATTAAATTTGATCATGGATGTGGAACAGTGATCTCAGACATGCGATACCTTGCAGGAAGATGCATTAAATATAACACTAATGGCGCAGAAATGACACTCTGCAGTGATGGTGGCAAATGGTAAAGCCAGTTACTCAAAGAGTGCAAGGATTTAGTACAACTGTGACCTCACTTACGTATTCACAGAAACTGCCAATAGGAAAGTGATGCTGTTGACAATTATTTATTGTATACGTGCCATATGGGAACAGGCACTGATATACTGGGGGTTTAGGCTCAAAAATGACATATCCACCCTGACACACACACACACACTCACACAGACAGACCTGTCGACAGAGGAGTCGGGGAAACAAACTGTAAATTCCATGGCAAAATCATAACCATGTAATGTCTGACTGATAAAATCCTGTCCGATCCCGCCTTCCCTCCCGGCACAGCCTGCACTCTTCGACGAAAACCTCAAAAGTGAGATAAAATCTGACCCAAACGTAAACGGTCCTGAAGGGTTTGTGCTGGTGAGGAGTTGGAGTAACTGAGCAGAAATGAGTTTAGAGAAGTTCCTCTCTTTACTCATGCAGTGACAGATGTTGCTGATGCGAGGAGAGCTTCTGCCATCTGTGTGCTGGAATGAGGGGGAAATGCTGATGCTTAACAAGGAGCGCAGGGCTTTGCCCATATGCTCATCTCCCCGTCCTCGAAGCACAGTCCTCTGCTTGTGTTAGCAGGCTGAAATATAGGAGTAGTTGTGTTGTGAAGCAGCGCCTGCCTGCAACGTGTGCAACATTAATCTTGTGTTGCCTTATCATTCATGACCACTGTGTAGGTCGACTGTCTGAATGGTCATTGACTAAGGAATGTTCTTGACCCTCATCAGTCAACATTTTTTTTTTCCGCAATAGAATATGAATATTCAAGGAACAAATTGAACAAAAAGGAATCGCTAAAATGATGCTGGTTGAATTACTGAGTGCGTTCTTGACAGGACACTACAGGTTTAATCCAAAGTTTTAATTAAGGCTTAATCAGGCATGAAATGCAATCCAGTCACAGGGTCTTTGAACAGAGAGATATTATATGAACATGGTTAGCGATGTACAGTTGATTCCCTGAGGTGGTCTGGTCAGGCAGGTTAAATTAGACCAGATGTGAGAGCAGTGCTCTGTACTGACTGAAATTCTGACTGGATTTGAAGGGCTCTGATGCCAGTCTTGCATCTGTCCTCCTCTACACATTATTATCCAGAGGATTACAATCAGATAGACGTCACTTTGCTGGGAAAAACCACAGATGGGAACCAGTGCCTTTGTTTGATGATCAGCAGTGTCAGCTTATGAACTGGCAACAGGGAAGACTCAAACAATCCCTTAAAATAAATGGTCATGACCTGTTTTCAATCATTCATTTAAATGACCATTACAGAAACTCTGAAAACTCCCGACATCTTCAGGTTTGGCCAGACTCTAACCAGCTTGTATGGATTTTGTGTTTGTAACCTCGCCCCGTAACACACTTCCCTGGGCTCTCACACCTGCAATCACTTCCCTCTTTCCCTTCTCTTACCTTTATATAGCCCCAGTTTTCTTCAGTTTGTTGTAAGTTTGTTTGCAAGACAGTAAGCACTGCAAGCCTTTCTTATTCTGCAGACTTTACCAGCTTGATTCTATTTTTGTCCCATGGTTTTTTCCAGATTACCTACCCTCATGTGGACTGAAATTTACTGATCTTGACATCGGCTGGTTTTTGGATTTTTGATTCTGCCCTCCCTTGTCTCTGCTCATCCTCCTGTTTGCTATTGACCTGTGGATTGTATTGAGAGTTCACTTTGTAGTGTTGTTTTTAACTGGCTTCAAACCGCACAGTCTGACTAGGAGTAAACTCGCCAATAAACTTGAAGAACTGATTTTTTTTCCAGTGCTTGAGTTTTGAGTCAGATTGTCTGCCCTCCAGCAGGGCACTAACCCCTAAATTTCTCCAGGGTCATTTTCCCTGTAATCTCACCGTCTGTCGCTTTGGAAAAATGCATCTACTTTATTAATTAATAGAAATGTAAGTCATGTAAGCCTGCCGGGATTTATTTATGCATACATATACCTGCATTACTACCCTGTCTCCAAAAAAATAAATAAATAAAAATGGGAGGCTGTGTGAAATGTAAATATATACAGAATACAATCATTTTCAAATTATTTAAACTTCATGTTTAATTGAAACTATTACAAAGACCACATGGCAGAAAACGTTTCAAAAAAGTTGTGATGGGGGCATGTTTACCACTTTGTTTCATCAACTGTTCATTTACACTCTGTAAGTGTTGGGGAACTGAGGACACCAACTGCTGTACTTGTGTAAGTAAAGTGTTTACTTCTGATGTAGGATTTCAGCTGTGCACTGCACCGTGGCTCCTCTGCTCTATTTTTCATTTCACAATGAGAATATTTTCAGTGGGTGACGGGACTGGACTGTAGGCTTAGCACAGAGTCATGTTATTGTAATATACTGTCTGGCTAAAAAAAAAAGTTGCACACTCAAATATTTAGTTGGAACCCCTGTAGCTTTGATTACAGTGCATATATGTAATGCCAGAACATTTATTTTCAATCAGAAATCCCATATTTTTTGGTCGAGATGTTGTCTTCTCGACGTAATGGTTGAACCACTCGGTGGTCCCTCTTGTGCACATCCCAATAACTTCTAATGTGTTTAAGCTCAGGACTTTGTGGTGGCAAATTTCTTTGTGAAAATGATTCTTCACACTTGTTTTTGTCATTCATGGTTTTCTTTGCTAAATTCAGGCCAATAACTTGCCCGTTCTGAAATATTGTAACATCTTTTCCATTATCAAGGGGTGTGTCTTCCGACATGATTTTTTTAGAAATGAGTAGCGACGCGCTTCATCAGTCAGGGTAAAGTTGATTATTGCCAGCTGAAACATATTAATAACTACAATAATGTTCCAATTATTGAATTTGTTCTTTAATTTCCAAACGGTGACTCTTTTTTTTGGCCGGGCAGTGTACGTACGTCCGTTACAGGGGCGTTATCAAGTGGGGGCAAAGCTCTGCCCACCCAATGAAAACTCAAGATAAAAAACTGATTTACTTCTATTTGACAGCAAACACGTGATATCCCACATGATTCACAGCCAGAGATATACAGCCATTAAGAGAGAGCTTTACATATGCTTCATCTATCTATCACTATGTGTGATTGGTGGATTCCTTTGCCAGAAACTAACCAATGGGTATTCTCGTATTACTAAGGACCCTCCCATTCTCTTAGACTGCCCTCTTCACTCAGTCTGAGGTCACATCTAAGTTGCTCATATCGACCTTAATCCCCGAACGTTCTATCTCTCACAATTCATAGTGGTTCAACGGACTCGCTGGTATTCTCCTCCTTGTAGAACTGTTGCTTACATCCGTTTTCATCGAACCAAGTAGTGGCTCGCGGCTAGTGTCTGTGGTACAGCGGAATGTGTACATACACATACATACAGTGTATATACAAATATAGAGGCTAGCTAACCTATTTTTTATTTGGCCAAAACATTCTTTAGCTTGATGAAGACGTGATATTTATTTGGGTGGCTACACATGTTCTCACAGCCAAAGTAAAAAAAAGCGTGGCAAGACGGCGAGTTGCAATTCATATGCATTCATATGGAAGTGATTTGCTAACAAACTGCGTATCAAAATGCTTTTGATTCAGCAAATAGTCTGGCGAGCAGTTTCTTTGTTTTGCCCAAGGCCTTAACCCAGTCGTCACCCGCTCCACTACTGAACGATGTCACATTAGCTTTGGACAACAATCATTATTCAGAGCACGGAAGCACAGTCCCCAAGCTTCACTCCGCATGCTGGAAATCACCAATGCACAGAACGAAATAAAGATCTCAGTCCAATCCTTCATAACTGCTGTAGCAGTTGCCACAAGCTCTTTGCCACAAGAGTATAGTCTACTAAATCTGAGGTTTTAACAAAAGCCAGGATTATAATTATGCACCTTTCAATAAATACCAATGCTACTGGTAAGCCCGTCCACTGCTCAATGTCAACTAGTTCAAAAGTGCTAATGTTAGCCTGTATAACTGGTAAATGTGTAGGTTTCAGTATGCATCTCACGTGTGACTGTAGATGACCACTAATTACATGGCAAACGCTGGTTACTTCACCGGAAAACTAAAGAGACCACTGGCTGACAATACTGCTTTTTGTTCGAAAAAAGGATACTTGCTCGACGGATCTTTGAATTGACATATCTGGGGACTGTATAATTTATAATACTGTGAGATCGGGCTGATCACCCCGTTCATCCGTCGGGGCGCTTTTTTATGAAATTGTGTGAGCATACGTATGTCCTCTTGGGTGGATACTTCAGTCTGCGCGGCTCGCCACTCCAAGCGCCTACTCGCTGGCATCGAGTGTAGACTGTAAGGTGCTGGGCAGGGGTAATGTTTCCTAATCACCTTGTAAATAAGGCACTCTGTTTCCATACAAACGTTTTATGTTTTTTGAGTTATTGGTATAACCAAAAACGGAACAAGTGGAGCCTGAACGCATTCAGCCTGCCGATCTCTCTTCAGTACAGCGAGCAATGACCGGAAGTGGGACACCGTCAGGGTTCTCATGGCAGCGTGAATCGTTCAGAAATTAGGTGGTTTAAATGAAATAAGATCATTTGAAATGTCTTTATGCAATTTCATTGCTTCCAATGATCTTATTAACAGTTTAAACGATCATGAAACACATGCATTGCTTCCAACCCCTGTGTAAAGAAAAGCGTGAGAAGTCCGGAGTCATAACGCAGGTGAAACTGATAAACCTCCATGCACAAGGACTTCGATCCCGCGCAAGAATCTCTCACACATGCGCTGATTGAATAATTGCTGACTACAGCAGAGGAACGTAAACATACCACTAAAACTCATGCGGAACGCATGAGAGTTGACTGGTGTGCGTTATTCATGAAAACTGACCACACCTGTTAATGTTGAGAGTTTTCTGAGCTTTGGTAATGGTGATTTAAATGAATGATTGAAAACAGGTCTTGACCAATCATTATTTTCAAGGGATGGTTTGACCCGCCCCTATCGCCAGTTCAACAGCCACCACAGATTGATATATATCAAGTTTCAAGATGTTATGCCTGTTGTATTTCACGCTGATTTAGAGGTTATTTTGTTGCCCCCCCCGAAGAGGACAAATGCCCACCCAAGCTTGGCATTGTGGCAACGCCTCTGGTGCATTATGTGATGTTCAGCATTATCTTGCTGAAAGCAAGGCTTTCCCCGAAAAAAAAGTAGTGCACCATGTCACTGTTTCTCTTATTGCGCAGTTACCTGAGCCTCCACCTTCAGCTGCAGTGTTGTGAGTCACACCTCTGTCTGTTTTTCAGGTGTTAATTCACTGTTTTCACCTGCAGCAGTTTAACTAGCATCTTTGGATGGCAGCACAGATTGTGCAGTGGGTACCGTTACCTCACAGGGAGAAGGTTATGGGTTCATTTCCTGCCTGAGGCCTTTCTGCGGGGAGTTTGTATGCTCTCCCAGTGTTTACGAGGATTTACCCCCCCAGGCCAAAGACATGCGAGGTTAATCGGAGACTCTAACATGAGTGTGTTTGTCTTTGGTGTCTGATTCATTTCCTGCTCCTGCGTAGAAAAGTATGAAGGGTGACGCAATATAGCCTTGAAGAAAAGTGCAGGAAGTTTTGTTAAACTATTCCTGAAGTGTCTTCCTTCTTAGTGGGTTACTGGAGTCACTGGTTATATACCTTGGGATACATGTAAAAGCAAATATCTTTAATCAGGGATGGATGAGTTATCAGGTAACCCTGAATAAATATAGTATCACTGTCTTACCTAAAGAGCAGGACCAGGGACAGTAATAGCTGTGATACCTGTGCCTACCTGTGACAGCAAATATCTCTACTCAGCGATGGATGAGTTGTCAGTTATCCCTGACAAATATACCATCACTCCCAGGACTAAAGTGCTAAATGGAGGACAAAATCGTCACAATTACAGCAGAAAGTCAAACCGTAATGAGAATGCGGAGCAGCCTGGACTTCATTATCCACCAATTCCACGCTGGTTTTGGAGACGGCTCTCTCCGATCGCTCTGCACGGCTGGTTAACAGAAACCCTTCAAAGGAGTCCGAGCTTCTCTGATCAGCGCTGTGATGGGCGTGTCTCATGTGACACTTTCCTGTCTCACAGCGCTATGTGAGCCAATCAGGTGGCATTCCTGGCTACTTTCAAAAGTCAAACAGATCCATACAAAATGAAACTCGACAGAAACACAAACATCTCGCTCCACATGCCATTACTTTAGTCAGCACATCGTAAATTCAGAGTAGACTGCTAACTCATTCCTGAATGTGTTGCAGTACCTGCAGACATTTTAATATGCATTAATAATACATGTGAATGTTGTACACACCATGCTGTGAGATAATGGCCCATCCTTTCTAAATTGTGTCATTTCCTCTGTAACGTCTCTGGACAATAATCTTTAAAATACAGCGTTTCACCTCGTTACTTAACTGTGAGCACAGAATTTAGTGGTCAAGTTCAACACAGAAACTGATGGCTGAAAAGTTGAGGTGAACATCAGTAATTCATTATTACAAATAAGTGAAACAAGCACAGGCAGGAAACTGGAGTCAGAGTCGACATCAGCTGAGTCTGTCTGAGGCCACACCTGCATGAGGGAGAATACACCAATCAGAGCACAGCAGCAGCACACAGTAACATGGCCTGTGTATGAGCAGATCCAGCTCTCTCACCTCCGCTGCTTAATCTTCTCCCTTCTCATGAGGTCAGAATTCGCTTTTCGGTGGCGGCTCCACCCCCAGCTCCACCCCCAGCTCCACCCCAGCTCCACCTGCCTGATTCTGCTCTGTCTGACACTGGGGGGGATTCAGAAGTTCTGCTCCTGCCTAATTTGATTGTTCAGGACATTTTTGCTGCACCCCTGGTTCCCACAGAGCAGAACCTTCCAGCAAAGTTCATGTTATTGGGTCTTAAGGCCAATACGTATTTAAACCAAGTACATGAGTTCACCTGACTGAACTACATTTGTTGGCTCATGTTAAAAACTACATTAGCAAAGGTCAGTCAGGTGATCTTATTGTAAAATTTGACTGCTTTACCATCTAATGAATTCTATTTTGCCCAACTGTGAGCTCTAATTTTATATTTTCAGAGCACATCATGGATATTACTATTAAGAGTGGCCCGAATAATTCAGCATCAGCACTGCTAGTTCCCCACACCATTTTGTATTCAGTTTTGTATTTCATTATGGATGATGGCACCTGCCAGGTTTCCTGACTGTAAACACGCATGTGTTTACCTGAGTTCACAATTTAATAATTCACTGTTGCCTGTTACTTCCTGCAGTTCATGTGCCCTTGTTTGTCATTACTGTTGTGATACAGTGGCACACAGTCTGTCCTGATGGCTGTGTGGGTCTTTCTGGATAACACCATCTGTTAAATTAATAAATATAGGGACAGCGGGATGGTTTATCCTGTAATGGCTCTGTTCCGGTGCCTGGGGTCTGGTTTAAAATATGAACCACGTCAGGTGTGGGTGGAAGCCTTTAGGTTATTGCCCAAAACTGGTGGGGATTTAGTTATTCCAGAGACTGATGAGAAATCTGCACCCAAAATGACTTGCAGTGGTTGAGACAGCAGAAGACTGTATATTATGCCCATACTTCCGCACAGGACCTCTCAGTCTTAAATATAATACAGAAAGAGCAGACACTACATTACCACTGATAGCAATCACTATACTGATACTTTTTAAAAGCTGAAGTGTGTTGATTGAATTATTTAATGGCACTTTCCCTGGATATACATGCAATAAGAGTATGACAGAGTAGGAAGAGTTTTGTTGCTATAGAGTCGTATGACATTTTACTGATAGAGAACAGAATTCAAATATTTTAACTGTGTGTTGGTAATACAGATTTTCTACTTGATGATGCTATTTGGATTTTAAGGTGCTCCTACCACTATGTTTTTGTTTTGTTTCGATTAGTCTTTTTATTGTACACTTGAATTAACTTCTTTCTTTCGGACATGAATTCATTAATTCAAGCAGAACCTAAGGCCAAAACCTAATGCCATAGCAATTATAAAGTAACTCCTGATACCTGAACAATCTTATGGCATATCAACTATTTCACAGAACTAATATATTTTCTTTTCACTCGGAAATGCTGTGCTACTGCAATCATGAATAATTGACCTTTGCATGTGTAGACGTTTATTGTATTTTTTTATGGCACAATAACATTAACCAAAGTCATTTTACAATGTGTGATCACATCTCACCAATACACACAATATGTATGCAGTATCTCTCTTCTCTTTGAGAGGGGCTGAATGTTGTAAAAGTCTTTGCTTCTATCAAGGCAAAGCCAACCCATTTCCACCATGAATCTTCCCCTGGATTTAAGCTAAAACAGAACAGCTGAAACTGAATGATCTGTGTTTGTTTCAGTTCATCTCTGACCCTGAGTGCTTTCCTGTAAATATTTGTTATTTGCTCTCCACATCCACCCCACCCCAGCCTTCAGTGTTATCGATCATCTTTACCGTCCTTGACACTTGAATTCAAAAGTCTTCTTCGAGGTAAAGCACTGATTATGGTACAGTTTGGTGTTTACCGCTCATTGTGGATGATGTCGGCTGATGTGCAGGGGGAGCTGACCTGAGACCAGTGCTCAAGCTGTTGAGCAGCTTTATGAAAATGGGCACAGATGTCTGGATGAATATCTTACCATGTGGTGATATTTTTGGTTCCTAATGCACTTCCATAAACTTGTGTAACTGAGACCCGAAGCTAAATATTCACTCACCCATCCAGCAGAGGACGGGCGCCCCCTCTGTAGCCGAGTTCCTCGAGAGATTTCTTCCTATTGGAGGGTTTTTTTCTGACTGAGAGTTTGTTTTTAACCTCACACGCCATTCTGGAGACTTTCCCCACTGCTATTCTTAAACATGTCTGTGACAGTTCTTCTGTAAAAAGCTACACATATAAAACTGAACTAAACTTTACTGCACTGAACATAAAAAAGCTAATCTTTTGCACATCATATTCATCCTCTATGTTCTTCTCTGTCACAATAACAAGTCACTTTCTGCTGCCATTGCAGATGAATGGTTTATTGATGGCAGGCTTTCAGTATCTGCGTCATTCTTAGCAATGTGTCACCGTACAGCCTCAGTCATTTGAGTATTTATTTTCTGTAGGGTCAATGGCCCAGCTCTTGAAGAGAAACGTACAATTGAGCAGCATGTAAGGGGCATTAGTCAGTGACCCCACAGTGAGCGCAGTAAATGGCACCAAAGCTCCACAGAGAAAAATGGGGACGTCACCCATGTGATGCTGACCTTTAAAGCCATTAACTTCCTCATCCCGCCCAGCTTCTACTGGTGCAGTATTTCCAACACACGCCCCACTTCTGAAGAGAGTAAAATCACGTTCCTCTCTCATCGAAATGGATCATCTTCCAGTCCCGTCTCCTGTGCCACCAGGATTGATATCACTCTTCAGCGCTCAGTCTCTATAGACCGGCAGGGGTTGAGCCCAGATAATCCTAATAGTAAAACAAATAAAACGCGTGAGAGCCATAATGGCCGCCATGAATCATTTTCCCTATCGTTTGATACGATCTTCTGCGATCGAACTTTGAATGATCCAACATCTGTTTTCAGCCTTGTGAAAACAGACCATCTATTAACCTGGAAGTGCAGTGCGTTCTCCTCGCCCATGTAATGAATTTCCTGTCCCAAACTTACCCCTCCTGTGCATCCTGCTGTGGTGCTGGAATGATGCATTGCTTTAACAGACCATTCATTTAGCCCAGCACTGATGTACGGAGGCTGGCCAGAATTTATCTAAAGTTTGATTTAAGATCAGGATACGTGGCGCAGACATCCTTCAGAGAGAAAGAGGACAGTGTTTGAGCCTTATGCATTATTCCAGGACAGTGAATAATCACCATTTGCCCATAAACCTGCTTATTGTGCTATATTTCATTGAACCGTCTTAACCCTGAGCTAAGCCAGTGGCCTGTTGATGAGTAAAGAAGTGACAGGATATTGTTCACATTCTGGAAGATTCAGCTGTACGTCTCGGAAACTACAAGAGGGGTAATGGTGAAATAGAGCTCTACTCTTTTCCATGAGACATTCCCTGGCAATTGGACTAACCTTCCCGGATGACCATCCCTGAATGTCTTCTTACTTCAATATATTATTTATCAATGTATCTGAAGTACTCTCCCCAAATATTTAATCAAAATTCCACATCGTCCTCGAGTTTCAGGCCTTTAAGTGGGAGGGGGGTCTGCGCTCCCGGGCAAATCCTTATTTCTTGGTCATATTGAGGGGCCTACTATGAGAAATCCAAAAGTGGTTCAGGTCTAAGTTTAATTACACAAGTAGTACTACTTATAGAGACCTGGGAAAAGATATAAAATCATACCCCTTCTGTCATTGGCTGATGCACTGAGTCTCATAAAACGGGAAAAAAAATCAATGGGCTGTAACAAATTTTAAATAATCAAGTATTTGTCAAAATTAGAATTCTATCTCAAGCAACTAAATCTTTGGGCTACTAATTAAGGTAGATATGGGGCTTGTATGGGCATTACAATTATTCCTCAAAACACCAAACAGGTGGCGCTACTGGTGGCCAAAATCAGCCTATTTAGTGAAATAGCCTCATTTCGGCGGCTATTGAGGCCACGTGGCCCTTTTATCGATTTGCAATATTTTTTCCTTGAAAGACTACATTTTAAGCTTTCGATTGAATGTGGTCTCTAAGGTGTTCCGTATTTCTTTCTGGGTGAAATAATTCAATCAAATTTTGGTATTTTGTGTATCATTTTAAGCTTGTTCCTACCATTTCCCACATGGACCACCTTGATTGATTTTGTCCCGTTTTCCGAGCCTTGGTGCATCAGCCCATGAGACCCAGGTCTCTATAAGTAGTACTACTTGTGGAATTAAACCTAGACCTGTAGCACTTTTGGATTTCCCATAGTAGCCCCCTCAATATGGCCCAGAAATAAGGATTTGCACAAGAGCACAGACCCCCCCCACCCCCACTTAAAGGCCTGGAACTGGAGGACGATGTGGATTTTGATTCAATATTTGGGGAGAGTACTTCAGATACATTCATAAATTATATATCAAAGTAGAAAAAAATTTGGAGATGGTCATCCGAGAAGGTCCAATTGACACGGAATGTCTCATATCCTGACTTTGAGGAAAAAGAGGGACTCGTTCACAGAATTATGGTACGTTATTGTAAAATGTGCTTTCTGTTTCCATTAAAACACAGCTACCCACTTGAGGATGTGTTTTTAAGTGATGCCGCACGCTTCTTGAGTTGATTACATTTAAAATCAGTGCCTCCGTCAGATCTATTTACCTTTGCACAGCGCAGCGGTTAATGACAAAGCCCCCTGACATCATCGCCACCTGCTGGAGTACAGGGCTGGAGCGCTTTGGCCCTGTTCCAGCTCAGGCGCCGTTCAACACAACTCATCACACTTAATGATCAGCGTGGCAAGGTACAGCCAAAAAGACCAGGGGAATCGCCCCATTAGTTTGACTGCAGTGACAGAGTAGCCTTGTGATTGGTCTCCCCCCCACTGGGAACACTTCTTGCATTTCTCGAATGACATCTTTTAAAAAGAGACATGTTCTTAGTGGACCTCTCCAGTTAAATAAAGCAATTTAGAAGTCAGTTGGTGAAACTTCTAGATACATTCCTCTAAGCTCAAAGATGAAGGCCAAAGTGAGGTATTTAGTGGTTCCACTTTGAATTTTAAACACTCAGACCAGAAGCAGGGTGGAGTAGATCGTGTGAAAGGGGTGATTCTCCAGATGTCTCACAGGAAGAATCTGCAGGCTGGACTCACAGCTGTGATGTTCTCAGAGAGGGACAATCTGCTGTCCATCACCATCCTGAGGTTTCTCACACCGGCCGGAGAGGACACTGGGGTGTCCCCTGTATGGACGCTGTGAGACCTGGGACTAAAGAATACGGGGCAGGGATGTAGAGCTTTGCCTCAGATTTTAGATGTTTAATTGCACTTCTCTCCTCGTCCCATCACATTATCCGAGAGGGGAGAGGGCTGTACGACGGTGACCTGCTGTAACCTCATCAGTTAATGAATGTTAGATGTCAGACAGCAGAACTTAATTCAAGAGCTGCCCGCCTGCGCAAGTCTTTAAACTTTCACATCCCCTGTCCCCTCTGAACATGAGATCTAATGAGCTCCATCCTTCACTATCACCTTATTCCAATGAACCTGTTCCTGTCTTCAGTCTGACACACTGATCAGTGCCTTGTAGAGGGAACCACTGAGGTCATGTCTGAATATTTGGGGAAGCTGTAACTGGGGAATCCTGGCTTTTGTGACATGAACGGGGTGAAATACAAATAAAGTTAAATCCAAAACTGCACCATAATGGCCACCGGTCATCTACAAAAGATGAACATGATGAGTCCAAAGCGCAAAATTGACAGTGTATTCACACACACACACACACACACACACACACACACACACACACACATGCACACACACAGTTACACAGGGGAAACATCTGCTCTGGTTCTGTGTGCATGTATGAAACAAGATTAGAGAATATGATTCCCGATACCAGGTCGATATTTTACCTGAGGAGACTTCATTTCAGACTCAACCATTTAATTCTGTTCTTTGCTGTCTGTATCTGTCCCTCCAAAAATGTTACCGTAGTCTTTACGGCTTTATGCGCTGCCAAGCAAGGATCAACACTGAGCGAATCTCACTGCAGTTCTGTTTGCTTTTCATAATGTTTTCTATACAAATGGTGCACAAAATCAAAACCAAAATGTTGAAAGAATTAAGAAGATGTACAATCACTCTTCATTAATAACCAATGATGGGATAACTAGAATATATGTTGAAAGGTTATTCAGAAAAAAATAATTTCTTGCAGCTCATTTTCGATTCAGCAGCGGTCAAGATTTCGACAGCTGGGCATGTCTGTTTATTCAGCTCTGGATAAACTCCGAATTGGATTTAAAAACTATGTATGTGAGGTTAAATTGGAGGCTGTCACCATCAATTTGTAAGTATTTATATCTATATTAAGAGAACTGTGTACAAATGTATGTCCATTTTTTATTTTGTGTGAATTTTATCAGGTTAGTTCAGCTTTTCAACGACTCTCTCATGGCCTGTTTTACAAGACAAGGTGAAAACCATGAAAGCAAGAGCCAGATGGACAGTAAGTTCCTGATGACCTTCCTGGTGACCGAATGAGAACAAGGAGTGAAGAACATTTAAAATCACACTAAAGACTGCAGTGTGGGTGTACTGTGGACAGTGGCTGATCTAGAGGATGGAATCCAGAATATGGAACTTGAAGATGAAAAATATGAGAGGCGATTCACCCCAAATGAATGGTAATGTGGCCAGTGCTTTGGTAAAGTGAAGTATCTGGGTCCTGGAGAAGGTGCCACAGGCACCAGCGCTAACGTGCTAACATGAGAAGGCACCAGCGCTAACGTGCTAACATGAGAAGGCACCAGCGCTAACGTGCTAACATGAGAAGGCCTCGCTCTCAGAATCTGTCCTGTTTTTTTCCTGCTTTCTGTGAGCTTTCATCTGAAAAACCTTTGTCATGGTGACAATTTGACCAGATTAGTTTCCGCACGTTCTTTATGTTGGCTGCAGGCTACATGTTTTATTTGGACTGGGGGGTAATTTTTGCGAGTCAGTCGTACGCTTTTTGTTTTGTACCTCGAGAATTCTAGAAAACTTCGGCTTCGTTTGGCCTTGAAGGAGATACTGTGTGCCTGTACAGCCATTTTAACCTCTGTAAAGTTCTGAGATAAACAAAAAGTCCCACCTCTCTGAAAGTTTTCTGTCAGTAAAGTTTCATTAATAGCTGCATCACTCCTGCCTTCACCTCACAAGCTAAATACACCTTTACTGTGGAGCTACTGCATCTAACTAAGTCGCCTAATTAATAGAAAATCTAACAGAGGCACTTCAATCTCATGGTGAAATGAATTTGCACTCGTATTGTTAAAGTGTGACTGATGCGGTATGTAGCTTTGGGTCCCACATTTTCTTAACAGTGTAGAGCGCAGGAAGAAATTAGACTGGTGTGAGAGGTACAGAAAATCAGCTCTGCCTCATGGGAAAACATTGTTCAGTTCTTTGAGTGGTGCAGCATAATTTTTATTCCGAAGTTTAGAGACTAAATTTGGAGTGTAAATAAGTCTGAGAGAGATTCTGCTGGACACGTTTGTGAAAACGAGGTGTTTCCGGCTGCACGCTAAAGTGCGATTTACTGAGTGGAGATTTTCAAGCTTTATTTTAGAGTGCTGGACCATCCAATTCCTGTTTGTGCAGTACATTACAGTGCAGGTCAGTCGTCGCTGGAGCAGTATTGGCACTTGCAGTTTGCTTGATTTCCTGACAGCTGGTCAGCTGAACAACTTCAAACTTGACACCTTGGCATCCTGGCAAATGCCCTCAGGAGAGCTGAGAGGAGCTAAAGATATCTGATTTATTTTTCCTTTTTAACAGATTAGCTGTCCCATGCACAACTGCCATTATAGAGTGACAGCTTCAGCAAACATGATAAATAATTTATTTTAATAAAAGTTTTCTACTGCACCTTTAAGATCAGTTTTTAAGAAGGAGCTCTAAAGAGCACAATGAGAAACATCATTTGAACTGAGAGTTTCACAGTTTAATCGTCACTTAATACGAGAAATTATTTTAAGCATGCAAATGATATATCTGTCACTTGGAGTTCAATTTTAAATGTGTCTGTCAGTGTACTGGTGTAATTTGGTGCAATGAATGACAATTTGATAATCATAATTCAATTGAGCAATAATTGCAAATGAACAGTGACTGAAAATATTAACTAGCACTGCCTGGTTGGTAAAGCACAATATTCGCACAGCAAAAATGGCAGATAGACAGGATTGAACTTTTACTTGGGAAAGAACAAGCTGTAATTATTATTTCAGAATTTCTTAAAAGAAGAAATTTGCATCCTGCATCAGGTGATATCAGTAAGAGCTCCTGACCCAACAGAGGGACAGACCTGTTAAAGACTTCAGTACAGGACGGTGTCAGAAGGTGATGAATATGAGTCATTAGCCCCTCTGTGGGAAAATAAGGACTCAAACAAATTGAATTATAATATCTGTTCCTCAAGCTGTGTGGGAAACTGTTCTGGATTTATCATCTCAGGACTCCTGTGTCCTGAATTTAACCTCAGAAGCGAACCTCACTTTGCCTTCAACTGAAATGCAGTTTGAATTATGAAATTACTGATTCACAATTTAAAGGTGGGACACTGAGAAAACCAGCTGTGATTGGACAAAGGCCCCCTGGATTTAACAGTAAATGTCCAATTAAAATCCAGAATTCAGTCCTTACAGCCTAATGTTCTCGTTTTAGTTTTGCTGCTGATCTCCTCACAAATTATCAACCAACCAAAGCTCTCTGGACCAGTAGCAGCTCTAGACCCGGGAATGGCAGGGACATGTCCCTTTATGACAATTAGTCCTGGGTAGTTCGCAATCATTTTCCTTTACTGACGCGTTTTCCAATTATCATACTTGGCAACTTAAGACACGGTCTCTCCATATGTGATCGAACAGCGATGAAATCGTGGGCGAAATTCAGTATAGAAAAAAAATGTACTTATTAATAGGCCAGTGCTTCGCGTTGATCGATCAGGTTCGTGTTCCAGTGAAATATTGCCTTTCTCTCTCGGTATTGTGTGGGTTGATAAAAAAGAGGCACTTGGCAGTTAAATAGGCAGCGTGCTGCTCAAGCTGTTTGCGTGAGAGGCGACAGGTATGCAAGTTTGACTAACGTTGATTTAAATACAGCAAATAAGCGTCCAGATGAATGATTGTCTTCTTACGTAATCGGGGAGAACAAGCAGCAGCTGTTAACTGTGGAGTGCTCTCGGAGCGAACCTTCGGTTACTCTAAAAATGACTGAGAACAGGTCAGGACTAACGACTGTTTTAAACGGATGTTTTGTCACAATTCTCAGTTCAGGTTCCGCCACTGAGCTGAATTAAGTCCATGATTTCATCACTGTTTCATCCCATATGGAGAGACCGTGTCTTAAGTTGCCAAGTATGATAATTGGAAAACACGTCAGTAAAGGAAAATGATTGCGAACTACCCAGGACTAATTGTCATAAAGGGACGTGCCCCCGCCATTCCCGGGTCTAGAGCCGCTACTGCTCTGGACCCTATTTTTCAAGATCAAAATCACAGGCCTGAAAACTCAATTCAAAGGTAAACTATCATATAGGAGAACAAACATTTGTTTTAATCAGTATTTCTCTGTCGTGTCCACTCCCAGGGAGTCAGCTAAACCACACCTCCTCATTACGCACACCGGTGTCACATTATCCAATCAGTGCCTGGATACTTACAGTGTCTGTTTCTAAATCTGATTTCATGCATCACAGCTGATTTTGTTCTGAAACATTCATGATAAAATAATCAGCGTAATGAAACTAGCTGAATAGACTCATCAGCGCTTTCTTACAGAATGTGTGGGAGTGGCTGTGATGAATGTCTCAGGGAGAGGGAGCGAAGAGATTGGTTGAACTCCTAACCAATTAAATTTAGTGGAGTGCTTGAAAAGGATGTGACCTCACCTCCTGATAAAAAGGTCCACAGTCCGCACCAAATTTAAATTCATCAACTGGGAAAGGAAAATCTTTAGATTTGTTAATCTATTTTGGGAGAACATAATATTATCACACTTTGTGTGTGTGTGTGTGTGTTCTGTATACTCGAAAGCTCCAAAAACAGACATGTAAAAGAGAACAGAGATTTATGGTTCCTGTGACTGTAAGGACTGAGTTGCCTGGTTGTGAATCATTACTCACGGGGCTCCTCCGTGTTCCTGTATGCAGCTCTGCTGAGGTGTGTGATCTGTGGTTCAGACCTTTACCTGTTTCGTGGACCCTGTGTTTTCATCTGTCTTTGAACTAACCCTATAATGCCCAGACACAGACATCATTATAGGAAAAATATGACCCAGTAATATTTTTGAAGTTTTGAGATGTAATATTCAGATCCACAGTTCATCATTAGGTTTTGTGACAGCAAAATATACATTGCTGAACAGAACTGCTTCTAATTCCAGGAGTATCATATCTGATTCAGCCAAAAATCAGCACCCCTCCAGAACTCAACACTCGAAATTTCAAATTATTTATACGCTCTCTACCATCTATAGCTTTCCCTTAACATGTATAAGAATAAGTTTTTGTGTACTTTTTACCTTGGAATGCTGAACTTCATTGCCTAAGTCCTAGGATATTCATGAATTCCCATTCACATGGGAGCTGCTACCTTGAAGTGAGTGACTAGGGGAGAGACACCTGTAATCTCACTTCTTCCCTCCAGGTGGCAGCACTGTTTATCAGATATGATACAGTGAGCAGTCGTGGTTTTGTTGCATCTTACCAGGTGGGCATGGTCCTTCAAATTTGGTGTATCTTAATGATACAGGGGGCATTATACGGTTAACTGCTCAGTGATTGAAACTCTCTCCTTTAATTGTGTTTGGGTCTGTTTGCAGTCATCCTGCTTTCTGTTAACAACCTGTTTACAGTCTTGACCGCAGTTTCTCTCTGTGTCTGTATTAAAACATGCTTAACAGCACTGGGATCTCAGTCAGTATCATTATCTCACTCTTGTAAAATATTAATAGATAATACAGGAAGTACAGCGTATTTTCACCGTACCAGTAAACACTAAAATATTTCAAGAAAGTCATATTTACTGCAAAATATTGTTTCTTTGTGGGGGAAAAAGTTAATTAAAAATGTAATATCTAATAAGACTATTTTTTCTCCCATATAAATTCCTCCTCCTCTATAATGGAGTGATGTTTTTTCAACTGAAAAGTGATTTCAGGTGAGAAACAGTCGGGCTCATTTTCTTATAAACCTGTGGTTATCGCTCCTCAAGAGGCCAGATTGTCTAAGCAGCCTTGAAAACTGCCGACATTTTATGCTCAGCTGTCCAGTAAATGCCCATAACTGCTGTTCCACTGCTCTGTCATAGAGCTGCAGTGGGTTGAACAGAATCTGTTGAATCTGCTCTACCTCTTGAGGAATATCTATGGTACTTTCCCACCTCTCTCCTCTTACATCTCCCTCTAATGTTAGACACCACACATCCATCCTCTGCTCAGCATGAATCCAGGGCCTCCAGTGATGACAGTGCATCTTTTTAAAGGGATAATGCCAGTTACTGTAAATGAACAGATGCTGTGGGTTCAGTTATTTTGAGTGTAATTACAGCAACTTTCTTCCTAAAGAAGTCGCTGTACGGCTCAGATGAAAGCAGAAATTACAGCAAGAGACTGAATGGGTCAGGAGTTTGGAGCAGGAAGCAGAGACAGATTACGGAACGCTGCCATTGGACGGGCTGTCTTATGATGTTTTTTATGATGGGAGATCTGTCATTTCTGGCCAGTGAGACCAATAAAAACTCTAAAAACTGTTTTATCACCGATAGGAACTAAACTCAGCTTCATGACATATTCAAAGCCTGAGAATTAATACATTGATGATGCTGGATTTCAAAACACATAAACTGAGAAATATTTCTGCATGTCACTGAGTACTGAGTCATACAAGCAGAAAAACTCATTCAAATGCATGAGCACGTGCACACGCCCACATACACACGCGCGTGCCCACACACACACACACACACACACACACACACGCACGCACGCACGCACGCACACACACACGCACGCACACACACACACACACACACACACACACACGCACGCACGCACGCACACACACACACACACACACACACACTCACACACACATCCTTGTTCACCCTCCACCTTAAGCGCTGATTCTGAGACACCCTGCTGTGATTGTTTATCTGTGTACATTATCCACTCTTCTTCTGCTTTAACAGCCCGGCCCACAGCGACACGGGCTGGAGGACTGAGACTCGTCAGCAGGGAACTGCGCTCCGCGGTTTGGGCGAATCACACGATCCGCAGAGATACTCAGTCCTCACTCCTTCAGTTTATACACATAGCTCCTGAATCACGAGTGAAAAACATGTCTTTAAAGGTCAGCAGCAAAGAGCCGAAGCGAGCGCACCTTCATCGTGGCACCGCTGTTGAAGAGACACGTCCAACAAGGCGATTCGCTTCCTCTGAGGGATAAACGATCGACATGTTTTCCCTGCAGGCAATGAGGTAAACAACAGCCCTTTGAAGGCAGACAGCAGTGACTTTCTCCATAAATAGCGAAGGCGTCACTGAAGTGGAATTCAGCAAAACTAAAGAAGATCAGTGAGGAGACAGAATTAAAGAGTTTCTGACCCAGTACAGGGATGTTCTGAACAAAAGCAATAATATCTGTCATCGATTCAATACTCATCATATAAATATTGTTCAGCTTTGTGGCAACACAACAAATTGTGCCAGATGTTGTGTTTGTCGTTAGAATCTGTTAATTCAGCAGAAATCAGGCAGGAAGTGAACTGTTAAGAAATTACCGAAGCGCCCCCACTCACCCCTCATTTCTGTGACCAACACCAAATATACAGTATGATAGTTTAACATGAGAAAAATAAAGAATATGTTATGGCCCCAATTTGTTATTACATTTATAACACAACAGCAACAGCAAGGGATGACAAGCACAGTTTTAACAACTAAAACACATTTAATTTTTAACAAAGACAAAGACTAATAACAACCTACAACTAAAGACCAAGATTGATAAATCAGAAAAAACAGAAATAATTACAGTCCCTTTTTGGTGGGGTGGCTTGGTGATGTCCTGGATGAAGAAAATGCTCAAACACAGGCAAACAAACCCACAAAAGAAACGTCACAGGTCTTGAACAGAATGGCAGGTCTGGTCATCTTCTTGCAATTTCTCCTACTACTTTACTGTCTCAATTCTTTTCCTTATATACTCTTTTGCAGACCCCACCCACATTTAGACCTCTTTTTTTTAATTTTCTGAGACTTGCCCCAGACATGTCCAGGACATGTCTAAACATGACTCCAGTCTGAGCTTAACAAAAAAAAGGTAAATACTGTCATCTAGTGGCCTATATTCACATTACACCTCCATTCCAAAAGGGAAAAATTTTGACTCATAAAGGCAAAATTTTTCTTTTCAATACAAAATGGTTAAGTGAACACTTGTCTATATATACATATCAAACAATATTCAAACACATGATATATATATACACATTCAAACACGGGATAAGCAATCAGCAATTACATTGTCTGTACCCTTCACATGCTTAATTTCCAAGTCAAACTCCTGTAAAATCAAACTCCAATTCAACAATCTCCGATTCTTGTTTTTCATCTTACTCAAAAACGTGAACGGATTGTGGTCAGTGTACACAATCATTGGCTTTTGTCCTGTACAAACATAAACCTCAAAGTGTTGTAAAGAAAGGACCAGAGCCAACAGTTCCTTCTCTATTGTGGAATAGTTCCTTTGGTGGCGATTGAACTTCCTGGAGAAGTATGCCACGGGATGCTCAATGTCATCAGAGTCACTTCTCTGTAGGAGCACAGATCCACAAGCTTGGTCGCTAGCATCGACCGCGATGGAGAACGGTTTGTTGAAGTCAGGAGATTTGAGCACGGGGAAGTGACACAGCAGAGACTTCAGGTGATTGAAGGCTCTCTGGCATGCATCATCCCAGGTGAACTTTACGCCTTTCTTCAGTTGGTTAGTTAGACTGAGAGCAATCTCAGCAAAGTTCTTGCAGAACTTGCGGTAGTACCCGATCATTCCAAGGAAGCGGCGCAAAGCTTTTTTGTTGTCAGGAACTGGAAAGTCCATGATGGCTTGGACTTTAGCATTTATGGGTGCCACCTTACCCTGGCCTATGACGTAGCCAAGATAGGTGACAGTAGCACAACCAAAGTCACTCTTCTTCAGGTTAACAGTCAGGTTAGCCTGGGTCAGGCGCTGGAACAACGTCTCTACATCTTTTAGATGTTCTTCCCAGGAGTCACTCCATGTGATCAGGTCATCGATGTATGCACCCGTGTGTGGCAATCCGGCGATTGTAGACTGTATCATCCTTTGGAACGTGGCTGGGGCATTTTTCATGCCAAAGGGTAGGACTTCATACTGGTACAATCCAGATGGTGTGGCAAAAGCAGAGATGCTCTTGGCCCTCTCAGTTAAAGGCACACACCAATAACCCTTCAATAAATCAATCTTGGTCAGAAACTTTGCTTGCCCTACACTATCAATACAATCATCAATCCTAGGTATTGGAAACACATCAGTACTAGTTACAGCATTGACTTTGCGATAATCTGTACAGAATCTAGTACTTCCATCAGGTTTTGGAACGAGCACACAGGGTGAACTCCAATCGGAGTTGGAGGGTCTGATAATATCATGTTTTAACATGTACTCAACCTCTTTCTCAGCAATCTTTCTCTTTTCAGGATTCATCCGGTATGGATGCTGTTTTATTGGTTTGGCATCACCAACATCTACATCATGAGAGGCTATAGTAACTCTCTTTGGAACATCAGGAAACAAATCCTCATATTTCTTGATCAACCTTTCAAACTGATCTCTCTGTGAGGGTTCTAAGTGCTGGAGTTTTACATCAAGATTTTGCAACACTTCAGTGTTTGACAATTTACATGAAAGAACTTCAGCTTTAATTCTTGGTTCATCATCTTGAAACTCCCCCTCATCTTCACACGTTTCGACCATTGGAGAATCTGAAGTGACAGCTGCAACCCTAGCATTTCTGTCATGATAAGGCTTCAGCATGTTAATGTGACACAGTTGTTTTGGTTTTCTCCTATCTGGAGTCTTCACAATGTAATTGAGATCATTGAGTTTTGTCAGAATTTCATAAGGACCATGAAATCTAGCCTGCAATGGATTGGACTGCAAGGGAAACAACACAAGGACCTTGTCTCCTGGTTTAAACTCACGGCTTCTAGCCTTATGATCATACCAAGTTTTCATTTTTCCCTGACTTGATTTCAAGTTCTCTTTGGCAAGGTCACAAGCTGCACGCAATCTTTCCTTGAACTTGCTAACATAGTCTAACAGACTGATTTGCGGCTCTTCCTCTTGCCATTGTTCACTCAATAATCGCAAAGGTCCTCTCACTTCATGACCAAACACTAGCTCAAATGGACTGAATCCAGTAGACTCCTGCACTGCTTCTCTAGCTGCAAACAACAGCAAATGAACCCCTTCATCCCAGTCTTTCTCATGGTCATAACAATAAGTCCTCATCATTGTCTTGAGAGTGGAATGAAACCGCTCTAAGGCACCCTGACTTTCTGGATGATAGGCACTAGAAAGAATCTGTTTTGCACCTAGTTCATACACAACCTGCTGAAACAATCCTGAAGTGAAATTGCTACCTTGGTCTGACTGAATTTCCCTGGGAAGACCAAACAACGTGAAGAACTTTATCAAAGCCTTCGAGATTGCAGTTGCCTTGATGTTACGTAATGGTATGGCTTCGGGGAATCTGGTAGATGCACACATGATTGTCAACAAGTACTGATTTCCAGATCTAGTCTTGGGTAATGGACCAACGCAATCAACAATGACCCTAGAGAATGGCTCCCCAAATGCTGGGATAGGCTGCAATGGAGCTACAGGTGGGTCTAACTGGTGTTTTCCAACTACCTGACAAGTGTGACAGGTTTTGCAAAAGTTGGAAACGTCTTTCCGAAGCCCAGGCTAAAAGAAGTGTTTCATGATCTTATCAACAGTCTTGTTAACACCAAGATGACCTCCTAAAGGTAAACTATGAGCCATTGTTAAGATCTCATTCCTATAGACCTTCGGAACAACAATTTGCCTGACCACTGCCCAATCTGCATTGGCAGGGATATCAGGAGGGCGCCACTTCCGCATCAACACACCATCCTTGAGATAATACCCAACTGGAACTGCATCTATTTCTTTTTCAGGAAGGGCTCTCCTCTTTAGTACACCAATTTCAGGATCATTAGTTTGCTCCTCAATCAACCGCTTTCTGGACAGAGACAAGTCTCCAGACACATCAGAATCACCAGACCCATCCGGCTGGCTGAATAGAGAACTGATAAAAGTATCTGATAAGTCCTCAAACGGAGAAACCATAGTAGGCCAATCAGAGTCATGAGGCAAACCACCTGAGTCCTGACTATTCAATGTACTGGACGGCACCACAACATCATCTTCTTTAGCCTTCTTGGCCATAGCACGAGTCACTGCGCAAGAAGGATACAGAGATGGGTCCTCATCCCCATTTTCAGTGCTCGGCTGTGAAGTAAGATGTACAGGGGGAACTACTTTGCCCCCAGCCAGGTCATTGCCTAGCAACAGAGAAACACCCTTTATAGGTAGACTTGACATAAGTCCCACCTTTACCTGTCCTGTAACTAAATCTGACTTCAAGAATATAGAGCGCAGGGGTACAGATACAGTCCTCCCTTCAATACCTTGTACAAGTATGAAATCCCCTGAAGCGGTCTCATCACGTAACTCCAAGGAGTCCATCAACAAAAGTGACTGAGAAGCTCCGGTATCCCTTAGGATATATATGGGGACAGGAGTAGTATGCTCATTCAGAGCCACAAATCCCTCTGACACAAATGGAAGAAATTCCTCCCTCACAAAGTCAGCTGTATTAGGCTTTTTAGCCCCACAAGAAGCAGGTAATTTAGCAGATTGGTTATCTACTACAGGGGTTACTAACCTTGTTTTCACAAAGGCATTTGGTTTGGTATCCTTTTCTTTTTCTTTTTTAGCTTTAAGGAACCAACAGTTAGTTGTAACATGACCAGATTTCTTGCAATATCTGCAAACTAGACCACTTCTGTCACTGTCAGCTTTCACACTTTGATCAGACCTGTTACTGGATTTCTGAGCACCATCACCAGATTTGTCTTTGTCTTTGGGTGAGGAATCTTGGGTATCACCGTAACCCTTTTTCTGAAATTGGGACCATCTATTGTTACTGCTAGACTGAAATTTGGACTTATGTGTGAGAACATATTCATCTGCAAATTTGGCAGCTGATTGCAAATTCAGTGCTTGCTTCTCATTAAGGTAGGTCTTAACATCATCCTTAACACAGTTCTTGAATTCTTCAACTAACACCATCTCTTTTAGTGAGTTGAAATCATCCTTGACCTCCATAGAAGTACACCAGCGCTCAAAGCAAACCTGCTTTTCATTAGCAAATTCAACATAAGTCTGATTTTCAGATTTCTTCAGACCTCTGAATTTCTGTCGGTAAGCCTCTGGAACCAACTCATAAGCTCTCAAAATAACCTTTTTGACAACATCATAATCAGAGGAATCATCTGCAGACAAAGCCGAATAGGCTTGTTGAGCTTTACCCCTGAGGACAGTTTGCAACATCAGAGGCCAGTGTTCCTTTGGCCACTGGCAACTCTTTGCTACCTTTTCAAAACACTGGAAATAGTTGTCTACTTCATTTTCAGAAAATGGAGGCACCAGTTTTACCTCCTGACTGGCACAAAATTTATTTTTAGTTTCAATTTTAATTTTTAGTTTCTCCATTTGGAGTCTTTCTTCTCTATCCAACTTCTCTAATTCAAAATCTCTCTGTCTCTGTCTCTCTCTTTCTGCTCTTTCCTCTTTCTCTCTCTCAAATTCTCTTTGTTTTTCTTCTCTTGCTAATTTTTCCAACTCAAACTGCCTTTGTTTTTCTTTTTCTTCCCTTTCAATCTCTAGCATTTTTAATTTAAGTTCCATTTCTATATTTGGATTTTCCACTGGAAACTGTTCCAGATCTCCTGGTGCAAACACATTTTCATCAATGTAATATTCAACTATCTCTCTAGCCAGTCTTGCTTTTCGCATGGCTGGTTTTACCTCTGTCAGCTCCAACTGTCTTCAAATTTCTAGCAGTTCTGTCTTTTTAAAAGACTTCAAAACCCCTACGGTTGGTGATGCCAAGAAATCATCCATTGCTGTTGTCAATATATATCTAGGAAAATTCACAAAACAATTTCACAATTTGGAATGTTAGATTTTCAATAAATTACTCACACAATGGTCTATCCCGGATGAGCCCCCAATTTGTTATGGCCCCAATTTGTTATTACATTTATAACACAACAGCAACAGCAAGGGATGACAAGCACAGTTTTAACAACTAAAACACATTTAATTTTTAACAAAGACAAAGACTAATAACAACCTACAACTAAAGACCAAGATTGATAAATCAGAAAAAACAGAAATAATTACAGTCCCTTTTTGGTGGGGTGGCTTGGTGATGTCCTGGATGAAGAAAATGCTCAAACACAGGCAAACAAATCCACAAAAGAAACGTCACAGGTCTTGAACAGAATGGCAGGTCTGGTCATCTTCTTGCAATTTCTCCTACTACTTTACTGTCTCAATTCTTTTCCTTATATACTCTTTTGCAGACCCCACCCACATTTAGACCTCTTTTTTTTAATTTTCTGAGACTTGCCCCAGACATGTCCAGGACATGTCTAAACATGACTCCAGTCTGAGCTTCACAAAAAAAAGGTAAATACTGCCATCTAGTGGCCTATATTCACATTACAAATAAAGTAAGCACTTTTTTTACATTTATTTTTGCGTACCCTTCGCCTGCAGTGACACTTGAAGTCCATGACACACACACACATCACCCCTGATGATGCTCTGCAGGCCTGTACTGCAGCATCTTCAGTTCCTGCTCGTTTCAGGGACTTTTTGCCTTCAGTCTCCTCTTCAGCAGGTGAAATACGTGTTCAGCTGGATTCAGGTCCGGTGATCGACTCGGCCAACAGAACCAAATTAACAAATGTGTCACTGTCCAATTAATTAAGGAGCTCACTGTATAAGAGCCCACAGCAGTTAACTAATGCTTCTCCATAATACTCTGCTGCTGTCGCTGTTGAAAGGATCACAAACCAAATAATCTACTGTCTCTGCGTCACATGCTGTTCACATATAACCTGAGGAGCCCCTCATCTCACATGATCATTGCTGAGGGATGACAAAGCCAGCACAGATGAAATGCAGTGGGATACATCCATCCATCAATCCACCCATCCATCCATCCATCCATCCATCCATCCATTTTATAACCCATTTATACCTGGCCAGGATCTCAGAGAGGGAACAGACTATCCCAGAAAGGTGCAGGAACTCACCTTGGAGAGTTTACCAATCCATTGCAGCGATTAAAATGGATTTGTGTTGGTCAAAATTAATTTCCATTCTCCCTCTCGGATTCTAAGTGAAAATAAGTTTATGCAATAATTACAATCTGCGGCTTCAAGTGCACAATATGAATCATTGCTGCCAAATTTTGGTTTGAGTTCCCTACATCAAGATTCCTGACAGAGACAGAATCGAGGATCTATTGGTGGTTTGTGGGATGGTTTTGATAACATATGTCACTCTGCAGTGTCGTTGGTGGAAAACAAACCCCACTGGCTGTGTATGAAAAGTTTAAATGAGTGATACGTGTTAAACGCTGAGCAGTAACTCTTTAACAGAATGTCTTCATGGGCAGCAGATGTCGTGTTCAAATCTCTGGGGCATCGCGGCTGTCAGGAAACACCCAGTGTTATAAACATGCCGTAAACGGCTCTCAGGAAACACCCAGTGTTATAAACTTAGTATAAATTGTTAATGTGTGGCAGTACAAGCTGTGCTAGTGACAGTGCATGAGAGTATCTGCAAATCTTATACATAATGCAGCACAAGATGGATGGAGGGAGAGATCAGTGGGCCTAGGGATCAATAACTGAAGACGCAGACGGGCAATAAAAGTGACTGTCCTGCGTTATCATTACGAATCCCTGCTCTTGACGCTCCGCACGAGGGGCCGTGATGCATGTTCACTGAGCTGATGCGAGCAGCGCTGAGTCAGCGTTTCACAAAATCTCGCTCCGTAATAAAGACCCGACAGTAATGAAGATGGGCTCTTCTCACATGCACCTGCATTCCTGTTGTAAACAGCCTACGACACTCACACGTTTGGGAACAATTTAAAGCTCTGCATTCAAGTGGTAATTTATGGACCTGAAAAAAATCAGAGACAGTAATTTGTCGGAGCACAATGTTCCTGGACTCAGTGCTTCTCTGCTAAACAGCCTCTGTAAATCCTTTAGTCGTAGGTTAAGGGACATGAATAACTGTCCCAGTACTGCAATACAGGGATAAAGTATACGGACACTCCTCGGTCTGCCGTCGCTCTTTAAACTTCAGGCTTGGCTTCTCAACTTAACAGAAGAAAAATCCTGACACTATAGCACACAGTGACAGTCCGGATGATTCTGTG
Organism: Gymnothorax reevesii; assembly: GCA_029721435.1. Lineage (NCBI taxonomy): Eukaryota > Metazoa > Chordata > Actinopteri > Anguilliformes > Muraenidae > Gymnothorax > Gymnothorax reevesii. The sequence goes on from CM056576.1 coordinate 137,181,884, forward strand.
GCTTTGACAGTTTGGGAAAGACTCTGTCCAGGTACATGATAACAGTGCCCCTGTGCTCAGAGGGGGGCGCATACTTGGTTTAGTAAGATAAGCAAAGAAGAGTTTGACTGTCCTGCAGAGCCCTGTGTGATGGCTGGTGAGTTTGAGACGCCAAGCGCAGTGGTCAGAATATAAGGGGAAACAGCACATGAGAGAGAGACACAAATAAAATAAGAAAGCGAGACTCGCGCTTCCATCGGACCTATGTGTCGTTCGAGGCAAGGAATAAGGCGAGCTCGTGAGACGAAAAGAGGGGGAAAAGAACGAAAAGGTTCCCTTGCTGAATAGAACTTGTCCTTAAATATGCAGCTAAACCCTCAACATCTCTCTTACTAGAGACCTTACTGGCTAAAGTGCAAACATGACACTGACACTCTAGCAATGGAAGTGAGGCGGAACTGGAGCTTAAATAGAATCTGGACGATGCCCCCAATTGATGCCAGCTGGCCCAGGAATACGATTGGGAGCAAAACGATATCGTCCCTGGACAAGAGCAACAAAGAAAGCTCTCAAAGCCACCAAAACGTGACACCCTGACGACAACCCCTTCAGACACAATCATGATACCATGGAAATTTGAGTTTAATCCAGCTCTAATGAACTTACTCTTTTTCACCAGGATCACGTCAGTGTTGGTGACAGAAATAGCAGGAACAGCACAAGATAGGGTGTGAGAGTGTGATGTAGAAATAAAATTTTGCTTTGAATTTAACTGTTTGCATCAGTCTGAAAAATAACTGAAGCTCTACAGAACCTCACTCCATTGTAATACTGGGGCTGTCTGAAAGTCTGCTGACTTCTCATTATGACAGTGAGTGTTTTGCTTTAACACGCCTGAACTAAACCAAAGTGAACTTTGAGGCACCTCATGTCTCTACCCACTGCTCACATACCACTGTACTGTCCCTCTGTTGAAAACAACAGAAGGTGTGTAAACTCTCCATACAGCCATCTGTTATCTAAACCACCTCTTCCTCACACGCAATTCGGGGAAGTTGAAGCCTATCGCTGCTGACTATCAGAGAAAGGAGCAGTTCGCCAATCCATTGTCAGGCACACACACCATTCACTCTCACACTCACACCTACGGGCAATTTAGAGTTTCCACTTATCCTGACATGCGTGTTTTTGCACTGATGCGAAGCTAATTCCACAAATTCGACCATAGGCCCATTCATGAACAGAGAAATACAACAAAAAGTGTTTTTCCCGAGTTGCTACATTTTCAAATCACAGTGTTGATGTTATATATGTTTGTACAGCAAGATCATCAAACATTTTCAGCTACTGACCTTACGTTTACCTTTCGTGGACTGCATTTTCCGACGCAAACACCCGGAACTAAGCTTCTAATTACAGCTGGGGAGTAGTAGTTAGAACTACACAGCTGAACGACAGTGGTATACGAACGTTCGTTCGAGCTACGGTTTTGGGGAACACCTGCGTCGTTTAACGATGGTTCGCACTACGTAAGTTACCTTGATAGGTATGGTTTTAGGAACACTGGCGTCGCAACTACATAAGTACATAAACGCACCACAGATCTAGTTTCATTATAACGCGAACACATTGGGCTAACAATAGCAAGCGCAGATTTACCCTCGAGCAGTTTTTTTATTGCAAAATATCAAAGGTAAGAATTTTTTTCTACTCATCTCTGTAGACTGTAAAGTGTATGCCTGCTGTTCTTTCAATGTGGTGTCGGTTTAAAATGACAGGGCTCATATCGTTGCATTCTGTGGACTTTCCTATTTTATTTGAGGTATCATTTTTTTGCATAGCACGAATTCAGAAGAAATCCTGGCGATTAAGCACTGATATGATTTTATCCTATGTTCTGCTGCATGCTTATTTACTTGCTTGGTGCTTGAATTGTGTTCGGTTCAGGTAAAAATGGTTTACATGAACTTTTGGCTGAGTTTCCTCGCAAAATGTGGATATGGCGCTTGACAATGTCGCGATTTGAAAAAATGCTGTATATATAATGCGTAATAACCGTCCCCGGTACCGGGGTTCTTAAGGATCTCAGTTCTTAAGGGGTTAAATAAAGAGCCCAGGCTTGTGATCATATGAGGGAAAATGAAGGCTACACTGGACACACACACACACACACACAAACACACACACGCACACACACGCACACACACGCAGGCACACACACACACAAACACACACATGCACACACATGCATGCACACAGACACACACACACACACACACAAACAAACGCACACGCACACACACACACAAATACACACACACGCGCACACACCTCAGCAGTGATGTATTAATGCATTCTCTCTGCAAGACCAGCATGGCATCAACACTGATAACAAACATCAAGTGCAAATGGACCCCTGTCTCTAAAGTACTGAGAAACCAGCCAGCCTGAGACAAGCCATGTGTTTGATTAATATTCCAGAAGATTCCTATGGCTCTGCCCTGTCAGTCTGTAATAATATACAGAAATAATATTCTTTTCTTTTTTCACATCAGTCGCTCATATCAGTGTTTCATGACATTTTCCAGGCTTCTGCTGTAAAATTAATTTTCTCACATCTTCATCACTGAAGGAATGTTCACTGTTCTGCTCTAATGGGGACCATTTGAAAGGTCTTAATATATTGTATGATAGCATTACTACAGCGCCCTCCATAATTATTGGCACCCCTGGTTAAGGTGTGTTCTTTAGCTTCTAATAAATTCTGTTTTTTTCTAAATGATATAGGACCACAATGAAAAAAAGAGGAAAATCCAACCTTTAATTCAAGTGCATTTATTCATTAAGAACTAATTCTTTTACATCAAATCATGTGTGCAACAATTATTAGCACCCCTAATGTTAATACTTTGTACAACCCCCTTTTGTCAACAAAACAGAACCTAATCTTCTCCTCTAATGTTTTGCAAGATGGGAGAATACAGAAAGAGGGATCTTTGACCAATCCTCTTTGCACAATCTCTCTAAATCATCCAGCGACCTGGGTCCTCTCCTCTGCACTCTCCTCTTCAGCTCACTTCGCGGGTTGGGGGCCTGGGGACTGAGATGGCCATGGGAGGAGCTTGATTCTGTGTCTGGTGAACCATTTCTGTGTAGATTTGGCCACATGTTTAGGGTCATTATCTTGCTGAAAGATCCAGTGACGACCCATCTTCAGCTTTCAGGCAGAGGCCACCAGATTTTGATTTAAAATGTTCTGGTATTTTAAAGTGTTCACGATGCCATGCACCCTAACAAGGTTCCCAGGGCCTCTGGAAGAGAAACAGGCCGGCAGCATCACCAATCCTCCCACATACTTCACAGTGGGCATGAGGTGCTTTTCTGCATACTCATCTTTTGTGTTCCACCAGACCCACTTAGAGTGTTTGTTGCCAAAAATCTCTAACTTGGTCTCATCTGACCAAAGCACACGGTCCCAGTTGAAGTCCCAGTACTGCTTAGTGAACTCTAGACGTTTGCGTTTATGATTGTGAGTGAGAAAAAGGTTTTTTCCGTGCAGGCCTCCCAAACAGCTTGTTAACATGTAGATAGCACCTTATGGTTGTTTTGGAGACTTTGTGACCCCAAGATGCTACCTTTTGTTGCAATTCTTTAATGGTGAGCTTTGGAGAACTTTTTATTTCTTTTAACATCCTCCTCACTGTGCGTGGTGGCAAAATAAGCTTGCGTCCTCGTCCAGGCTTGTTTACCACTCTTCCAGTTGTTTTAAACTTCCTAATGATTCTTCTGACAGTAGATATGGGCAGGTGCAGGCGAGTGGCTATTTTCTTGTAGCCATTGCCTGATTTGTGAAGGTCGACACACATCTGCCTCACTTGAATGGTGTGTTCTTTTGTCTTTCCCATGTTGAAGAGTGGGTAAGAGAAATGGCCTCTGTGTCACATCATATGACAGAAATACTTCAACTACATTTAATTCCTAGGGATTGTTAGGGGTGCCAATAATTGTGGAACAGGTGATTTTATAAAAAATAATTATTTCTAAGTCGGGTAATTTTTTCCCCCCTGAAAATTCACTTGAGTTGAAGGTTATATTTTTCTACAATTTTCAGTGTGAGCGTATGCTTCTGCAAAAAAAAAAATTGAATTTATTTTAAGGCTTTGAACACATCTTAACCAGGGGTGCCAGTAATTATGGAGGCCACTGTATTTCATCAAATAATACTTAATATTAAATTTATTTCAGCTGCCATTTTACTGCCTTATGCAGAATTACTGAACGGGAGAAAGTCGCGATTTTATAAGACGGTTCAGTATTATATAGAAACTAAATAACAGAAAACAGGAGGCATTGGTTTTGTGAGAATGAGCTCAGGGATTGGGTATAGTTGTTCAAAAGACACAAACATAATTACAGACTTCATCATTCATCATCCTGAAAGTTTGCTGTAATAAAGCAACAATCTATTTAAAAAAAAAAAAAAAATGGCATTATAATTAACTGGCTAGCCTGCTTTGAATAAAAACAGTGAAAAGCGTAGTCATGACATTTCATAATTATGGTGGTTAACATAACAATAAGCATCGATTGTGGTAAAACAGGCTCTGTACAATCTGGTTATGGTTTTTCCTAAGTGGACGATGCCCAACCGAAAGTTCTGATTGATGAGGGTGAGAAGAGGCTAAATTCAGCTCTTAAGAGTGACCTTCTGTGCAAAGTAAAGCCCAGTGATAGAGGCCCCCTGCACATCTACATCCAGCTCAGCGAAGAACCGTCAGCCAGCAGTGAGACTCCTGACTTCAGCAGAACAGTAATCCTGTAAATATGGAGAGTTATGTGCACAGCATCATTCCTGAACACACTCATCTCTGCACACTGCCAAAGTACATAGAAATAAGAGCAGCAGAGCAGCCCTGGTACAAAGGTTTAGTGTCACCTGAAGGCCAGTTTAAAATGTGAGCGAATGATGCTGAGCCAACTTTCTCAATGAAGTGAATATATTACCCCACGGAATTATTCCCAGCTGGGGAATTACAATGATGTACTTTATTAACCAGGGTAGTTTCTTTGAGAACATGTTTCACTTTTTTCGATTGCATAAAGCAAGTGCAAACGTCAGGGGTGAGGCCCTTTAGCAGTTGGGGTTAAGGACCGGACTTAAGGGCTTAAAGGCAGAGAGTTTCTGAGTGTCGTCTCCTCAGATCAAGGTCCAAATAGGATTAAAACTGCAGATGGACATTTTTTCCACAGTTTGTTTGAACTCAGTGGTGAATTACACAATGAGTAAATCCCTGTTACCAGCCCTTTATCATGAGTTTGATGTGATATCATAGTCAACGACTCCCTAAGATAGTGTTTCCTCCTAGGTTCTTCTGCGCTCAGCCTTAGTATTCTTCTTGGTGTGTCTGTATAATGGAAATACGGATGGGGGGTTGGAGTTGGAAGGGGGGGGGGGGGTTTCCATTTTATTTACTTATTTTATGATTGTTTTTTTTTAATACCTAATTTGTCTATGCACTTTGCATATTTCTCAAAGTGTCTATGCACACTTTTTGCTACATTTTATTACATGAAAAGTGCTCTATAAATAGAGTTTCGATTGATTGATTGATTGATTGAACAGGGCTTGATGAGTTTGATGCAATTTCACAGTGAATAGGCCTATACCATGAGTTCGATGTGATTTCATAGTGTCTGCACACAACTAATATGTCTGCACACAACTGTCTTGTGATTATGCAGCCCTTGCATGCATGATCTCAATCAGGTGACTCAGTTTTTAGAATTTTCTTGAAGTGTCTGATCTACTCATTACTGCTGGAATCCTTAGGCTCTTGGGTAACAAACTGGTTACATCCGGTAATCCGTCTCAGTTGGCCTGAGCATAGACTGGTATGGTTTTGATTGGTAGAATTTCATGACCTCTTCATTGCATAGATACTATTGACTATTGAGGCTGGAGCCTGCAGAATAATCTACTGCACTCGACCTTACAGGCGACACTACAGTCACTGGAGTGAATACAACTGCCAGGTCTACACTGTGGAATAAGGGGAATGTTAACATTAATTTTAAAGTTTATAAATGTTGGCTTTAGGACCGAGACAATTGAAAACAATCGATCGAATGCAGAATATCACCGAATCTCCGTTTCTTTTTCTCAAGCAGGGCCTTCTGATATTGCATCTTAGACAGAAGGATTAAAGGCAAATATCAATTAATTTAATCAGTATCTCTGCTTTATGCTAAAACCAAGCAGAGTCTCTAATATCCTTGGAGGGAGGGTTGAATTTGACTGGGTTAGAGATGCAGGAAGTGTTTCACTGGCTAAAATTTCACAGGATGGTGTACAGTCCTGCCTGTTTCCAATAAATGTATGACATATCAACCTGGCAAAACCAAAGCTGTTCATCAGCTGTAATTTCCAACATCCACTAAACCCATTTCGCAAGGCGTAGTTCAGTTCGAAGTGTTGAAGTGTTTGTACCACAGTGGAGTTGAACATGACTAATTTCAGCAGAACTGGGGCTTCATATAACTTTACTGATTGAGTCTTCAGCTGATGATACAGGAACTGGGCAGTGAGTATGAGTGACAGGGCTCTGGGCCCAGAGGCCTATAGGCAATACTGACTGACAGATTCCACTGCTGGAGTATACTGTTGACTGTTGGCAGATACTGTTGCCACTGCTGTCATTCTGTTCTCTATTTTTCTATTAAAGAGGCAGGAATTCATTTTCTTCCCAAAGTGTTCTATAGGCTCATGTACTTTTATTAAAAATTAAAAATAACCTATTTTATAACCTTCCTAACAGCAGTCAACAGCCGGTTAGCTTAAATATATAAAAACACAATTCCTATTTGCTTGACATTTATAGAGTCATTCCATGGAAATGGCTCAATATGAGTCTCTCTCACCTCTTTAAGTGTGTTTTATCTATTGGGTCACCAAAATTTATATTTAAACAGCTTAACATATACATTGAAATGTCTTCTTTAATACAGAGTAATAAACATGAGTTAAATTTGATCTTTTTATGAGAATGAATATAGTTTTTTCAATTGACACCACCTATTTTGTCTTGTCCATCATGGCCTTGATGAAGGTATACTTTGAAAATACCAAATAAAACTAAAAAAAAGTCAGTAAATTTTTGATATCAACCTAAACATCTATTTGTGTCCTTCAGCTGGTGATGTTTTTTTTTTTTTTTCAAACTTAATTGATAATTATTCATTAAAATCACATTATTTATTTCTGTCCGTGAGTAACCCCTCAACTCCTTTACGCAAATGATTCTCCCCCCATAAATACAATGGTATGACCCATAATAGCATGTACATCAGGGAGTGACATCACTGTAGTCTTATGGTCAACAGGACAAGAGAAACGGTTGAAAAGTTGCTCCCTTTTCCTTTATTTTCCTCATTTATCTTGTGATATTGTGTTCGTCACATTCAATGACTCAACACCGTAACATTCACAAAACACCGTACAAAACTATTACTTATGAAAAAGGTTTTTGTTATTTCAAGAATGTATGCCAATTCTGAATCTCATACATGCCATGTGCTCTCTCCCTGTAATTGACTACATAGAGCAGCAACTATTTTGTGCAAAAATCACAACCCCGTCACACTCAACCCCGTTACATGTTTGATTGTTAACGGGTGTTGTGAGATTGTGATTTTAATACTTGTTTAGTCATCCACTTATTTAATTGAGTTGTTATTACATTGAATCAACATTCTTATACCACATGCATACTGAATGTGATCTATGCTCCATGTTTAAGCTGTGAGTAAGATGTAACATCAGCGGCAGAACGGCAGAGGAAGTATCGGGCGCCTTAAAGCTGATCCTGATAGAAGGGAGAGATACCTGTATGTAACAGGCCTTTAAAAGTATACTTGACCAGATGAGGGTTGGCTCTTATGCCTGAACACACACACACACACACACACACGCACACACACACACACAGACACACACACACACACACACACGCGCGCACACACGCACACACACGCACACACACACCACTTTATGTTACATTTGAGTAATTCACTGTACAATGTTAAACAGATAATATGTTTTAGTTGTTTTTAACTTAGGTTCAATTCAACTGCAATTTATATCATTTGTCCTTCTTATGGTAACATAGTGAAATACAATGCTCATCCTATCCAGTGAATTTGAGAGTAAAAACAACTATTTATATGTAAAGTTGTATTTGTCCCTTCAACCCCGTTACCCTCGTCTCAACCCCGTCACACCTACATGTTCATACATTATTTAAAAAAAATTTATTTAAAAAAAAAATGTAATGTTTGTTGACTTCTGTCTGAAATGTTGACAGCTCTCATAAGATCATTGATTTTGATGAAAATTCTTCAGTTAAACTACATTTGTGATCATTCACAGGTACATTTCAGGCTTTAGTGCAGCAAAAATGTGAGATTTTATGTCATTTTTGTATTTGTAATAATTGAATGAATGTGGGGGACATCAGATTAATATAAAAATATTTCTTTCTTTAGAAATACATGTTATGATCATTTTTAATGAGCTTCCATAGTGTACATCAAAGGGTTGAAGAATAACAGCACACATTTTGAAATAATGGCCAATAATCTTAGAAAGCTAATGCCTGAGATGGAAAATATGTTTTTCTGATAGTTGAATATGTCCTTAATGCTGTGGGATAAACATACAAATAATACATTTTGGTAGAAAATGTGAAAATGTCAGGGTCCAATTTGAACTATTGTCATGGAATGACTCTATAACAGCTTTAGTTATTATTTTCCCTCATACTGGGTTGATTCACTAATTGTCCAGAATTTGTACATTATCATCCAATTACGTAATGTAAATGACTTTATACATCTGTGTGAAGAGTAGAACAGCAGAAAAGGGTGAAGAAGATGGATCTGAAGATGATAAAGCTGAGGACATGTGACCAAATGCTCAGAGAGCAGAAGATGACTCTCCAAGGCAGGTCATGTGACCAGTTTTTCATTTATAATTGGCTGAAGTTGAACCACTGTCAGCAACACTTGCTCTCTGATATAGCCGGGCTTCATTTACAACTTCCAAAGTGTCTTCAGTGCAAACTCATTTTCAGCAAATTCTGCCTGAAAGTTGCCAAAAAATGGCCGTGTATAATCAGCGTAATGAGCTCCCAGTGGCTGGATGAGTAGATAAAGGCCACACAAGAAGGTTTGAGGTGTGAGGGCTCGCTCAATATTTTAAAGCTGAGTAAATTATGAGTGAGATTCTGAGATTTGAACAAAACCACGGCCTGATCCCATCTGGATCCAAAAGAAGACACGTTAGTCTCTGTCACAAACGGAGGAATCTCACTGAACAAGCTGGGCCAAGGTCAAGCAGCAACAGACTGAAAATGTGAGCTGGTTTGTACTGATCTGCATGCTGTTCTGATACAGAGTGTGTGAAGAGGAAGTATTAATCAAACACAAGCTGATATGACCTTAAATAAGAGATAAAGGGTAGAATAACTGCCATCAATAATAGTGGTGTGATCACGTTGCTAGATTTTAATACAGATGATAATGCTGACTGATCATTGTTAACACTACTTGATTTATCTGAAAAAATGTGTTGTGTTTTTTTAAATGATGTCCAATTAAAAAAAAAAAACCCAGCATGCAGAGAGTAAACACCTGAACAAATGAAATATTAGGCAAACTATGCAATTTCAAGTGAACTGTTTTGTTTTCACTGTAACTCACAACTAAATGTCATTCCTGTGAGAAGATGTGAAATTTCACAAGTCAGCGTCACACGTTTTGTTTTCATGAGTAAAGAGATCTAGCGCATGAAAATGTCACGTATTGTGATAAAGGTAAATAAATGTGATGTATTTGCCATGTTATGCGCTTGTAAACACAGTTCACTGGTATAAAACCACACCGCTGGAGAGGAGGGACAGGAGATGAAGTGAAGAATAACTGAGGGGCGGCGGTGAGACTGAACACTGAGATGAGAGGACGGCTCACCGCCTCTGTTCAGTCTCACCGTCACACACAAATAATGAGACGCCACTGCGGCCCTCGGCAGCACACAGTCTGGATGCCGGAGCTCATCTCACTCCGACCCCTCGATCCTTAATGAAACGAACCTCATTTTCAGCACAACAGGGCTGTCAGGCTTTTAATTAATCCTCTGGAGGCCAGAAAATGAATTCGGACGAGAACGCGAAAATGGAGGAGCAGTTTTTATCGCTTCGACAGGGACGGGATAACTGTACGCATGTGGGATATTAATGGAGGGGACCAAAGATCGATGTTCCCCTGGGACGCTGGCAGTGACATCAGATGTGCCTCTGGGACACTTTCACTGACAGAAACATCCATTAGTATCCAGAGGATGGAAGCGCAGATATTCGTTTAAAAGACTGCAGTCATCCGTCCATCCATCCTCCCTTCCTTCCCTCCTCCACAGCACAGGCTCTCCCTCACCTTCTGAGAGTCACATTCCCATCTGATCCTGAGTCTCCACAGTAAGTCCTCTGTGTTAAAGATCAGCACAGTGTCCACATCAGCTCTGTGACTGACACTCCAGTTTAGTCTGAGAAGGTCTTTACAGCTCAGAAAGTATAACTAATTTATCCAAATTTTGCAGGTTTATTGATGGTCCAGTGAAGATTTCATGAAAATTACTGTATGGATTAGTTCTCAGTATAAAACACTGGGAATATTAAGAACAAGTGTGATGTGGAGAAATATAATATCACAATCATAGGCTTTTTGTGGCAAAATTACAGATCATATTTAAAGGTTAAATAGCAGCACATATAAAATAGGTCAATAACAACAATAATCATCTCCAAAAAAATAAAAATAAAAATGACAGAATAATGGGGGAGTGAAATCAATCAGAAATGTGTGTTATAATGCTATTACTGCTAAATACAGGTGCTTTCCTCAGGGAAAGTTCTGACACAGGAATCCAGCTTTCCTTAACTTCTTTCAATATGTTGCACTCATCTGCGTTGTGTGTGGCAGCCATTTTGCACCCGAGCTCCCCTTGGCTGAGGTAAATGCGGTGAGAGCAATGTTGAGTGAACGGGTTAATTGGTGTTCGGCGTGTAATTGAGCTTCTAAATGCTGATAATTAGAGAGGGTTCCTCAGAGACATTGAGGAGCACACTAATGTCCACAATGAGAGCCATGGGATCTTTAATGACTGCTGCAAGTCAGGACCCAGTGTATAAGCCCTGGGCTGACGTCTGTTACAGCACAGAATTCCCAGAATCCACTGCACTGGTGGATCGTGGATTTTTTTTATCAGAAATACGATAGATCGCCCCCTGCTGGCCTGACCAACTCCATTTCTCCCAAGAAGTCTCCCCTTCCATTTCTAACTAAGCCCACGTTAGATTAGCCTCAGGTCATTAGGCTGTGGAGGGATACCTGGAATTCAATAAACAAACACAGAACACACACACAGTGTGATAGTGCTTTTGATGAAGGTGAGGTAATTAATGTTGTGCTTAATGGATGGGGGACCTCCTGTTCCCCAGCGCTCAGCTATCTCTGATTCAGTGCTACTCCCTCCCAGCCAATTAAAAACTGGAGGAACATCTTTGGACTCCTCGTTTATGGAGTTCAGATCTGAGCTGATCGCATCAAAGACGCGGCTTCTGTCCGCTCGTTTTAATCAGGTCTTAAGATCCACAGTCCTCTGGGATCTGCCTTTCAGCTCACTTTACTTTTTTTTTTTTCATTTTCTTCTAATGTATTCAGGGCCATTTAAACAGGCACACTGGTCATATATTTTTCACCTTTATTCAACCAGGGACCTTCCCTTGTAAACGAGTTTCTGTTTTTCATGGTCATTTTGCTACAGAGGACTGTTACACGTTCTTAAAATGACTGAGTGAAACAGGGCTGAGGCCCCTGGAGCAGTTTTGAGGTTAAGGGCCTTGCTGAAGGGCCCAATGGCTGAGATTTTCCCAGCTTCATGTCTATAGATCCAATCATAATCCCAAACTTCTCCAGGGTCTGGAACCAGAAACTCTTCAGTTACCCGTCAGACACCGAACACAAGGCTGCTCTTCCACTCCAATAGTTAGACAGGGGTCAGCCGTCTCCGCCCATGTTGTCTAAGTTAACATGGTTTTTACATTTGTCATGTCCTCTAAAAATAAATATGACATTATCCAGTGTGTTATGTAGAAATTACAGCAATCACTAGGCCTCAACTGCTCTGCATTCTGATGGTAATACTTTCGGCTCAACAAATCCAATTCCGTTTCAAACTAAAATAAGTGGATTTGTTCAACACAACCACAAATTTAAGCACATGAATCAGCACTATTTTAAGTTCCGATTTTCTAATTTTCTTGATGTCAAATGTGTCTTCACTACAAGTAGGATGCACAATAGAAGAGGTGTGAGTCTATAATTGCTCTGAAGTGATAATGCTGTAAAAACAGAGAGAGAGAGAGAGAGAGAAAGAGACAGAGAGAGAGAGAGAGAGAGAGAAAGAGAGAGAGAGAGAGAGAGAGAGAGATTGAGCTCATCTGTGTAAATGTCTGTACTGCTGTGAAATGACAGCTGATTGACTTTAAAGGCACAGGAGTCCTGTATGTTGACCACACAGCTGACCATAATAAAACAGTTTGATTTAGGAGGCCAAAAGCTTTACTGAAGTGATGTTTGATCAGCAGGTCTCCTCATACTCTCTATATTCTCACAAAAATTAGGGGATATTTGTCTTTATAACACTGTCCCAGATAATGAGATAAATATGTCTGGTGTGAAACCAGGCTTAAATCCATATACCATAATTCATACTGACTTTATGAAGCTCTGCAGGCTGATAGACAAATAAAATAAACGACGATGATGAGTCTCCTGTCAGCTGAGTCCCAACTTCCCCTTTCAGATGAAGAAAGTTTGAAAGAAGCTTGAAAATGTAACTTCATACTACAACTAAATTAACTCCAGTGTAATCAATCATCTGGAGGGTTTGTACAGGAAGGGTTGATGGGGACTGAAGTAAATAAATGACCCGTCTCTCACCGTCAATCTCATGAAAGAGCTTCTGAAATCACATGATGAGGCAGGAAACTCCAGCCGAATTTCACACTTCACGCTTCGTATTCATTCACAAAACCAGTCGCTGCAAACAGACCTTCATGGGTTTGTGCCTTCAGAGGTCAGCTGGTCTCCGTTCAGCATTTTACTCGTAAACAACAGGCTGTATGTATTGTATTATATATTTATATCAGTCTGAATATAATAGGTAATTAAATGCAGCAGAAAACATTGAAAAATTATGGAACCATGAGCAAAATATACAGTCAATACCAAAGAAGAAGAAGAAGAAAAAAAACACACAGCCTAGTCTTATCTAGGTATTTGCATAAAATGAATACATACATGCATACATGTACACTTCATATGTAGTTGTATACTAAAGAGTATTATGAAGTTAAGCACAAGGTACTTTTCGAGAATGATACAATGAAATTAGACATGAGAAGTTTAACATTGTCAATACTGACCTCCGCTGACAGTCGGACAGAGTTACGTTTACGTCCTCATTTTTGTTTGTCAGTTTGTCCGAAAATAGGGGGAAAAAAATTCTGGACGGGTTATGACAAAGCTTTACAAGAAGCGCATATAAGACTTTCACTGGTCAAGGTCAACGTCAGAGAAAAGGTCAAAGACAACGAAACGGTTGGTGATGTGTACTCTGGTTAATTATGGAGTCACGCTATTGGCTAATCGGCTCCAATCTCTACTGCATACCCAGCTGTCTCTGCTCCTCTCTAGAGCTCCATTTCCTCACCATCACTCAGATACATGTTCCCTCCTTCATCCTATTGGTGTCCAGTCGGACAGAGTGACTGCTAGAAGTAAGAGACGTCATCCTGGGGTCACCCAGAGGAGTAAAGAGTGTATCATCCCCACACTGCCCCAGGCCTCATGAGTGCACTGCAGCTCTGAGAACACTGCTCTGCCATAAAGTGCTAAGCGCCCCTCTGGAACCACACTTACAGGCCAGGCTTGGTGCTCCCCGTGCTGTTAATTGTGTAATTAGCCTCTGTTATTTGCTGTAATGGGTCTAACACTACTGCCAGGGGGAACAGCAGAAGTTAATACCACATATTTGTTGTATTTACTGATATATCCCCTCAGTGAGCATCGCCTGGTTTAAACGCAGCCAGCCTGGGAAGTGACTGGATTAACTAACAGCCAGACAAAGACAAGGAATAAAATTTAACATGTAAGATGTACTTAGAGATATTGCATCTGTGCTTCTAATAGGTTGATAACTTGGGAGTTTAGTTGATACAGTTTTGTCTTATTAGTTTGTCAGTAATTTTGCATAAATAACCTTCCAATAGGCAAAAATAATGATTGACAGTGATGTTATTCTAATGAGGTATCATTCCTTCAGTACATGCAACAGCCAACCAACATTCACGCAGAGTCAGAAAGTACCTGAATTGGCATTTTTTTTAAACAGCATTTTCTCTGAGTACTCTGGGATAATAATATTTACCAGAGCATCAGAAGATACTGAACAAAAGAGCCAGACACAGACCACAGAAAAAGCTGAAAAGGCTGGTTTATTTCCTGAAGAAGATTTTGCTCACAGATGCTCGAGAGGAAGCTGTCAGGAAACGGTCCAAAGTGAGGCGAGGACAGACAGCATAACTGGGAGAGGTCAGGCATAGGCGTAGTCAGAGGGACTGGTCTGAGGTCAGTAACTGGGTGGCAAGCCGAATGACCCAGCCACCCGGATGAAGCCACTCGCCAGGGCCGCAAAGACTGGGAAGAGATTCCCAATCAAATAGTTTCTTGTTCTACATAGAAATTAACGCTGAGGACGGAAGAGACAAAACACCCCACAATGCAAAGCTCTAACACAATGCAACAATCCAGTGAGGAAGAAACAAAAACCAGGAACTTAAACACAGAGATCATGAGTTACAGGGGAGTGAAAGGGAGTGATGAATGTACAGGAGTGACGAGGTAAAGAGACAATGATGATTAATTAATGACAGAGACTGAGACAGAGACTGACGCAGACGGCTGGATTGCAGGGAAACGATTAACTCTGAGAGCGGAACGTGACACCAGAGATGCGACACCAGTGTGATATGTTTGTACAGTATGATTATATAGGTTATGACAGATTTACTGAGATTAGTGTTTGGTATGTATATCTGCTCCCGAACAAGCACAGGCACTTACATGTGTCATATTGCACAGTCATCCTGACTTGTGTCTCAAAGCCCTTGTTTCAGATAGAATAAATATTCAGAGAAATCTGGAGTAGTTTGTTGCCATGGGAATAAGACTGTAGAGTCATTATTTGGCTTATCCATGCAAGAGATAAAATACAGGAAAGACATTGCTCATTGTTCATGTTTTCAGGAAATTTCTACGATAAAATATGCCATCATAAATCAGATTAAATAAGGCATTATAAATGGAATATTTTTATTAGCTGCTTTATGTTATACATAAAAATAAAGAATTGGTTATAGGGTGTTTCCCCTCTCCGGAGAACAAGTAGAATGTGTTTCACCAATGTCTGTTCAGTCAGGTGTAAAATCCATTCTGCAGAAAATGAATAAGCTCTCCCGAGTCAGGGAAAAAGTACATCTTTCATCTCACGTACTCAGTGATTTTCAGGCATCTAACTGCTTTAATGAGCATTAGAATATCTCCTGGGCTTTCTACATGTAGTAAAACTTCACTTAACTGGACTTTTGATCTGGATATGTCTACAGCTAACCAACTCAAAATTATGTAGCACGCAATCCACTCTCTGTCGCTAAGTAATATGCAGCCATTTTCACATATTTTCGCATAATTCTCACTCCTCCATGTAACTTTAAAGCGAATAAAACACATGACTAACATACAGTAAGAGAATGCCGCCATAGGTCACACGTTACAAACCGTGGTAACTCACTCCCTCACTCATGGATATTTTGCTGGGAGGCTTTACAGAACGCAAGTGCATCATTTACCAAGGGTCTGCATGGATTTTGCTCATTGAAATCTACATTTGAATTTACCATAATGAAGAATGTAAATTCCTTCATGACGCTGTGAGCAGTGGCTGCACACAGTATTATCATGTCCAGTAATCAGTCGAAGGAGACTGTCAGGTGAACTCAACGACTCAGATACAGAGAGAAATTAAATATAAAAATGTGAATCAAAGTTTATAAAGAATAGTGGTAGTCAGACAGACTGGATCAAAATCCAGAGGGGATGATTGAGGCACAAAATTGCTGGGCTTTGGTGTCATCAAAAACAGATTTAGAAACTTGGAGGGAAGGATGCAGTGCAAAATCTCAATCCAAAGTCGGTGTTAAAAAGTAAGCAAGGCAGTAACAGGCTGGCAGAGGAGACAAGAAGAACAAATCCAGAAGCAGAAACTCAGGCAAACAGAATCCAAACCAGGATTCAGGCAGACTGGAAACATGGCTTGTATGATGCATTTGGATGAAATTTCTCTGAAACAGAGACAGAAAAGGTACTAAATACACACATGAAAATGAGGGAAGAGGAATCAGGTGGTGAACACAGCAGGACGACCGCAGAGAGGGTGGAGTTACAGACAAGACAATGATTTAATAAACAAGGATGGCAGACATGACACACAGAAGTGTAAAGGTAAAAAGGTGCATGTTGAAGTAGGGAACAACTTCAAACCAACATAAAACATAACAGAAATTATTGGACACTGACAGCACCCAACCCCAAACTCAAGACCTGCGACAAAATCACCTGAAACCCCTGCATGGGAGGTGTCCACCTCCACCATGAACAGACAAGGGAGATCAGATCAAAGGAGGGTGGGTAAGGAGGTTAAGAGTTGCTTAAGGTTCTGAAAGGCTTTAGCATAACCCGTTGGTTGGCTGGACCAACCACCTTGAGCTGGCACGCAGATCTTACTGCTCCAATCACTGTGGAGGGCTGCGGAAAACCTCGCCAAGTCCATTCATGAGGCTGTAATCAAGGCGCCTGAACTGACAACCATACCGCCTGCACACTGGGACCTCCAGAATGTATTCAGTAAGTCCCAAGACACCTCCCTACCACCTCACCGCCCTTACCACTGTGCCATAAACCTGCTGCAAGGTACGTCACCTCCAAGGGCTTGCCCATTTTCCCCTCTCTCACCTCGAGAAATATTTCTAGGAGTCATATGTCTGCATCATCTTGACTGCTCAACTTCATCAATTGCTTGAGCTGGGTTCTTTTTTGTGTAGAAGAAGATGGGGACTTTGCCCATACATTGACTATTACAGACAAAATGACATTACTGATATTACCATGCATTTTGCATCCGAGAGGGGAAACAGTGAAAGATGGCCTTCAATACGTCCACTGGTATTATGAGTACCTGGTAATGCTGGTAGGAATTACAAATGCTCCAGAAGTCTTCTCCAGTCTGGTCAACAACATTCTTTGTGGCTTGCTGGTCCCTGCCCAAAACCATAGACCTTTAAAATGTATTAATAATGAGGAGGGTAATGTCTTTGAGATGGTTTCCTGAAACAGCAGATTCACGGCAGTGGTGGGATGTGCGATCCAGATGAGTAGGGTTTCAAGGATGATGAGGGTATCAATGGGGGGCTGAAGAGGCTGGCAGGAGTGTTATTGGCCACTTTTTAAACTTAATTATTATAACTCTGAAGGGGACCATCTGTTTAGATATCATTAAAGTCATACCATCATTGGCACCCAAGCCTGATGTCAAAGGCTGCCAACTATATGTTGAACTCATTTATTTTTATGAGTCTATGAAATATAGCTGGCATTATGTGCAATGAAAGTGAAGGATGCAATTATAAATTATAAACTTATGACTATGAACTTTTTTCACTACTTGATAATGAGCACTGGATATCTAAACCCAGACAGAAGACTAGTTGTCACACTTGGATGTACAAAATTCACCAGCACATTTGTCAAAAAATCTTATTTGGCTGGCACATTATGAGCACATATTGCTCGTTGTTAGTGTTTCGTTTGTTTACTCAGTAGAGTAAGTTCACCGAGTTTTCTCATGGGTTCTACAGAGACCAACATCAATGCTGAACTATCTGATCACGAATGACCAACTGATTATATCTAGATTAAAATTGATCATCACAAAAATGGTGAGCTGAAAAGCTAAAAACCAGAAATATTTTTAAAATTGGGAAGATTATTAGTGTCCATCAAATGTGAATGCATTTCTCCACACTGGAAATAATTTATCCGGTGATTTGAAAAAAAAAAAGAAAAGGAAATCTCATGGCTAGATTGAAATATAGATGTGTTTATCATCTGCAATGTCCCATAAGAGCCCGCAAGACACAGACTCGTCAAAAACAGAAATGTTTTTTCTGTTTTTCTAGGTCCCCCCCACTTCCAATCCCCCGTCCCCGTTTCCCTCATGCAAGAGCGCAAACTCCAGTATAAGCTAAAGCATGAGTGACTGTACTGGGGAGGCTGATCAGTGTCACCAATAAAGCCCTGACTGTTAATAAACCTCTGATGGAAGAGTAAGATAAGAGCAGTACAATGGAGGAGCAGGAGTTGCTCACCAGCCGGGGTCATGCGCAGGTTTATTGGACATGCGCCAGTGACTCCAGCGTCACCAGTGTTTGGAGTGAGATGCCCTTATAGGCACCTCCACCAGTTCCACACACTACAGGATCTGAGGATCTGTAATACTGACAGAGGTAAGGAGCTTAGAGTTACTTTTATATTGAACATGAACAGAGCCGCGGCAGATTGGACTGTAAAATTACATTTATGATATGCAGATAAAATAAGTTTCTCACAGCTTTACTGATGGAATTGCTCTTGTGGCTTATTGAATGTGAGGCGGAAAGAGCTTAACATCGCATGGATAAGAGCAATATCCAATATTCTGATTCGGAAAAATTTAACTATTTCTTTGAATAGTGGAAACCTTAATTTCAAGCCACACGTGTGTCCAACACACATTGATGTTTAGGTAACTTTTTATTGATAGATTTAGTTTTTGGCTTTTCATAACAACATTAGGTGAACTGTTCAGTGGCAGGAAAACAGATTTTAAGAAAGGTGGTCAGCGTGAAATCTGATAATTATCATCGCGGTGTCTCAGCCAGCCTTGTTCCATGGTAGTGGACTGATGTCCATCGGGAGTCAGCATCTCAGGCCTCAGGCCTGTATCTGTGAGCAGACAGTATCCAGACTGGTGTGATGATAATCGGTCTGACAGACACAATAAAAGCGTGTGTTAGAGCACAGAGCCGAGCACAGGAGCAAAGAGTGAATGTGTAATATGTGTAATTACACACAGAGATAGAAATGATGAGGCCAAAGAAATTAAAGAGTCACTTTTTTTAAATTTTTTTTTTAAGTAAGGAGGGTCTCTGGTGTTCTGGAATCAATGACATCCTCAGTGTTTTTGTGGATGCCCTGTATATATGGCCATCATTAAACTGTTCAGTAAATAACATTAAACCTATGGAAAGTAAAATATATTGTGGGCGGAGCTGGGTCATTCCCAGGATTCTTTGGGTGAGCTCCCTGAGCAGACTGCCAGTCCATCTCAGCACATTATCTTAAGATTTTGAAACATACTTTGAAACATAAACAGTCATTGAAGCTCTGCAGAACAAATTTACACCTTTTCTCTTTGGAGAGAAAGAGTAGTTAAAGTGTTTGCCCCTGCAATAGATGATGGAGTAAATGAAATATTAAAGGTAAAAAAACTATTAAAGGTAAAGAGCACGCAGTTCACATGAGGAGATATAATGGAATTAAGATATGATATAAGACATCTAAAAATAAGCATAAGCATAGGAAAGCATTGAGATGAAGTCTTTGTGTTAATAACTTGCACTTTGCTGGATTACAGATCAAAACTTAAGTCCCAAAATAAATACTGTTCCTGGCACTTTTTATTCTGAGTGGAATTCATAAATTCTACTCCAGAAATGATTTTTTTTCTGCAAGCATTATTTTAATTTAAAAGGTACATTATTTTTCGAGGCCAAACACAGGGATTAGACTGAGGGTTGGAATAGAAGAGAAACTGGTAATTGACTGGCCCGCAGAAATGCAAACAATTTGTTTAGAAAGCAGATGTCTATTGGCTGAAGGGGAATTTCTATTTAGATAATTGTACAAACTCCCTATATTTCTTCTATTTTATTTTAATATTATTCTTTTTTAAGTCCATGTACAAAACAGGATGGGGGCACCATATTTGTAGCATTTGATATTTCCTGTGGCCTTTTATAGAGTCTATATGGATGACCAGTGTTCATATTTTCAATTCCAACTGATTTATTAATGTTTACATATCTGGAGATATTGGATAATGACAGCTGCATGATAGATAAGAAGAATCTGTACAATCGGTTTTCTAACTCAAACACACATCACATTGATTCTTTATAGTTCTGTTGTTGATGGCAGTACAGTGTCCGTCCTGCTCACCCATTAACACACTTTTTTATAACAGGTGATGGGTGAATAATAAACATGATTTAGTCCATTTTATCTGTAATTTGTGGGTCTATGGGGCGAACACCATACAGATCGAAAATATGCTTCTCTTTAGCCTGTCTAACTAGTACCACATGGACTAAAAACATCATTATCCTCTCTCACTCCATGAACCTAAAATATATTATCACAGCTCCTAACCAAAAATTTACATTATAGCTTATCAACATTTCAGTTTAATTTGTGTGTCAAGGCAGGAAGCGAACCAATATTTCACCTGCTGAATGCCTTCACATTACCTATAAAGGCAACTGAAATGGCAGGACACTGGAAAATTCACAATTCTGCACTGATGTCCAATAAATCAGTTTCCTGCCTTACTTAAGGAGGGGAGAGTGCAGTGCACTTAAATTGCAATAAAGTGTGAGTACGCATGAGTGTTCACTGGTATATATGTACTCTTTTGGACAGTATGCGTGTCCTCTATACTTACTGGGCCATCAGTAACTGTCTGCCTGAGGATGACACCATTATGCAATTATATCTTTATTTATTTTTAAGGATCTTCTCCTGGTGTAAACTTAAGCATGAGCAGATAATATACTGGGAAACAGCTGGTTTCTTGCAGCTTTGCACCATGATTGTGTTTCTGCCTACTACATGGCCTCACTCATCTCAAACATCTCCTTACATCCTGAGGAGGGGATTTCAGTATTTTGCAGCGTAAACCAGGAGCAGGACTGTGGCTTCTGTAGAAGATCATTGCAGCACCACTGAGGAAAACCTTCTACAGGAAGTGAGAACAATTTCAAACGCTGGCAAAAATAATTTGGATTCACACTTTGAACTTGCTATTGTGCTGGCAGTTTGTAGCCAAACATTTCTGTCCTCTTCATGACATTATTTATTTCCAAACTCACACTGGTGGGGTGCAGCATGTGGTCGTGGGAATGTTTTGGCCGCCCAGCATGTTTTCCACCTGCTGTTCTTCCCTGGACTGTTTCTGTTAAAAACATAAACAAACTAACGCTGCAGCGTCCAGCTTTTTCTCAGATCACAAGTATGACCTGTCAGGGATACAGTCAAACCGAGAACAGACCTGCACATGAAGGACAACATTAAACAGGCTCCAAAAGAGGGTGTAGATCAAAATACTTCTGATGACATGAACAGACTTGTTTTCTGGGAAAAAAAAAAAAGTTGCAAGATTGTTTGAGAACAGAAATATCAAAACAAAGATATTTCTCTCATGTGTAGCTGGAATTGAGGTCACAATCAAAAGCTCCAAAGCTTAATGAGAATCTCCTCATTAGTGTCAGTTCTGCAGTGGAGGTAACGATCCACCTGTTCTACTTTCAAACAAAAGGACTAAAAGAATACAAAGAAATAATCTGGACTTATTTTAAATGCGGCTTTATTTTAGAAGGTTTCGTAGTTTTTGTTGGCCAGGATTGAAGACAATTATTTGAAAATGAGTGATTCCATGATTGTGACGTCAAATTTTGTTTTCATGCATCAGAATTGTCCTTTCATTGCTTTGTGAACATGGCAATATTTATTTTTACAAGAGAGAAAAAATAAAAATAAAATTACAAGTAAATTTGTAATTTCTAAGCTTAAAAGATATTATTTATTGATTTTTTGTTTGGAAGGAAAACCACAAATCAGGGTTTGTACTTTGCGAACACAAACAACGAGCTACAGCTAAAAGCAGTAGAACCCAACTAACACAGATAAGGAAGCAAACAAACGAAGGATTAGAAAGTAAAAGTAAAAGACAGAAATGGCCTGTATGAGAGGCTGTGCTGCTCTGGGGAAACTGCTGCTTCTCTCAGCGGCGAGATTCTCTTTATCTTCATGGTAACTTACTGTCATGAACCTGCTGACGTCCACCACAGCGGGGCGGGTGGATGATAAGAGCTCCGCTTTATCTCCATAAACACTGGGAGCATCTGATTGTGAAGGACAGGCTTAGGAATGATTCCCTGAGCTCAGTGAGGAGGCCTCATGCATCAGGCCAGTGGACAGGGAGAGATACTGGTCTAATGGACGCTGTCATCACTTCCAGCGATTTCTCTCCCGGGCATTCACACATACCGCCAACATTATACAAATACTGCCAGCACTACACCAGTACCACCAACATTACACGAGTACCCATAACATTACACTAGTACCACCAACATTACACAAGCACCGCTAACATTACACAAGTACCACTAACATTACACAAGTACCGCCAACATTACACAAGCACCGCTAACATTACACTAGTACCGCCAGCACTACACCAGTACCACCAACATTACACAAGCACCGCTAACATTACACAAATACCGCCAAAAAACTGCCAATATTACACAAATACCGCCAACATTATACAAATACTGCCAGCACTACACCAGTACCACCAACATTACACGAGTACCGCTAACATTACACTAGTGTGATGTGAATAGAGGCCACTAGATGGCAGAATTTACCTTTTTTTTGTTAAGCTCAGACTGGAGTCATGTTTAGACATGTCCTGGACATGTCTGGGGCAAGTCTCAGAAAATTAAAAAAAAGAGGTCTAAATGTGGGTGGGGTCTGCAAAAGAGTTTATAAGGAAAAGAATTGAGACAGTAAAGTAGGAGGAGAAATTGCAAGAAGATGACCAGACCTGCCATTCTGTTCAAGACCTGTGACGTTTCTTTTGTGGATTTCTTTGCCTGTGTTTGCGCATTTTCTTCATCCAGGACATCACCAAGCCACCCCACCAAAAAGGGACTGTAATTATTTCTGTTTTTTCTTATTTATCAATCTTGGTCTTTAGTTGTAGGTTGTTATTAGTCTTTGTCTTCGTTAAAAATTAAATGTGTTTTAGTTGTTAAAACTGTGTTTGTCATCCCTTGCTGTTGCTGTTGTGTTATAAATGTAATAACAAATTGGGGCCATAACAAATTGGGGGCTCAAGGTCCGGGATAGACCATTTTGTGAGTCATTTATTAAAAATCTAACATTTCAAATTGTAAAAAAATTTTTTTTAATTGAATACATATATATTGACAACAGCAATGGATGATTTCTTGGCATCACCAACCGTAGGGGTTTTGAAGTCTTTTAAAAAGACAGAACTGCTAGAAATTTGCAGACATTTAGAGCTGACAGAGGTGAAACCAGCCATGCGAAAAGCAAGACTGGCTAGAGAGATAGTTGAATATTACATTGATGAAAATGTGTTTGCACCAGGAGATCTGGAACAGTTTCCAGTGGAAAATCCAAATATAGAAATGGAACTTAAATTAAAAATGCTAGAGATTGAAAGGGAGGAAAAAGAAAAACAAAGGCAGTTTGAGTTGGAAAAATTAGCAAGAGAAGAGGAAAAAGAAAGGGAGGAAAAAGAGAAACAAAGAGAATTTGAGAGGGAAGAAAAAGAAAAACAAAGGCAGTTTGAGTTAGAAAAATTAGCAAGAGAAGAAAAACAAAGAGAATTTGAGAGAGAGAAAGAGGAAAGAGCAGAAAGAGAGAGACAGAGACAGAGAGATTTTGAATTAGAGAAATTCGATAGAGAAGAAAGACTCGCAATGGAGCAACTGAAAATTAAAATTGAAACTAAAAATAAATTTTGTGCCAGTCAGGAGGTAAAACTGGTGCCTCCATTTTCAGAAAAGGATGTTGACAACTATTTCCAGTGTTTTGAAAAGGTAGCAAAGAGTTGCCAGTGGCCAAAGGAACACTGGCCTCTGATGTTGCAAACTGTCCTCAAGGGTAAAGCTCAACAAGCCTATTCGGCTTTGTCTGCAGATGATTCCTCTGATTATGAGGTTGTCAAAAAGGTTATTTTGAGAGCTTATGAGTTGGTTCCAGAGGCTTACCGACAGAAATTCAGAGGTCTGAAGAAATCTGAAAATCAGACTTATGTTGAATTTGCTAATGAGAAGCAGGTTTGCTTTGAGCGCTGGTGTACTTCTATGGAGGTCAAGGATGATTTCAACTCACTAAAAGAGATGGTGTTAGTTGAAGAATTCAAGAACTGTGTTAAGGATGATGTTAAGACCTACCTTAATGAGAAGCAAGCACTGAACTTGCAATCAGCTGCCAAATTTGCAGATGAATATGTTCTCACTCATAAGTCCAAATTTCAGTCTAGCAGTAACAATAAATGGTCCCAATTTCAGAAAAAGGGTTACGGTGATACCCAAGATTCCTCACCCAAAGACAAAGACAAATCTGGTGATGGTGCTCAGAAATCCAGTAACAGGTCTGATCAAAGTGTGAAAGCTGACAGTGACAAAAGTGGTCTAGTTTGCAGTTATTGCAAGAAATCTGGTCATGTTACAACTAACTGTTGGTTCCTTAAAGCTAAGAAAGAAAAAGAAAAGGATACCAAACCAAATGCCTTTGTGAAAACAAGATTAGAAACCCCTGTAGTAGATAACCAATCTGCTAAATTGCCTGCTTCTTGTGGGGCTAAAAAGCCTGATACAGCTGACTTCGTGAGGGAGGAATTTCTTCCATTTGTGTCAGAGGGATTTGTGGCTCTGAATGAGCATACTACTCCTGTCCCCATATATATCCTAAGGGATACCGGAGCTTCTCAGTCACTTTTGTTGATGGACTCCTTGGAGTTACGTGATGAGACCGCTTCAGGGGATTTCATACTTGTACAAGGTATTGAAGGGAGGACTGTATCTGTACCCCTGCACTCTATATTCTTGAAGTCAGATTTAGTTACAGGACAGGTAAAGGTGGGACTTATGTCAAGTCTACCTATAAAGGGTGTTTCTCTGTTGCTAGGCAATGACCTGGCTGGGGGCAAAGTAGTTCCCCCTGTACATCTTACTTCACAGCCGAGCACTGAAGATGGGGATGAGGACCCATCTCTGTATCCTTCTTGCGCAGTGACTCGTGCTGTGGCCAAGAAGGCTAAAGAAGAAGATGATGTGGTGCCGTCCAGTACATTGAATAGTCAGGACTCAGGTGGTTCGCCTCATGACTCTGATTGGCCTACTATGGTTTCTCCGTTTGAGGACTTATCAGATACTTTTATCAGTTCTCTATTCAGCCAGCCGGAAGGGTCTGGTGATTCTGATGTGTCTGGAGACTTGTCTCTGTCCAGAAAGCGGTTGATTGAGGAGCAAACTAATGATCCTGAAATTTGTGTACTAAAGAGGAGAGCCCTTCCTGATAAAGAAATAGACGCAGTTCCAGTTGGGTATTATCTCAAGGATGGTGTGTTGATGCGGAAGTGGCGCCCTCCTGATATCCCTGCCAATGCAGATTGGGCAGTGGTCAGGCAAATTGTTGTTCCGAAGGTCTACAGGAATGAGATCTTAACAATGGCTCATAGTTTACCTTTAGGAGGTCATCTTGGTGTTAACAAGACTGTTGATAAGATCATGAAACACTTCTTTTGGCCTGGGCTTCGGAAAGACGTTTCCAACTTTTGCAAAACCTGTCACACTTGTCAGGTAGTTGGAAAACACCAGTTAGACCCACCTGTAGCTCCATTGCAGCCTATCCCAGCATTTGGGGAGCCATTCTCTAGGGTCATTGTTGATTGCGTTGGTCCATTACCCAAGACTAGATCTGGAAATCAGTACTTGTTGACAATCATGTGTGCATCT
Source organism: Gymnothorax reevesii (assembly GCA_029721435.1). Lineage (NCBI taxonomy): Eukaryota > Metazoa > Chordata > Actinopteri > Anguilliformes > Muraenidae > Gymnothorax > Gymnothorax reevesii. The sequence continues at coordinate 137,207,968 of CM056576.1, forward strand.
ACCAGATTCCCCGAAGCCATACCTCTACGTAACATCAAGGCAACTGCAATCTCGAAGGCTTTGATAAAGTTCTTCACGTTGTTTGGTCTTCCCAGGGAAATTCAGTCAGACCAAGGTAGCAATTTCACTTCAGGATTGTTTCAGCAGGTTGTGTATGAACTAGGTGCAAAACAGATTCTTTCTAGTGCCTATCATCCAGAAAGTCAGGGTGCCTTAGAGCGGTTTCATTCTACTCTCAAGACAATGATGAGGACTTATTGTTATGACCATGAGAAAGACTGGGATGAAGGGGTTCATTTGCTGTTGTTTGCAGCTAGAGAAGCAGTGCAGGAGTCTACTGGATTCAGTCCATTTGAGCTAGTGTTTGGTCATGAAGTGAGAGGACCTTTGCTATTATTGAGTGAACAATGGCAAAAGGAAGAGCCGCAAATCAGTCTGTTAGACTATGTTAGCAAGTTCAAGGAAAGATTGCGTGCAGCTTGTGACCTTGCCAAAGAGAACTTGAAATCAAGTCAGGGAAAAATGAAAACTTGGTATGATCATAAGGCTAGAAGCCGTGAGTTTAAACCAGGAGACAAGGTCCTTGTGTTGTTTCCCTTGCAGTCCAATCCATTGCAGGCTAGATTTCATGGTCCTTATGAAATTCTGACAAAACTCAATGATCTCAATTACATTGTGAAGACTCCAGATAGGAGAAAACCAAAACAATTGTGTCATATTAACATGCTAAAGCCTTATCATGACAGAAATGCTAGGGTTGCAGCTGTCACTTCAGATTCTCCAATGGTCGAAACATGTGAAGATGAGGGGGAGTTTCAAGATGATGAACCAAGAATTAAAGCTGAAGTTCTTTCATGTAAATTGTCAAACACTGAAGTGTTGCAAAATCTTGATGTAAAACTCCAGCACTTAGAACCCTCACAGAGAGATCAGTTTGAAAGGTTGATCAAGAAATATGAGGATTTGTTTCCTGATGTTCCAAAGAGAGTTACTATAGCCTCTCATGATGTTGATGTTGGTGAAGCCAAACCAATGAAAAAGCATCCATACCGGATGAATCCTGAAAAGAGAAAGATTGCTGAGAAAGAGGTTGAGTACATGTTAAAACATGATATTATCAGACCCTCCAACTCCGATTGGAGTTCACCCTGTGTGCTAGTTCCAAAACCTGATGGAAGTACTAGATTCTGTACAGATTATCGCAAAGTCAATGCTGTAACTAGAACTGATGTGTTTCCAATACCTAGGATTGATGATTGTATTGATAGTGTAGGGCAAGCAAAGTTTCTGACCAAGATTGATTTATTGAAGGATTATTGGTGTGTGCCTTTAACTGAGAGGGCCAAGAGCATCTCTGCTTTTGCCACACCATCTGGATTGTACCAGTATGAAGTCCTACCCTTTGGCATGAAAAATGCCCCAGCCACGTTCCAAAGGATGATACAGTCTACAATCGCCGGATTGCCACACACGGGTGCATACATCGATGACCTGATCACATGGAGTGACTCCTGGGAAGAACATCTAAAAGATGTAGAGACGTTGTTCCAGCGCCTGACCCAGGCTAACCTGACTGTTAACCTGAACAAGAGTGACTTTGGTTGTGCTACTGTCACCTATCTTGGCTACGTCATAGGCCAGGGTAAGGTGGCACCCATAAATGCTAAAGTCCAAGCCATCATGGACTTTCCAGTTCCTGACAACAAAAAAGCTTTGCGCCGCTTCCTTGGAATGATCGGGTACTACCGCAAGTTCTCCAAGAACTTTGCTGAGATTGCTCTCAGTCTAACTAACCAACTGAAGAAAGGCGTAAAGTTCACCTGGGATGATGCATGCCAGAGAGCCTTCGATCGCCTGAAGTCTCTGCTGTGTCACTTCCCCGTGCTCAAATCTCCTGACTTCAACAAACCGTTCTCCATCGCGGTCGATGCTAGCGACCAAGCTTGTGGATCTGTGCTCCTACAGAGATGTGACTCTGATGACATTGAGCATCCCGTGGCATACTTCTCCAGGAAGTTCAATCGCCACCAAAGGAACTATTCCACAATAGAGAAGGAACTGTTGGCTCTGGTCCTTTCTTTACAACACTTTGAGGTTTATGTTTGTACAGGACAAAAGCCAATGATTGTGTACACTGACCACAATCCGTTAACGTTTTTGAGTAAGATGAAAAACAAGAATCGAAGATTGTTGAATTGGAGTTTGATTTTACAGGAGTTTGACTTGGAAATTAAGCATGTGAAGGGTACAGACAATGTAATTGCTGATTGCTTATCCCGTGTTTGAATATGTATAAATATATCACATGTTTATTTGAATATTGTATGATATGTACATATAGACAAGTGTCCACTTAACCATTTTGTATTGAAAAGAAAAATTTTGCCTTTATGAGTCAAAATTTTTCCCTTTTGGAATGGAGGTGTGATGTGAATAGAGGCCACTAGATGGCAGAATTTACCTTTTTTTTGTTAAGCTCAGACTGGAGTCATGTTTAGACATGTCCTGGACATGTCTGGGGCAAGTCTCAGAAAATTAAAAAAAAGAGGTCTAAATGTGGGTGGGGTCTGCAAAAGAGTTTATAAGGAAAAGAATTGAGACAGTAAAGTAGGAGGAGAAATTGCAAGAAGATGACCAGACCTGCCATTCTGTTCAAGACCTGTGACGTTTCTTTTGTGGATTTCTTTGCCTGTGTTTGCGCATTTTCTTCATCCAGGACATCACCAAGCCACCCCACCAAAAAGGGACTGTAATTATTTCTGTTTTTTCTTATTTATCAATCTTGGTCTTTAGTTGTAGGTTGTTATTAGTCTTTGTCTTCGTTAAAAATTAAATGTGTTTTAGTTGTTAAAACTGTGTTTGTCATCCCTTGCTGTTGCTGTTGTGTTATAAATGTAATAACAAATTGGGGCCATAACACTAGCAACGCCAACATTACACAAATACTACCAACGTTACACAAATACTGCCAAAATACTGCCAATATTACACGAATACCGCCAACATTACACAAGCACCGCTAACATTACACAAGTACCGCCAACGTTACACAAATACCGCCAAAATACTGCCAATATTACACAAATACCGCCTATATTACTCAAATACTGGCAACATTAGGGGTTGTTCACCTCAAACACTCTTTCTCCACTCGGAAACGTTCGATTCGTCCTCTGAAAAAATAAAATAAAATCTTGCCAAGCACTTTAATCCTGTATATAGACTTAAAACACTCATTTCTAAAACCTCTTTCCTCAGTAAAAAAAAAAAAAAACTCTGCTACTCATGTGAGGTCATTTTGAATCTCTTGCAGAGCTGCTTTTATGACCCCTTTGTAATGAGAAACTTAAACAGGTCCTTGGTCAGGAATCATTGGCTCACAGCATAAAGCCTCGGCCAATGATGTGGCTCATGGACAAAATGGGTGTGGCTACTAAACACTGGTATTTTTATGAAAACCGCATGAAAGTTTTGAACATTTATTCAATTCGTTTGCGGTCCTGATGACTGCTGTAAGTGAAGCACTGCTCACAAGCAGTACTGCTGTATGTTTAGCTACATTTATGCCTTTAGTGATGTAAGAGAGGGCAGAAATGAGATTATTTAGGATATAAATAAGATTATGCTCAGTTTTTGAATTATTCATTCCCCCATAAGATGACAGGGATTATTTGAAAGTATTAGAAGTGTAAATCCTGTATTTTCTACAGAAATACACTAATATGACTGTAAATTCCCTCTAATCATAGCAAACAGTCAGCATGAGCACCTAATATTATTTATTTTTAAACCCAATGTTAAAATGCGCGTGAAAAGTTCCCCTCCTGAAATCTGTAGCTGCTCTCCAGCCCCCAATCAAATCAGTGCAGCACCAGGGCTAATGTACAAATGACTGAAAATCACACACTATTCTCTGCACTGAGACTCATGCAGCTCACTGTCACAAAGATACACATTCAACCCGATATGAGACCCAGGACTGATGAAAACCAGCCTGTCACGTGTAATGTGTTTGAACACAAACGGTAATGAAGTGTCATCGACTGACACCCTGAACCCTCTCAACATGGTGATTCCCCGTCATTCATGCCGATGAGAAAAGTAGGTCACCACCCCGTGCGGTGAATACGGTATCAAACCGTAAAGTGACTCCTCAGAGGCAGGAATAAGAGATGTCAGCAGGGAGAGGTGAACTTCACTGTCACCCGCCTGTGCAGAAGAGCTGCAGTTACCCCTCCAGCAGGGACTGATCTCTCCTGTAACATTCAGCATCACACTGCCTCCCTGTACTTTCAGAACAGCCTCGGGCCGCAGTCACTCTCTGGTGCCGCTGAACCCAAGGCCCAGTGTGCAGACGCCACCTCCTGAGCGGCAGGGCCCAGTCAGAACCAGAGCCAGACCTCACTGCTGCCGGCCACGACTACAAGTGCTGTCTATGATGGAGGAAATCCCTGCAGAACAAGGAGTTCTCAGAGAACAGAGGCCCATTTAACACTCCTCATCGGACCTCCTGACCTCCATCTCTATGTATTTATTATCAAGATTATAAAGAGAGAGATTTGAGGAGTCTTCACTGGCCCGTCTGAAAGGAGTCTTTAGATTGGGTTTGAAGATCAGAGAAAATAATGCAGTTAATGTATGATCCTCCATTTTGATCCTAAAAAGAATGTTATATTTTCCCAGTATCTGACAGCCAGATTGTGGAAGATTCGCTTCAGAAAGGAAAATCCTCCCCAGTATGTTGTTGGAGTAAAATACACTTTATTATCAGCACATTTCTGCAGCTGGAAGACAGAACTGATGAGTGAGATCTGCCAGCTGGGTTTATGCAGAAAAATAACACATGACTGGACTCCTACCCTCTGACCCCTGGATTTCACACCTCTGCTCACTCTGGTCACTGGACTGGGATCAGGGGCTCAGTGCTGCAGCTTCATACTGATTGGATGCTGGTGGGAATCTGTGGAGTGTGGAATGCTTGTGAAGAATGTCGAACCCGCTGACTCATTTAAAGACCACAAAGGAAAAACGTCAAACTTTTGTATTTTTGCATATTGTATATATTATGATCATATTTATAATCATATATAATAGTATTATATTTTATTACAATATTTTATATTTTTTGCATATTTTTCATTGCTTTGTTTCTAAGATTATTTTGAATTTTTAATTAATCATTTTTCCACAATGTCAAAATGTGACTGAACATTTCTCCATTGTGGTCTTCATTTAGATGAGTGAAAATGAGAAATAATGGTGATAATTAATTAAGAAATTATCAACATCAACAACAATATAATAATTAACAAGGACAATGATGATAATAATATACTCATTTGAAAAAAATATATCATCTTTAGACTTCATGCTCTCTCTGTGGGCTGTTTGCAATAACTTTCTCTAAAGCAGAGAATCTGTGTCGTGTGTATGTGTGTGTGTGTGTGTGTGTGTGTATGTGTGTGTGTATGTATGTGTATCTTTTGAATATCTCATCTGCTGTTCATCCAAACAGCTTCAAACTTGCCAAGGACCCAAAGAAAGTGCAGTGTTGAGTTTGGAGTTGTTTGGCAGAGTGGTTCTTGAGAAACTGAGAGCTCCAAGCACCAACGCTGCTCAAACAGTAACTTAACGAGCCTCACATTACACTGCGTGAGCTGCTGCTGAACAGATACTGCACTGCACAAGCAACAGGAGAATGAGCTCTGCTCCACATAATCCTCACTCAAACACTTTCATGTTCAAAAATTTTCCCAAAACACAATGAAATATAAACTTTTCTATTTTCTCAGTGTCATTTGGGAGTCAGCGTGCCGTCTAAGGAACAGGTGGTGCTGCCATCAAAGTAACAGCTCTACTCTCACAGCCTGTTCAGGTATTTGGCATTTACACTGTGGAGATAAAATCAGCTAAATCACCTGTCATCTGAATAAAGAGATTTGAGCTTCTGTCGCTTGGATGAGATGCAGCCGTTATCATAATATTTTTATTAATAGAAAGTACAAATCCCAAAACCAGTGAAGTTGGCATGTTGTGTAAATCGTAAATAAAAACAGAATACAATGATTTGCAAATCCTTTTCAACCTATATTCAACTGAATACACTGCAAAGACAAGTTACTTAATGTTCGAACAGGTAAACTTTGTAATTTTTTGCAAATGTTAGCTCATTTGGAAATTGATGCCTGCAACATGTTTCAAAAAAGCTGGCACAAGTGGCAAAAAAGACTGAGAGAGTTGAGGAATGCTCATCCAACACTTATTTGGAACATCCCACAGATGAATGGGCTAATTGGGAACAGGTGGGTGCCATGATTGGGTATAAAAGCAGCTTCCCTGAAATGCTCAGTCATTTACAAACATGGATGGGGCGAGGGTCATCACTTAGTGAACAAATGCGTGAGCTGATTGTCGAACAGTTTAAAAACAACATTCCTCAATGAGCTATTGCAAGAAATTTAGGGATTTCATCATCTACGGTCCGTAATATCATCAAATGGTTCAGAGAATCTGGAGAAATCACTGCACGTAAGCGACAAGGCCAAAAACCAAAATTGAATGCCCGTGACCTTCGATCCCTCAGGCGGTACTGCATCAAAAACCGACATCAGTGTGTAAAGGACATCACCACATGGGCTCAGGAACACTTCAGAAAACCATTGTCAGTAACTACAGTTTGTCGCCACATCTGTAAGTGCAAGTTAAAGCTCTACAATGTAAAGCGAAAGCCATTTATCAACAGCACCCAGAAACGCCGCCGGCTTCGCTGGGCCCAAGCTCATCTAAGATGGACTGATGCAAAGTGGAAAAGTGTTCTGTGGTCTGACAAGTCCACATTTCAAATAGTTTTTGGAAACTGTGGATGTCGTGTCCTCCGGACCAAAGAGGAAAAGAACCATCCGAACTATTACAGGCGCAAAGTTCAAAAGCCAGCATCTGTGATGGTATGGGGGTGTATTAGTGCCCAAGGCATGGGCAACTTACACATATGTGAAGGCACCATTAATGCTGAAAGGTACATACAGGTTTTGGAGCAAAATATGTTGCCATCCAAGCAACGTCTTTTTCATGGATGCCCCTGCTTATTTCAGCAAGACAATGCCAAGCCATATTCTGCACGTGTTACAACAGCATGGCTCCGTAGTAAAAGAGTGCACGGACTAGACTGGCCTGCCTGTAGTCCAGACCTGTCTCCCATTGAAAATGTGTGGCGCATTATGAAGCATAAAATACAACAACGGAGACCCCGGACTCTTGAACAACTTATGCTGTAAATCATGCAAGTTCCGCCTGAAAAGCTTTAAAAATGGGTCTCCTCAGTTACCAAAAATTTACTGAGTGTCGTTAAAAGGAAAGGCGAAGTAACACAGGGGTAAAAAGGCCCCTGTGCCAACTTTTTTGCAATGTGTTGCTGCCTTTAAATTCTAAGTTAATGATTATTTGCAAAAAAAAAAAGGTTCTCAGTTTGAACATTAAACATCTTGTCTTTGCAGTGTATTCAATTGAAAATAAGTTGAAAAGGATTTGCAAATCATTGTATTCTGTTTTTATCTACGATTTACATAACGTGCCAACTTCACTGGTTTTGGGTTTTGTATTTCTCATCTTTACCAAATTCATTCTCCTTTAAATAAGTTTGGTACCTACTGTATATTGATGTGTTTTGTGCTTAATAAAGTTCTCTTGCAAACAAAAATGGAGGAAGTATTGCTGTAGCTGTTGCTAATATAATCACAGGGTCCCTGTTGTTTTTCTTATCTTTTTTAGGAACAGAAGTGAAGTTGCTTTGAATATGAAGCAGGTGATGGATTTTGAAATGTAAAGGGTTCACAGCTGTTTTAATGCTGTTTTGCAGTGTATAGTAAATGTAGACAGTAAGAAAGATACTAATTTCTTAATTAACACACCCATACTCATTCACAAAATCCATCACCTGATCCATTCCTTCTACAAACAATCCTCTGTTCTCTATTCATCACAGTTTAACTTGTTTAATTTTAAACATCAGTGTAGCCCAGTATAGCCCAGTGTCGCTCATGGTATCTCCAGTGTAGCCCAGTGTAGCTCAGTGTAACTCACTGAAGCTCCAGTGTAGCCCAGTGTAGCCCAGTGTAGCTCAGTGTAACTCACTGAAGCTCCAGTGTAGCCCAGTGTAGCTCAGTGTAACTCACTGAATCTCCAGTGTTGTCCAGTGTAGTTCAGTGTAAGTCACTGAAGCTCCAGTGTAGCCCAGTGTAGCTCAGTGTAACTCACTAAAGCTCCAGTGTAGCCCAGTGTAGCTCAGTGTAATTCACTGAAGCTCCAGTGTAGCTCAGTGTAACTCACTGAAGCTCCAGTGTAACCCAGTATAGCTCTGTGTAACTCAATGAAGCTCCAGTGTAGCCCAGTGTAGCTAACTGAAGCTCCAGTGTAGCCCAGTGTAGCTCAGTGTAACTCTCTGAAGCTCCAGTGTAGCCCAGTGTAGCTCAGTGTAACTCACTGAAGCTCCAGTGTAGCCCGGTGTAGCTCTGTGTAACTCACTGATGCTCCAGTGTAGCCCAGTGTAGCTCAGTGTAATTCACTGAAGCTCCACTGTAGCTCAGTGTAACTCACTGAAGCTCCAGTGTAGCCCAGTGTAGCTCAGTGTAACTAACGGAAGCTCCAGTGTAGCCCGGTGTAGCCCCAGTAAGGTACAAGGCCCTGAACACCACAGTAGTCCACCTCATCAAACAAGTAGCTAAATAGGTTGAATCACAAGCAGTGTCTGCGAGTGTGTTTCTTTGTGTGTATAAATGTGTGTGAGTGTATCTGTGTGGGCATGTATGCGTGTGTGTGTGCGTGTTTGTGTGTGAATCTGTGTGTGTGCGTGTGTTTGTGTGTGTATCTGTGTGGGCGCACGCGTGTGTGTGTGTGTGTGTGTGTTGATAATGGGAGATGAATTAGCATCACGGTTAGATGGACAAACATTGAGTCGTTCCTCCTGTCTGCTGCCAGCAGTGATCAAACACTGGACTGTTGGGACGAGTCAAGTTTCCTCAGCCAGGAGAGGCTACAGACTTGGAAAATTTCAGCTTTCAGTGAGTAAAATGGCCTCATATCCTAAAATAGATGACAAATCAGAGTTTTCTGAGGTAACTATTAATACCTTTGGCGAGTCTGTGACTCTGAAAACTGTGAGACAGCGCTATGCGTCATCGCCAGTCTGAGTGGAACTATGATGCTGTGGCGGCAGAAACTGCAGTTCTTGATTAGCAGCACAATTAACTAGAAATAACAGCCTCACTTTCAGATGCTGCCGCAGGAGTTTTAGGTGAATCCAAGCGACCAGAGTGAATATTGGCGAAAGAAAATAGTCATTTATTTTGATGGAAATGCAAAAATTATGTCTTTAGATAAAAACAAGTGGTAACCGTGGTACAAGTATGAGTGCATTATACAACTTCCTGTTCAGGTTTACAGTTATTTAGCATAATGACTGAGGTGTCATTATTTGTTGTGCACCTATGGGCCTGAGCTTGTGACGTCCTGTGATCACTGGAAAGTTCATAGTACAAATACCAGAGTTTCTATTCTGAGCAAAGCTACTTACCAAAAGCACATAAAACACTTTATTTTTAATATAAATATTTTATTAATTTATTTATTTTGATGAACCAGTGACAACATGTCTGGGTAAAAAAAAAACAAAAAAAAATGCTCTGCCAAAATGAGCCAAAAGCATTGTATAATGCATTAATAGCACGCAATATGATTTTAAAAGATGCCTTTTGTATTTTTGATACTGGAGCTTTCTGTGTTCCTGATGCAGTATTCTCTGTGTGCATCAGACAGCGACCAGCTCTCTAGATCAAAACACAGCGTCAAATTTTCATTCAGCTCAAAAATGATGCAACCAACACAAAACTGAACCTATGTTGTTGCAAAAAAAAATCTGAAAAGGAGTCAAATATGTCATTTTCCAAGAAAATATACAGACTGACTACAGAGTGACTGCTTCTCAAATCTTTATTTCTGGTGAAGAATTACTGCTGGCAGTTCATTGACATTTTTAAAGGAGGAAACAGCGTCTCGGCAAAGTATATTTCAGCGGAAAGCAGAATTCTTGTCTAAAACGCATAGTTTTATAAATTTTAATTTGGTAATGATCCAGTGCGATGCATTTTTAAACCAGAAAATCGGCCTCAATACCAGGGGGCAGACATTTTTACTTGGGGAATCTAATGCTGCGTTCGGAAAGCACACTTGTTCACTCGCTCACTCACTCTCTATACTGTTTTCAATGTAGAACATTCACTACACAGTGCCCTGAATAGTGGGTGAGTGTGCATTTCAAATGCAGTATCCAATCAAACACTAGTGCCGCAGTGCATGTGTGTCAGTTATTCTCTTACGTGACGTCAGTTGTTCTCTTTCCTTTCAGAAGATTCCCCATGAAAAAATATCTGGCCCCTGGTATTGAGGCCATTTGAATACTTGTCGGTTTAAAAATGCATCGCACTGGATCAATACCGAATTAAAATGTATAAAATCATGTATTTTAGACACTTAAATTATTCTACTTTCTGCTGAAATATACTTTGACGAGGTGCTGTTTCCTCCTTTAAGTTTTTGAGAGGAGCCTGTGACACTGTGTTTCCTGTGCTGCCCTACTGCTGTGTAACTGTCCTGCTCCACTAGGGGGCTGACCTGTGGCAGTGGCTTGCAGTAACTGTCCTGCACCACTAGGGAACAGGCCTGAGGCAGTGGCTTGCAGTGACCTGCCAGTGCAGTAACTGTCCTGCTCCACTAGGGGACTGGCCTGAGGCAGTGGCTTGCAGTGACCTGCCAGTGCAGTAACTGTCCTGCTCCACTAGGGAACTGGCCCAGGCCACTGAACTAGTGTCTGGAAACAGTGGAATTTGCTGTTTTCATTGTCCTGCACCCAGAGGACACTGGCTTTAGACAGCTGTAGTCTAGAATCTCAGAGCTATTGACTGTACAGCCCAGTGCTGCCTCACACAGCTGCCTAATGTGAGCTCCACTGCTGCAGAAGAATTGTGGCCCAAGTCACCCATCTAACTTCTAGCTTTACAGTAATAAGCACTGGCAGCTCAGGGGCTCACAGCTGAGCAGCAGTACAGTACAGAGCACAAAATACTACAGCCCCCATTGCGTTTTTATTTTCCAAAATAATAACCCCTGTCTATAATTTATATAATGCATGAATAATATAAATATTAAAGAAACATCAAGAAGCATGCCATCAGAGTGTGTTGATTGGCACCCTTTGTCACAGATATATAGATATATAGAAAGATAGATAGATAGTGTACAGTAATTTACTTCCAATGGTCATGGTTTTGTGCTCTGATATGTATATCTTTGAATCTTACATGCCTACATTATATTGTACCTGCATACGTATACAGTACCTCTATGGGTGATTTTATTAGTGTCCCTTTCCCTTGTAATCTGTGTTCCAGCCCAGGCATCATCCCTGTATGTAACATCACCAGGCCACAGCAGGTCAGGACACACAGTGTGAGCTCAGGAGGCAGACTGTTCATGTGTGTGAAGATGTTTGAGGAGGAAACTGATCTTATTGCCCTTATAATCACGTCAGCAAAATTTGGGGGGGAAAATGTTGAGAAAGGTATAACACACCATACTTCAAACTCTGTGTGAAATTATGAACATCCCCTGGATGCACTGAATTTCGCAGCAGGATAATTGTGTGGAGGAGTTGCTTATCGGCTTAGATGAAGGAAGAATAATCACAGCCCACAACACAGCAGTGAATATTTCAGCAGTTCTCCTGTGTGGGCTTAGGAATGACAGGTACTGCAGACGGGTGAAGAACCTCACAGTGAACCTGAAGCTCGTCTTGTGGATCCATCAAATCATCCTTCAAACATCTTTCACATTTTAGAGTATGTGTCTGCCCCTTGCTTTCGTTTTCAAATGTATTGGGCTCACTTCACAATAAAAATGTCCAGAAAAATAAACTTGAATTTAGTTTAGCTGTTAAGCAGGCACTGCACTTATTCTAAGAGATATGAGAATATCACACAATCTTTGAAACTGGAGACCACACCTTGGTCTAAAGCGCACTGTGCTGACCGAGTTCATACTGAAGTTCACCATGGAGACAGGAGCTGAAACTATAAAGAGTGAAACACCCTTCCACCTGATGCTGGTCACGCCCTTTACAGGCAGTTTCTCTTTCTATAAGTGCTGCAGTGCGGCTCCGTCTCAGAGCTAAAATGGCCCCTCTGGCAAGAGTTAAATAAACTATTATGTTGCTGAAAGCAGCTGATGGCATTTTATGTACCACATCCACGACAGAAAAATAATGTCAAAACTGAGGCGATGGAGCAGATGAGCTGATGTAGCGGACGAGAGGAGAGTAACTGCATCTTTGGGGGAGAGAAACTCCTCAAACCAGTCGTTCGACAGCCTATTAAAATCGACCTGGAGCTCGGATGGTGACGTGAGATTACAGTTCACACCTCTGCAAGACAACAGCACAGTTTCTCATACAAAGATAGGACTTATTGTTTTCCTTTATTAAGCTCTCTGCACAGATGCTGGCCTCCATAAATTCTGAAATTAAATTGCTAAATAATTCTAATAATTAATAATTCGAATAATTATAATAACTAATAATTTAATTGCTTCCTGGAATAATTTTCTGCAGTCTCTGCAACACAAATACTGAGTTATGAAGCCTTAAATCGGCTCATGCACAACAGGAAAAATTGTAATTATATTTGTATTCTGTGCAAAGGAGTTAAATGGTTTACTATTTAATTTATGTAGGTCAACGGAGAATTGAGTTCTTTGTTTCAGTGAGAACCGAAGGTATTGTTGATGTACTGAATGGCTTATGTCACTAATCTCATGAATGGATTGAATATGTATCCAGATGCGATGAGCCATTTGCTATGGGAATTTCACTGGGATTCTGGGATTAGCTCCAGGTGAGTGGGGATGATTAGCATAGAGAGTCAGGGCCTAAGTTTGATGGTGCATCCAGCTGATGTCAGATTCTGTGGTGTGGTGACATTGTCAACATCGCCCCCTGCTGGCTCATCACAGCACTCCCCTTTGGTTCACATACAGTAGAAGACACTTAAAGTCCAGCCCAATATTTACTTCATATCACCTGGATTTGCTGAAAAACACAGTTTTTCAGCCAGGTAGTGCAATCAATGACATCAGAGTTAACAGGTAGATGTGCTGTAACACAAAACAGGGATCTTTCTTGACTCACGGACTTTCCACCCCTAATCCAAATAAAGACAAAGCCAAACCCTACCCTGTTTTAATCAACAGTTTAATATGATAACCTCACAAGCTGTCTCATGAAATGACATGCGCAGCATTAGCGTTGAAGGCAGCTTGGTAATTACGCAAGATAAAGTCACATTAATGCAGCAAGAATAAATTCTTTCATATTGTGTCCAATTGTAAACAGTGTTTTAACTGAGGGGTTAAAATAAATACCATCTGCAATTAATCTGCAGAGGCCTGATGTATTGTTTATTGTGTATTATTTATGAAAATGAGAGAGATCAGCATCTCGTTCTGCTGGCGCAGTGAATGACTCTGGAAGACTTTGATAACTGGGTTAATTGAGCCGCGGCAGATTTAGCGGAAAAGCCGGCCGTGCTGCATGCTGGGATATCTCTCCGAGTGCCGGGCAGAGACAGAAACGCTCTCCTGGAGTTTGGCGCTCGGGCGGAGAGATACTGAGGAAAGGGGGTCGGGGAGTCTGACGTCTCTCGAGTCTGCGCTCGCTGATAAGAGAGATTTCATCATCGGCAGGAGCCGCACAGAGACGGTGTTCAGACTGAAGGTGATGGGATGGATAACAGTTCACACGGTGCGTTTATGGGATCTGCTTTAGAACAAACTCATGAGGAAACGACCATAAACATCATCACTGAAATAAACATGAAACCATGAAGCCATATTTATGCAAAAATGTCTGTGAATATATCATTAAAAATAATAATAATAATAATAATAATAATCATCATCATCATCATATGCCTGCACATACACATAGTGCACACACACACACACACACACACACACACACACACACTTTTAAAACTAGTCCATCATTGAAGCAGAAGCTTTTGGGCAGAAAGAATGACAGACACATTATGATACTTCAGGACGTTTAATTATGAAAATCAAGTTCAGTAATTACAAGAGAATAATCTAAAGCAGATGTATGTCATACTTGAATTGATAGGTTCTTTACATGTTTGCTCTGTAACTGAAAATGAGGTGGACAAAGCTGTGTTTATAAATATCCCATAAAGCTTCTGTAAAATTATTACAAATGTTACCAATGCTAATGGCTTTTGTTACCTGTATCTTACTGTATATCATGTTCTGCTACATGTTACTTGTGTCATTATCTGTGGGTGCTTACCTGAACAAAGCTGAATATCTGTAAAATGTATATGATTCTGAGTGAGCTTTGCTTACATTGTTACATAAAGTTATTATCAAGTATTTATGATCATAAGCACCACCTTTGGAATGTCCTCGTGTTTTTGAATGCTTCTTGTGTTGATCCCTGCCTTACAAACACAGGTTTTGGGTGCAAGTTTACAGCTAATGTACTGTGGGAGTAAAATCTGTGCCAATCCCTGAACTGTTATCTGAAAAGTGACAGGTTATTCACAGTATTAGAAATGATGTTTCCGGCATTAATGCTCTCAAATTCTGCACATTAAGATACTTGGCCTGTCATTCAGTTTCCTGGAAAAAAGTCACACAGTTTCCTGCTGTATAAATCAGAAGATTATTGTTTGATTATGATAATCTTGAAGCAGTCCTGACTCGCTGATTTCTGTGACTTTATCGGTACACTTCCAGCGACAGTTAAAATAACTCAGTGACAGTATAACAGACTTGGGTCTGACTGTGACTGGGGCACCGGCATAATGTGGGTTACAGACCCATGTGGGTCTGTAATTGGTCTCCTGTAAATATCTTCAGCTCTTGGCATTTGGTGCATAACTGAATTCATTTGCCAATATATTCTTGTTATTTGCTGTCAGGACCTCGGTGTTTTGGCAGGAATAATGTGTGAATCAAAGTGCTGTATTGACATCATTTCACACTGTAAGCAAATTACACTCCTTCACAGTGACAGGGGCATAACAGTAATTACAGTCCTTCACAGTGACAGGGGCATTACAGTAACTACAGTCCTTCACAGGGACAGGGGCATTGCAGTAATTACAGTGCTTCACAGGGACAGGGGCATTACAGTAATTACAGTCCTTCATAGTGACAGGGGCATTACAGTAATTACAGTCCTTCACAGGACAGGGGCATTACTGTAATTACAGCCCTTCACAGGGACAGGGGCATTACAGTAATTACAGTACTTCACAGGGACAGGTGCACTACAGTAATTACAGTCCTTCACGGTGACAGAGACATTACAGTCATTACAGTCCTTCACAGGACAGGGGCATTACAGTAATTACAGTCCTTCACATAAACAGGGGCATTACTGTAATTACAGTCCTTCACAGGACAGGGGCATTACTGTAATTACAGCCCTTCACAGGGACAGGGGCATTATAGTAATTACAGTCCTTCACAGTGACAGGGGCATTACAGTAATTACAGTCCTTCACAGGGACAGGTGCATTACAGTAATTACAGTCCTTCACATGGACAGGGGCATTACAGTAATTACAGTCCTTCACAGGGACAGGTGCACTACAGTAATTACAGTCCTTCACATGGACAGGGGCATTACTGTAATTACAGTCCTTCACAGGGACAGGGGCATTACAGTAATTACAGTCCTTCACAGTGACAGGGGCATTGCAGTAATTACAGTCCTTCACAGGGACAAGGCATGACAGTAATTACAGTCCTTCACAGTGACAGGGGTATTAGAGTAATTACAGTCCTTCACAGAGACAGGGGCATTACAGTAATTACAGTCCTTCAAAGTGACAGGGGCATTACAATAATTACAGTCCTTCACAGTGACAGGGGCATTACAGTAATTACAGTTCTTCACAGTGACAGGGGCATGACAGTAATTACAATCCTTCATAGGGACAGGGGCATTACAGTAATTACAGTCCCTCACAGGACAGGAGCATTACTGTAATTACAGCCCTTCACAGTGACAGAGGCATTACAGTAATTACAGTCCTTCACAAGACAGGGGCATTACAGTAATTACAGTCCTTCACAGTGACAGAGGCATTACAGTAATTACAGTCCATCACAGGGACAGGGGCATTACAGTAATTACAGTTCTTCACCGTGACAGGGGCATTACAGTAATTAAAGTCCTTCACCGTGACAGGGGCATTACAGTAATTACAGTCCTCCACAGTGACAGGGGCATTACAGTAATTACAGTCCTTCACAGTGACAGGGGCATTACAGTAATTACAGCCCTTCACAGGGACAGGGGCATTACAGTAATTACAATCCTTCACCGTGACAGGGGCATTACAGTAATTACAGTCCTTCACAGGAAAGGGGCATTACTGTAATTACAGCCCTTCACGGTGACAGAGGCATTACAGTCATTACAGTCCTTCACAAGACAGGGGCATTACAGTAATTACAGTCCTTCACAGTGACAGAGTCATTACAGTAATTACACTTCTTCACAGGACAGGGGCATTACAGTAATTACAGTCCTTCAAAGTGACAGGGGCATTACAATAATTACAGTCCTTCACAGTGACAGGGGCATTACAGTAATTACAGCCCTTCACAGGACAGGGGCATGACAGTAATTACAGTCCTTCACAGGGACAGGGGCATTACAGTAATTACAATCCTTCACGGTGACAAGGGCATTACAGTAATTACAGTCCTTCACAGGACAGGGGCATTACAGTAATTACAATCCTTCACTGTGACAGGGGCATTACAGTAATTACAGTCCTTCACAGGACAGGGGCATTACTGTAATTACAGCCCTTCACAGTGACAGGGGCATTACAGTAATTACAGTCCTTCACAGTGACAGGGGCATCACAGTAATTACAGTCCTTCACAGTGACAGGGGCATTACAGTAATTACAGTCCTTCACAGTGACAGGGGCATTACAGTAATTACAGCCCTTCACAGGGACAGGGGCATTACAGTAATTACACTCCTTCACCGTGACAGGGGCATTGCAGTAATTAAAGTCCTTCACCGTGACAGGGGCATTTCAGTAATTACAGTCCTTCACAGAGACAGGGGCATTACAGTAATTACAGCCCTTCACACTGACAGAGGCATTACAGTAATTACAGTCCTTCACAGGACAGGGGCATTACAGTAATTACAGTCCTTTGCAGTGACAGAGGCATTACAGTAATTACAGTCCTTCACAGGGACAGGGGCATTACAGTAATTAAAGTCCTTCACCGTGACAGGGGCATTACAGTAATTACAGTCCTTCAAAGTGACAGGGGCATTACAATAATTACAGTCCTTCACAGTGACAGGGGCATTACAGTAATTACAGTTCTTCACAGGACAGGGGCATGACAGTAATTACAGTCCTTCACAGGGACAGGGGCATTACAGTAATTACAATCCTTCACCGTGACAGGGGCATTACGGTAATTACAGTCCTTCACAGGACAGGGGCATTACTGTAATTACAGCCCTTCACAGTGACAGAGGTATTACAGTAATTACAGTCCTTCACAGGACAGGGGCATTACAGTAATTACAGTCCTTCACCCTGACAGGGGCATTACAGTAATTACAGTCCTTCACAGGGACAGGGTCATTACAGTAATTACAGTCCTTCACAGTGACAGGGGCATTACAGTAATTACAGCCCTTCACAGGGACAGGGGCATTACAGTAATTACCGTCCTTCACCGTGACAGGGGCATTACAGTAATTAAAGTCCTTCACCATGACAGGGGCATTACAGTAATTACAGTCCTTCACAGAGACAGGGGCATTACAGTAATTACATTCCTCCACAGGGACAGGGGCATTACAGTAATTACAGTCCTTCACAGTGACAGATGCATTACAGTAATTACAGTCCTTCACAGGACAGGAGTATTACAGTAAGTACAGTCCTTCACAGGGACAGGGGCATTGCAGTAATTTCAGTCCTTCACAGGCACACTTTGAAATGTTGACTGTCTGGCATTTTCATTTAATTTGGAATAAATTGTTCATTATGGCCTGACAGGACATTCAGCTGTTTTTTATGGGTACATCTTCACCCCCCAGAACCCCCCTTACAGAGAGATTCAGAGAAACTAATTAATAACCTGTAAGCCTGTCCTATTAACATATGCTCACTTAATCATTTAAGATTCAGATATTTAGAATCTTTAAACGTCTATTTTCTATGTACAGTATGTCAGGCAGTTTTCAGTAAAGTCTGCACTCACTTTTAATTAAACAGTTTCATGTGTTTGACGCTCATGTCTTAAAAAACTCGCAGTTTGTTTTCTGTAACAGTAACAATAATTCCACAGCTGTACCAATGAGGCGTCTCCTGAGAGACTACATAATTTATAATCGTTTACCATTTAAGACAGGATACTAATCAGAATTTGGGATTCTGGGTAATAAATCATTTAGGAAAAGTAAATAATTACTCAGTCTGGTGAATCACTCATTGCAAATGATGGTTTGATTTTTACAAAAGGGTAAATCTTAAACAATCAGAATTTCTTTGCAAAACTATTCCAGGTACTGTGATGCGGCGTGAGCCGCGAGTGTGCTAAGACAAATGCCGAACTTCACTCACTGACTTGCCCTGCACAGAGCTCAATTGAATGCCGATTAAAACAAGAAAACGAAAACGTTAAGGCTAAGATGAACAGCCGAGAGAAGCACTCAAGAATCCCGACTAACACCCTGCGGGAATTCTAAGAAACAACAAAAAAAGGCAAAATGTAAATAATGGGTCTCGCTACCTCCTCCGCGTTGCAGAGCAACACGAAGTACCTGCTGGGAACCGAAAGTCATGAACGCTGCGTGTTCAGCTCCTTTCGTGACTCCGATAACCCAGCTACCAGAAAGACCCAGGAAACCACGTAAGTAGAATATCATATGACTGAACAAACAGTCTAAGAAAGAATGACGATCAAGCGCCGATCAGCTGGAGACACCTCCCTGAAATAGGTCTCCTGCTGGGTGGAGCCCAGTCAACCAGCCCGTCAGCGCACAGCAGAGCTGAGTGTTGCACGAGGTAATTAAGGACTTGATCAGAGAAAGCTGGTCTGGCTGCAATCCGCAGCCAACCATGACAGGTACTCCTGTCAAATGAATCTTCTAGTTGAAAAGTTTCCAAAAAGAAAAAAAAAATGACCAGAATGATAATTTTCTGCTGAAGGACCAAATGTCTCCTCCATTTTAAGACATTGTCACACCTCTTTCCAGATATGGATCATGTTTATTAATTCATAAATTAAAAGTTATGGCAGTCACCTCTCCCAGGAGTACGAGTTTGGATCACTGGAGAACCCAGAGAGAACCCTGTCTGTACTCCAGTGCCCAGCTCATCCATCTCCTCTAAAGAACCATCCATTCACCATTCCGCACCTCTCCCCTAAATCTACACCTCCCTCTTTCCTCCAAACACAAGAGGAGAGGCGTCTCACACCGGCATTTTACACCAAAAGCATCCTACTCTACACTGTGCACTTTGTGGGAGCTCACCAGTTCTAGTGGAAATGCTCCTTAATCTCCTGTTGGATCTTTCTCCTGTCTAGAACCACGGGAGGAGATGACCGGTGCTGGAATGGAGTGATTGACGCGCAGAATGCTGGGTAATGTGAATGCTGGGTTCTGAAACATTGTGTCTCTAACAGAGAGAAGTTCCCTGCACCCTCAGTGGTCTCATCAGTGGCAGATGTGGATGTGATGAGGCTGTCGAGGGGCCGGCGCTGCTGTACACAAACACAACACAACTCACTGCACATCAGTGCTGCACATCAGTGCTTTATTTAATTAGGCATGAATCCCATGTAAATGCTAATGAGTGCTCCCTGTCAGCAGATGACCTCATGAGTGTAAGGAGTTCATCATTAAATGTCAGGTATGGAAATGTGATTTTATAAAATGTCATTGGCTGCTATTATTTTAACCTCTAATTTTTTTGCCATTGATTCTTGCATGTGCTGCCTCCATTTGAGGGGACAGAAGGTTTACTGTAATTGTATGAGGACGAGCTCAGATATACTCACAAACACAGAAATAAACTACATACACACATGCATGGGTGAATACACACACACGCACACACACACACACACGCACATACACACATCCACAGGCACACACTGACATACACACACACACACACACACACACACACACACACACATACACTCACACACACACACACACACGCACACACAAACACACACACACATTAACAAGCATGGATGCACACACACACACACACACACACCTACTTACACACATGCACAGGCACACACAGACATACACACACACACACGCAGAGGCGCACACACACACAAACTCATATGATCCCAATTTTAGTCAGTGAATAAGGGAACCATCAAACTAAACCCTCTGACTCCCGGTTCCTCCCCTTTGTGAGACAGGATCACTGAAGGGCAGCTCAGACTCATCTCTCCTGCTCACTGCAGAATTAATGGCAGCTGTGATAGGAAAAGAAAGAGAGCAGTTCATCGCAGGATGAGTCACTGAGATGTGAGGGACTGCAGTGATGATGCGAGCGTTTGATGGAGCCTTTTAAAGTACGGAGATCTCACAGAGGTGTCCTGAGAGAATTTCTGCCCTGGAGAGAGCCGACTGAAATCGTGAGTTAGTCTCAGTGAGGTAAATGTGAGAGATTTAGACGTCCTTCAGAACTGATAATCATAAAACGGATTATATTTTACAACAGAGACTTCCTGTACTGGTACGACTCTATGGGTGGATGTAAATACTGTACAGCAAGGTGCTATATTCAGAATTTTTCTTTTAAATTGTGGTTCCCAAAGTATAAGAATAATTTGACAATTTCTAATAAAGCTCATGTAGCTGAAGTGCAGATTTACATCTTTTATCAAGAGACTTCTGTAAACTTCTGCATGCATATGTGTGTGCGCGTGTGCGTGAGTGTGTGTGTGTGCGTGCGCATGCGTGTGTGTACATGCATGCGACTGTCCCTGCCAGTGTAAGTGTAAATGTTTGAAACATTAGAAGCACTGATGTGATTAGAGGACGTTTGGATCTCTGTATCTGATTTAAAAGAATGTCTCACGGTCAATGAAAATTATTTTTTCATTTGCCTTCATTTCTGCAATCGTTCTTGACATGAATTAAATTTGACAAATTATATCCTAATTTTGAACTTAAAGACCACAGTTTAATTTGTCCAATAATCTAATCAGTAATAATTAGACTCTCATCAGAGGATTAATTGGTTCCTATTCAAATTAAAGCTTCTTTCAGTCACTTCTCCCTGTGATTAGGGACTGTATTAAAGAAACGTCACATCAGCTGAACATCAATTAGTGCTAATTAGAGATCTGATGAGTCTAAGATCGGATTTTCCCATCTTATACTTCTCTTATCTTGGGTTTGGAAACTCAAAATGAGAGAATCAGAGCTTGATCTGATTGAGGATTGTTTTGCTTCTACTGGTTTGCCCGACTTCGATTCTTGCCATTGCCCTTTTTGCATTGTTTTTGTCTTTCTGGATTTCAACCCATTTTTGTATGACCACGATTTCTGTGTTTGGATGCCCTATGTATGACCCTTGGATTTGCCCATCGACTACGACTTTTTGCCTATCGTTTATGTACCTTTGCTCATCTGTCTTCTTGGTTCTGACCCCTGCCTGTCTCGTCGACACTGTTTTTGGATTTCGTATTGTGGCTTGGCAGTTCTTGTGTTTTCTGGCATTGACTCGGACCTCATTAAAGGCATACGTTTTTTGGATTTCTGTCTCTTGCGTGTGGTTCCTGAACGGTTGGTCACACAAACAAAAAGACAATTTAGGAAAAGTAAAAAAAAAGAGTGATAGCTAATTGGAACAGTCCGACAACAGTTTGATTGATATGCCCTGGAGTGTACATTTGAAAACCCAATTTAGGAAGATAAATCAAATTGGAGATAATTGTTATTGCAAATGAACCTTTCTATCAAAATATAAGGACTGCTGATTAAGTACAAGGCCTTGAACTCACTGTTATCTGTCTTCAGCGCTGAAATTAATCTCAGCCACAATCATTCCCTCTCTCATGGTATATATACTTTCACGGCTGTCAAATACACAGAGGCAGTGGCGGTCCTACTGGAGGGGCAAAGACACGTCCCTTTTAGTCCTGGCTAGATCTCAATCATTTTCCTTTATTGACGTCTTTTCCAATTATCGTAATTGGCAACTGAAAACATGGTTTTTCACCGTATGCGATCTAACAGCGATGAAATCATTGGCTAAATTCAGTGCAGGAAAATAATTTGCTTATTAATTGGCCAATGCTTCGCGTGATTGAACTGGTCCGTGTTCCAATGATCGCAGACTCTCACTCTTGGTATTTCGTGGGTTGATAAAAAAAACAGTGGCACTCGGCACTAGGTTATAAAAAGCGTGCGGCTCAAACAATTAGCGAGAGTCGACAGGTAGGCTATGCAATTTTGTATAACGTAGATCTAAATACAGCAAATACACGTCCAGATGAATGATTGTCCTCTTACCTAACTGGGGAGAAAAAGCAGCACCTGTTAAATGCGGAGCTGCTGTCGGAATGAACCTTCTGTTAATCATGAAGATGACTGAGAACAGGTCAGGATTTAAATTTTCAACGGCTGTTTTGTGCAGCCCAATTCTCTGTTCCGCCACTGTAGTGAATTTAACCCGCGATTTGATGGCTGTTAGATCACATGCGGAGAGAAAGCGTGTCTTCAGTTGCCAATTACAATAATTGGAAAAGACGTCAATAAAGGAACTTGATTGAGATCTAGCCAGGACTAAAAGGGACATGTCTTCGCCCCTCCTGTAGGACCGTCACTGCACAGAGGATATCAGGGTGAGATGATTAAAGGATCAGAGTTTTCCTTTGTCTCATGAGCAAGGAGATATGGGGTCTTTTCTGGTCCATCATTAGTATAATTAAGTACGGAGGCTTTAGCAGTATTTTCACCTGCGAGGCGAACAGAGTATGTCGCTCAAGAAAGAACAGAAGCTCAGGTAATGTTGTAAACTGCCATCACTCATCTGCAGTGATTCTGCCATCACCTGCAACGTTATTCTGTGAAGTATTCCTGAGCACAGAGGGAATTTTTATAATGGGTTAATACTTTCTGCACAAGTATTTTTAACCTTTAATCTCTACTCCGAACTGCTTTTCTACTCAATTTCTTTATCATTCATAATTTAATACATTTCACTGCTGTGGGCTGTAGGTAGGAGCAGCAGGTATATTACGTATGGACTGTTTGATATAAAATTCCCAGAATGCCTTGTTGCGGCACTCATGCCGAGATCTCAGAATAATGAGACAATTCTGGGTAATGTTAATTTGGAAGGGGGTTGGGGTTCGACTCAGCAACCAATAAAGCAACCAACAATTTGCATAAAATGAATAAATTAAATCTCACTCCACAAATGACTGAATGGGGCAAACTGAGTCTTGAATTTCTGTTTCACTCGGGTCAGACCTTTTGACTTTTGAATCTCACAGAACAAAAAGCCTCAGCAGAATCTGTTGGTTTAATCCTGAAGGTGAGAGCTGACCTGAGATCAGGTCTTCTTGCCCATTAACTTTGCACAAATACAGGAACCATTTTGTTTTACATTCTGGCTTTAATTCAGAAGTCAAACATTCAAAAGGTGAGATTCTGTAGAATAAATGATGTCTCGATTAACTGTACATGTCAAGTAATGTATATTGAATCCGTAAATCTGCTGGTTACGTATATTTCTACAGTTTCCTTATTCTCTCTGACTGAAGGCTGCAGGTTTCAGTGATATTTACACACACCTCAGTGTAACTCTCACCACATCAGGCCATGTTTTCCAGCCTACAACATAATCCTGGTGATTTATTTTACCCAGGATAATCAGACAGTGCAGCCCTGAGGTGTTTCGCGTCGGCCGAGCTGGTGAACCCGTGTGTGTGAGGAGGGGAGACTGTATGGACACATAACATGAGAGACACCACACACACACACACACACACACACACACACGAGAGATTGAGAGCCCAATGCTACAGATGATCCATTAAACACTTCATCACACTGTCAGGAAAAGCCTGAGGAGTTTGTGCAACGGAGCGGATCATCCATCTTCCACACAAAGTGTTAACAGAAGCGCCGTCCAAAGCATCTGCGGCCATGTTGACTGGCATCTCTAAACACTGTTGGGCATTAATAGTGTGACAGATCTCCTCATGAAAAATACTCTCGTGTGTATTTTTATGCAGATCACACAATCTCTTTCATTAATATTCCAGGCATGAGTTCTGGTCTCAGAAATGGGTCCCTCTCTCTCTCTCTCTCTCTCTCTCTTTCTCAGCCAGTACATGGAAGAGAGGAATTAGACATGCGTCTCAATGTTAATCCATAATTTACATTAAAATCACATTTCCATCATGAGACCAAATCTACATAATGGGGACTGAGCGTAAATATTATATAGCCAAATAAATTCTGATCCCCGAAAATTTCATGAGGTAAAGTTGTTTGCTCCTGCAGGTCTATTCTAGTGATGTTTTTCCATGATCTATTACTTGATATATATATATATATATATATATATATATATATATATATATATATATATTTATTTTTATTTTTATTATTTATTTATTTATTTTTTCCTTTTATATTTCCTGTTGTAGGACAAAAAGGCTGGAAATTTACGAGAGAAGCAGTAGATTTATTGTTTCCAAGTATCTTGTACCCTGAGCTGATAAAGTTGGAAACACAATTATTTGGTGCCTTAAACAGTGGGCGACAGTTTTTAAATCAAAACTAAAACTTGGAGACAAAGTCAATAAGTGTGTCACAGATCAGAGCTAAAAGCACCCGGGGAAAAAATATCAATATCATACATGTCTTCAATAATTTGCGTATGTGTGTGTATGAGTGTGTGTGTGTGTATGTGTGTGTGAGTGTCTGTGTGCATGTATTTGTGTTTGTAAATAAACAGACCGACAAGCCCAGTAGTTCCCACGACACACACACACACACTTCTGTCATTAGGTCGTCAGTAATGGTGTTTGTTGGGACGACAGGCTCCTCTCTCGGTTCTGGGTCTCTCTGCTGGAGTTTCAGATGGGGGCGGGGAGCTGAGGAGACATGATCATGTGACCACAGAGGGGGAGTGATGATGACACCTCAATTTCTCCAGACTGTGGACCTGTCATGTCTTAGCTGCACAGCACATTGTGAGCCCTGTCCACCAATAAAAAGAGGGGGCCTCAGGACTAGTGACTGTTGCTCAGAGGAGCCGCTCAACACCAAACACACTTACAGCTCCTGCAATTACACATCAAACACACTTAAAGCTCCTGTAATTACACACAAAACACAGTTACAGCTCCTGTAATTACACACAAAACACTTACGGCACATGCAATTACACACCAAACACACTTACAGCTCCTGGTATTACACACCAAACACACTTACAGCTCCAGTAATTAAACACAAAACACACTTACAGCTCCAGTAATTACACACCTAACACAATCACAGCTCCTGTAATTAAACACCAAACACAATCACAGCTCCTGTGATTAAACACAAAACATACATACAGCTCCTGTAATTACACACCAAACACACTTACAGCTCCTGTAATTACACACCAAACACACTTACAGCTCCTGTAATTACACACCAAACACACTTACAAGCTCCTGTAATTACAGAATAAACACACTAAGAGCTCCTGTAATTACACAACAAACACACTTACAGCTCCTGTAATTACAGAATAAACACACTAACAGCTCCTGTAATTACCCACCAAACACACTAACAGCTCCTGTAATTTCACACCAAACACAATTACAGCTCCTATAATTACACACCAAACACAATTACAGCTCCTGTTATTACACAACAAAAACACTTATAGCTCCTGTATTTACATACCAAACACACTTACAGCTCCTGTAATTACACACCAAACACAATTACAGCTCCTGTAATTTTACACCAAACACAATTACAGCTCCTGAAATTACACAGCAACAAGACCGACAGCTCCTATAATTACACACCAAACTCACTTACAGCTCCTGTAATTACGCACCAAACACACTTACAGCTCCTGTAATTACACACCAAACACAATGACAGCTGCTGTAATTACACACCAAACACACTTACAGCTCCTGTATTTACAAAGCAAACACACTTACAGCTCCTGTAATTACACACCAAACACAATTACAGCTCCTTTTATTTTACACCAAACAAACTTACAGCTCCTGTAATTACACACCAAACTCACTTACAGCTCCTGTAATTACGCACCAAACACACTTATAGCTCCTGTAATTACACACAAAACACAATTACAGCTCCTGTAATTTTACACCAAACACACTTACAGCTCCTGTAATTACACACCAAACACACTTACAGCATCTGTAATTACAGACCAAACACACTTACAGCTCTTGTAATTACACTCTAAACACGCTTACAGCTCCTGTAATTACACATCAAACACAATAACAGCTGCTGTAATTACACACCAAACACACTTACAGCTCCTGTAATTACACACCAAACACACTTACAGCTCCTGTTATAACACAACAAACACACTTATAGCTCCTGTATTTACAAACCAAACACACCTACAGCTCCTGTAATTACACACCAAACACAATTACAGCTCCTGTAATTTTACACCAAACACAATTACAGCTCCTGTAATTACACAGCAACCAGACCTACAGCTCCTGTAATTACACACCAAACTCACTTACAGCTCCTGTAATTACGCACCAAACACACTTACAGCTCCTGTAATTACACATCAAACACAATAACAACTGCTGTAATTACACACCAAACACAATAACAGCTGCTGTAATTACACACCAAACACACTTACAGCTCCTGTATTTACAAACCAAACACACTTACAGCTCCTGTAATTACACACCAAACACAATTACAGCTCCTGTAATTTTACACCAAACTAACTTACAGCTCCTGTAATTACACACCAAACTCACTTACAGCTCCTGTAATTACGCACAAAACACACTTATAGCTCCTGTAATTACACACAAAACACAATTACAGCTCCTGTAATTTTACACTAAACACACTTACAGCTCCTGTAATTACACTCCAAACGCACTTACAGCTCCTGTAATTACAGACCAAACACACGAACAGCTCCTGTAATTACACTCTAAACACGCTTACAGCTCCTGTAATTACACATCAAACACAATAACAGCTGCTGTAATTACACACCAAACACACTTACAGCTCCTGTAATTACACACCAAACACACTTACAGCTCCTGTTATTACACAACAAACACACTTATAGCTCCTGTATTTACAAACCAAACACACTTAGAGCTCCTGTTATTACACACCAAACACAATTACAGCTCCTGTAATTTAACACCAAACTAACTTACAGCTCCTGTAATTACACACCAAACTCACTTTCAGCTCCTGTAATTACGCACCAAACACACTTATAGCTCCTGTAATTACACACAAAACACAATTACAGCTCCTGTAATTTTACACCAAACACACTTACAGCTCCTGTAATTACACACCAAACACACTTTCAGTTCCTGTAATTACACAGCAACCAGACTTACAGCTCCTATAATTACACACCAAACACACTTACAGCTCCTGTAATTACACCCGAAACTCACTTACAGCTCCTGTAATTACACAGCAACCAGACTTACACCTCCTGTAATTACACACCAAACTCACTTACAGCTCCTGTAATTACACACCAAACTCACTTACAGCACCTGTAATTACACACCAAACACACTTACAACTCCTGTAATTACACACCAAACTCACTTACAGCTCCTGTAATTACGCACCAAACACACTTATAGCTCCTGTAATTACACACCAAACACAATTACAGCTCCTGTAATTTTACACCAAACACACTTACAGCTCCTGTAATTACACACCAAACACACTTTCAGTTCTTGTAATTACACAGCAAACAGACTTACAGCTCCGATAATTACACACCAAACTCACTTACAGCTCCTGTAATTACACCCAAAACTCACTTACAGCTCCTGTAATTACACAGCAACCAGACTTACACCTCCTGTAATTACACACCAAACTCACTTACAGCTCCTGTAATTACACACCAAACTCACTTACAGCACCTGTAATTACACACCAAACACACTTACAACTCCAGTAATTACCCACCAAACAGCCTTACTGCTCCTCTTATGACACACCAAACACACTTACTGCTCCTGTAATTACACACCAAACACACTTATAGCTCCTGTAATTACACACCAAACACACTTACAGCTCCTGTAATTACTCACCAAACACAATTACAGCTCCTGTAATTACACACTAAGCACACTTACAGCTCCTGTAATTACACACCAAACACACTTGCAGCTCCTGTAATTACACACAAAACACGCTTACTGCTCCTCTTATGACACACCAAACACAATTACTGCTCCTGTAATTACACACCAAACACACTTATAGCTCCTGTAATTACACACCAAACACACTTACAGCTCCTGTAATTACTCACCAAACACAATTACAGCTCCTGTAATTACACACTAAGCACACTTACAGCTCCTGTAATTACACACCAAACACACTTACAGCTCCTGTAATTACAAACCAAACTCTCTTACAGCTCCTAAAATTACACACCAAGCACACTTACACCTCCTGTAATTACACACTGAGCACACTTACAGCTCCTGTAATTACACACCAAACACACTTTCAGCTCCTGTAATTACACACCAAACACACTTACAGCTCCTGTAATTATACACCAAACTCTCTTACAGCTCCTGTAATTACACAACAATCACATTTACAGCTCCTGTAATTACACACCAAACTCACTTACAGCTCCTGTAATTACGCACCAAACACACTTATAGCTCCTGTAATTACACACAAAACACAATTACAGCTCCTGTAATTTTACACTAAACACACTTACAGCTCCTGTAATTACACTCCAAACGCACTTACAGCTCCTGTAATTACAGACCAAACACACGAACAGCTCCTGTAATTACACTCTTAACACGCTTACAGCTCCTGTAATTACACATCAAACACAATAACAGCTGCCGTAATTACACACCAAACACACTTACAGCTCCTGTAATTACACACCAAACACACTTACAGCTCCTGTTATTACACAACAAACACACTTATAGCTCCTGTATTTACAAACCAAACACACTTAGAGCTCCTGTTATTACACACCAAACACAATTACAGCTCCTGTAATTTTACACCAAACTAACTTACAGCTCCTGTAATTACACACCAAACTCACTTACAGCTCCTGTAATTACGCACCAAACACACTTATAGCTCCTGTAATTACACACAAAACACAATTACAGCTCCTGTAATTTTACACCAAACACACTTACAGCTCCTGTAATTACACACCAAACACACTTTCAGTTCCTGTAATTACACAGCAACCAGACTTACAGCTCCTATAATTACACACCAAACACACTTACAGCTCCTGTAATTACACCCGAAACTCACTTACAGCTCCTGTAATTACACAGCAACCAGACTTACACCTCCTGTAATTACACACCAAACTCACTTACAGCTCCTGTAATTACACACCAAACTCACTTACAGCACCTGTAATTACACACCAAACACACTTACAACTCCAGTAATTACACACCAAACACGCTTACTGCTCCTCTTATGACACACCAAACACAATTACTGCGCCTGTAATTACACACCAAACACACTTATAGCTCCTGTAATTACACACCAAACACACTTACAGCTCCTGTAATTACTCACCAAACACAATGACAGCTCCTGTAATTACACACTAAGCACACTTACAGCTCCTGTAATTACACACCAAACACACTTGCAGCTCCTGTAATTACACACCAAACACACTTACAGCTCCTGTAATTACAAACCAAACTCTCTTACAGCTCCTAAAATGACACACTAAGCACACTTACACCTCCTGTAATTACACACTGAGCACACTTACAGCTCCTGTAATTACACACCAAACACACTTTCAGCTCCTGTAATTACACACCAAACACACTTACAGCTCCGGTAATTACACACAAAAAATACTAACAGCTCCTGTAATTACACAACCAACACATTTACAGCTCCTGTATTTACACACCAAACACACTTGCAGCTCCTGTAATTACACAACAAACACACTTACAGCTCCTGCAATTACACACCAAAAACACTAACAGCTCCTGTCATTACAGACCAAACAAACTTACAGCTCCAGTAATTACACTCTAAACACGCTTACAGCTCCTGTAATTACAAACCAAACTCTCTTACAGCTCCTAAAATTACACACTAAGCACACTTACAGCTCCTGTAATTACACACTAAGCACACTTACAGCTCCTGTAATTACACACCAAACACACTTTCAGCTCCTGAAATTACACACCAAACACACTTACAGCTCCTGTAATTATACACCAAACTCTCTTACAGCTCCTGTAATTACACAACAAACACATTTACAGCTCCTGTAATTACACACAAAACACACTTACAGCTCCTGTAATTACACAACAAACACACTTACAGCTCCTGCAATTACACACCAAAAACACTAACAGCTCCTGTAATTACAGACCAAACACACTTACAGCTCCTGTAATTACACTCTAAACACGCTTACAGCTCCTGTAATTACACATCAAACACAATAACAGCTGCTGTAATTACACACCAAACACACTTACAGCTCCTGTAATTACACACCAAACACACTTACAGCTCCTGCAATTACACACCAAAAACACTAACAGCTCCTGTAATTACAGACCAAACACACTTACAGCTCCTGTAATTACACTCCAAACACGCTTACAGCTCCTGTAATTACACATCAAACACAATAACAACTGCTGTAATTACACACCAAACACACTTACAGCTCCTGAAATTACACACCAAACACACTTACAGCTCCTGTAATTATACACCAAACTCTCTTACAGCTCCTGTAAGTACACACCAAACACACTTACAGCTCCTGTAATTACACACCAAACACACTTACAGCTCCTGTAATTACACACCAAACAGACTTACAGCTCCGGTAATTAAACACCAAACACACTTCCAGCTGCTGTAATTACACACCAAACACACTTACAGCTCCTGTAATTACACACCAAACACACTTACAGCTCCTGTAATTACACATCAAACACAATAACAGCTGCTGTAATTACACACCAAACACACTTACAGCTCCTGTAATTACACAGCAAGCACACTTACAGCTCCTGTTATCATACAACAAACACACTTATAGCTCCTGTGTTTACAAACCAAACACACTTACAGCTCCTGTAATTACACATCACACACAATAACAGCTGCTGTAATTACACACCAAACACACTTACAGCTCCTGTACTTACACAGCAAGCACACTTACAGCTCCTGTAATTACACACCAAACTCACTTACAGCTCCTGTATTTACGCACCAAACACACTTACAGCTCCTGTAATTACACATCAAACACAATAACAGCAGCTGAAAATACACCCCAAACACAATAACAGCTGCTGTAATTACACACCAAACACACTCACAGCTCATGTATTTACAAACCGAACACACTTACAGCTCCTGTAATTTTACACCAAACACACTTACAGCTCCTGTAATTATGCACCAAACACACTTAGAGCTCCTGTAATTACACACCAAACTCACTTACAGCTCCTGTAATTACACACCAAACACACTTACAGCTCCTATAATTACACACCAAACACAATTACAGCTCCTGTAATTACACACCAAACACACTTACAGCTCCTGTAATTACAAAACAAACACACTTTCAGTTCTTGTAATTACACAGCAACCAGACTTACAGCTCCGATAATTACACACCAAACTCACTTACAGCTCCTGTAATTACACCCAAAACTCACTTACAGCTCCTGTAATTACACAGCAACCAGACTTACACCTCCTGTAATTACACACCAAACTCACTTACAGCTCCTGTAATTACACACCAAACTCACTTACAGCTCCTGTAATTACACACCAAACACACTAACAACTCCAGTAATTACACACCAAACACGCTTACTGCTCCTCTTATGACACACCAAACACAATTAGTGCTCCTGTAATTACACACCAAACACACTTATAGCTCCTGTAATTACACACCAAACACTCTTTCAGCTCCTGTAATTACGCACCAAACTCACTTCCAGCTCCTGTAATTACACATCAAACACAATAACAGCTCCTGTAATTACCCACCAATCACACTTACAGCTCCTGTAATTATACACCAAACTCTCTTACAGCTCCTGTAATTACACAACAAACACATTTACAGCTCCTGTAAATACACACAAAACACACTTACAGCTCCTGTAATTACACAACAAACACACTTACAGCTCCTGCAATTACACACCAAAAACACTTACAGCTCCTGTAATTACACACCAAACACACTTACAGCTCCTGTAATTACACACCAAACACACTTACAGCTCCTGTAATTACACACCAAACACACTTACAGCTCCTGTAATTACACACCAAACACACTTACAGCTCCTGTAATTACACACCAAACACACTTACAGCTCCTAATATTACACAACTAACACACTTATAGCTCCTGTATTTACAAACCAAACACAATAACAGCTGCTGTAATTACACATCAAACACACTTACAGCTCCTGTAATTACACACCAAACACACTTACAGCTCCTGTTATTACACAACAAACGCACTTATAGCTCCTGTATTTACAAACCAAACACACTTACAGCTCCTGTAATTACACACTAAACACAATTACAGCTCCTGTCATTTTACACCAAACTCACTTACAGCTCCAGTATTTACACAGCAACCAGACCTACAGCTCCTGTAATTACACACCAAACTCACTTACAGCTCCTGTAATTACGCACCAAACACACTTACAGCTCCTGTAATTACATATCAAACACAATAACAGCTGCTGTAATTACACACCAAACACAATAACAGCTGCTGTAATTACACACCAAACACACTTACAGCTCCTGTATTTACAAACCAAACACACTTACAGCTCCTGTAATTACACACCAAACACAATTACAGCTCCTGTAATTTTACACCAAACTAACTTACAGCTCCTGTAATTACACACCAAACTCACTTACAGCTCCTGTAATTACGCACCAAACACACTTATAGCTCCTGTAATTACACACCAAACACGCTTATAGCTCCTGTAATTACACACAAAACACAATTACAGCTCCTGTAATTTTACACCAAACACACTTACAGCTCCTGTTATTATACACCAAACTCTCTTACAGCTCCTGTAATTACACCACAAACACATTTACAGCTCCTGTAATTACACACAAAACACACTTACAGCTCCTGTAATTACACAACAAACATACTTACAGCTCCTGTAATTACACACCAAACTCAATTACAGCTCCTGTAATTACACACAAAACACAATTACAGCTCCTGTAATTTTACACCAAACACACTTACAGCTCCTGTAATTACACACCAAACACGCTTATAGCTCCTGTAATTACACACAAAACACAATTACAGCTCCTGTAATTTTACACCAAACACACTTACAGCTCCTGTAATTACACACTAAACACACTTTCATTTCCTGTAATTACACAGCAACCAGACTTACAGCTCCTGTAATTACACACCAAACTCACTTACAGCTCCTGTAATTACACCCCAAACTCACTTACAGCTCCGGTAATTACACACCAAACACACTTACAACTCCTGTAATTACACACCAAACACGCTTACTGCTCCTCTTATGACACACCAAACACAATTACAGCTCCTGTAATTACACACCAAACACACTTATAGCTCCTGTAATTACACACCAAACACACTTACAACTCCTGTAATTACACACCAAACACGCTTACTGCTCCTCTTATGACACACCAAACACAATTACAGCTCCTGTAATTACACACCAAACACACTTATAGCTCCTGTAATTACACACCAAACACACTTACAGCTCCTGTAATTACTCACCAAACACAATTACAGCTCCTATATTTACACACTAAACACAGTTACAGCTCCTGTAATTACACACCAAACACACTTACAGCTCCTGTAATTACACACCAAACGCACTCACAGCTACTGTAATTACACACTTAACACACTAACAGCTCCTGTAATTACACACCTAACACACTTACAGCTCCTGTAATTACACACCAAACACACTTTCAGTTCCTGTAATTACACAGCAACCAGACTTTCAGCTCCTGTAATTACACACCAAACTCACTTACGGCTCCTGTAATTACACAGCAACCAGACTTACACCTCCTGTAATTACACACCAAACACACTTGCAGCTCCTGTAATTTCACACCAAACACACTTACGGCTCCTGAAATTGTTCCAATTAATTTGCTTTTTTTTCATTTTTTGTTACATTTTCAAAAACAAAATGCAAAATTTTAACAGTTTTAACCTCAGAGAAGCTCAGTGGAGATGTAATTTGTTCTAAATATGTTTAACTAATGGGTGAGATTTGTGTTAAAGCGTTTGTCTTTTCACTCCTTTAGCCTGTGCAGGAATCAGGCTGCCCTGTGTCCTGTATGCACTGACATCATGATGGTTTATGCAGCTGTGCTAACAGAGGTTACACTTCTTATCAAACCCTTGACATCAGGCAGATTTAACACTGTCCTGTAAATGACACCAGAACACTCACAAGACTATGCAACAGATGAAGTCACTACATGTACATATTACTGTTAATGGTATGGAAGTAACATCAGTCATAACCCTTACTGATAGTAGTATGACAAGGAATGATGTCAGTTTCTGACACACAGTAGCTCAGTCATCCTTTTATCAGGAATCTTCTGACTCCTGTGATTGACAGTCACTGAAAAATCGAAGGGCAGTTTGATGTTATTTGATATAAACTGATATCATTCTACGCCATCTAGTGACAGCTCTTAAGTCACCTGTATGACAGTGTTATGTCAGCATAATGTAAAGTGTCATCCCAGCTGAATCTCGGCATCACAATCTCCACTTAAACAGGACCAGCACAGATATGAGAGGGACAGTCAGGAACCGCCCAAACAGGAACTCTCTCAATGCAGACAGGATTCCAGCCCAGACACTAGTGTCTCATTGGCAGGATCTCTGTCAGGTGTGTAACACTGAGATCAGGTCACTGCCTGCTGCAGGTACAGGCCTTTACAGCGACTCCTCCTCTGCTCTGCAGCAGATGGGAACAGTAACTAGCCCGACAGCCAATCACAGGCAAAAACCAATCCTCGCATTATCCGAGTCTGCCTACTCCTGGATTCAATAAGAACATCTGCTGTGTCCTGTTACATTAATTGTAACAAGTGTTCTAGACCTGGCAGGAGGTTATTAACAAGATTTTTCCTTATTATGCATAAAAGTAATGAAACTGAGACTGCTTATCTCAATAAAGTACTAAAACACTCAGGACTGCCTTGTGGTTTGTGTCTGTACCCCATGATGTCCCGCCGCTTCTGATGTTCAGGGTAAATGAGATGCTATTCAAAGATGCCTGTGCATTTCATTTTGAATTAAATGTTTGCTTATTTATGTGATGGAATATGAGTATTGCTTGAATGCCTGAACTATATCACACATATCAGTATTAAGAGTTTTACAGCTAATGAGCTGCTTGGCAAATGTATAAATGAGCTGTGATGATGAATCCTCTTCCTGCATTTCTGGGAGCCACACCCTTGTCTTCAGTCCTCACTGTATATGCAATAAATTTGAATTTCCATGTCAATTTAATCATTACTCCTCATTCCATGACATCACACCCTCCTACCGGCGCTGAAAGCCAGAACAAACCCAGGGAATGAGACGTTTGATTGTAGACATTAAAGAAAATCTAAGATCAAAATGTACTTTTCCCTCCTTTTTACCACTTGAAAAGTACTTGAACTAGGGGCCTACATTATGCATGTAATAAGCATGATTAAAGTGAAAATTGTGTGTCATAGTGCACTATAAATTGAATTAATGTGTATCTGTTAACCATTCGGCAAGATTCAGACTTTGATTAATTAAATACGTCTGAGTTTCGTCCTTCTGCTTGAACTTCCTTATTATTGTGTTTTAACCTTACTTTTAGCTGGAATCTCTCAGTCTCAATGTGACGGTGCGTTCAGGAAGCACAAGCGAGAGAGGAAAATCCAAAAATCGTTTGCCTTTATTGATAGCAGGGGTCAGGACTAGAAGACACAAGAATTGCCAAGCCATGAAACGAAATCCAAAAACAAAGTCGACTCGACAGGCCGGGGTCTAAACCAGAAAAACAGAAGTGCGACAGAACATAGACAGTCGGCAAAAAAATCGTAGTCGAAATGCAAAGCAGAGGGTCATACACAGGGCATCCAAACACAGTAGACATGGTTGTACAGAAATGGGTCAAAAATCCAGACAGACAAAACAAGACAGAAGGGTTTTGGCAAAAATCAAGGTCAGACGAAACAGTCGAAGAGAAACAATAATCGATTGGCATACAAGAGACTCTGTACAAAGGAATATTGATCAACATTCTGACAAAGTCAGAACCGCAGTCAGGACTCTAAATAGACAGAAGGGAAGTCACATGCTCTGCAGGGAACAGGTGAATTGGATGAGAACTAATTACAGAGGAAGGTACACATGGGGAAATCCTAAACCACAACAAGTGGCAAAAGCCAAGACACGGACTGGATTCACGCAGACATCCTATGACAAATAAACAGCTCCAGTCCAGGAGTTCTAAGTGCACAGACAATGAGGGCAGGAAAGTAATTAAGCAGGTGTGAGAGATTCTCGCAGAAACGCAGGGAGAGACAGGGAAAGCCAAGCAAGGGGCAAAGACTAGAACAGGGTGATTGCTGAGATCGAATTAGCGATAATTAGTAGAGGGGCAGCTCTACAACGTAAACAAAAGTGCTCGTTGGTAAGTTAGTAATATAAACATGGGTAAGTTGGGTTAGTAGACTATGACACAAAATATAAATGTTAGTCTTGTAAGTAATCTAGAAAAGCAAGGCGAAGGAAGTAAACGAGAATTGAAGGAATAATATGAAACACCAGAAACGATTGAAATCACCGGAAGCAGGTGAGCACACAGACTGGGGAGACGGACTGAACCAACTGATCACCAGAAGGGGAGACAAGTGCAATGAAACCGGAGAATACAATAACCAAAAAGAATAAAGAAAAGACATGACCATGAACATAAAGCACGAACACAATCACAGAACCATGACACTCAGTATGATTTACTTCAGGAAAGTCTTCCTCACAATCACTGACACATTATGAAACACTTCAGCCCAGAGGTGTTTTCAGACTACTGACACATACGGTCCTTTTCTGTGTCTGTATCTGTTTGTTGTGAAGGGTCTTATGTCTTGTTTCTGGTAAACGCTGATCGCCAGCCTTTCTTAAAGAGATAAAGTAGACAGTTAACCCCTTAAACCTTGAGCCTCTTTTTTGAAAATGGCAAGCCCAAAATGAAATGAGTATATCTCTGCGACTGCTTGGTCCATTTGAATAATCTTGGTATCGTAATAAAGGTAAAACCATTTGGGATTTCATTTCTGGTGTAAAAATCACTATATATGACACTGAGTCAGAGTAAATGGAGATGGAACACAGTGTAAATGAAAGATCGCATTTGCACCGAACAAAGTTTGACTTCGATCCCTTGTAAATTTGTTGAGTTGCAGCCTGAAACCTCTAAAAATTGCAGCACAGAAAGTTTAAAAGCCAAAGTTTATTCTGATCAGGTCAATCAGAGCAAAATTACAGAGGAATGTCTAGGTGGCTTTTCCATTTTGGCAATTTAGGTACCTGGTGTTCCATTTCAGATTTCTCAGATACCAAGCTGTAAAACCTATAAAATTTCACTTATATATCACTACAGGCATCCATTCCATCCAAATACAACAATTTTTAATTTTTAGAATTAAAAAAAAATTATTAGTATTTCTGCCAGTTTTGTTGCCTATACAATTTCCCATTCAAAGATAATACATACAATGACAATTAAGTTTGACTCCACTGAAGCATATTTATTAAAAAACAAAACAAATAAGTAAAATAATAGATACAAAGGCTGTGAAATGTGAAAATATGTTAAGAAAAGTAAGAATAAGAAAAACCCCAGCGATTATTTGTAGAAGAAAACTGTGATTATTTCCAAAAAAAAAAAAGGTACCCTGATCAGGAATCGTACCTTCACAATTTCCTTTCAGCAGCGGCATTTTATCCAATAGGCTACGCCACTTGACAACAGTCTATTGTCAAATTGGCCATTCAACGAATGGGTAAGGAAAATACGTACTGTACAGTTGTAGTCTAAGTATTTGTGCGGAATAGCGCAAATATTCTGTCAGAAAACGACTTTGAAAATGAATGTTGAACATTTAGCGGATAATTATTCGGACAATACCTCAAACAAACTAGTTATGCATTTATATTGTCGCGCTATTCAAGAACATGCATGTGTCCCATGGACTCAGCTTGACGCACTCGGAACACAAGGCTGTAGCTCAGGCTAGGATCCTACGATTAAGAAGGTTTAGAGTTCGTTAGAATCATCAGGACTCATACAATCAAATTCCTACCGGCATAGTCTTCCGGACAGCATCACAAGTCGATGGCATTACATTGCAAGGAAGCTAAATGCTACAGAGCTGATTTCTTTGAAGTAACGCACTGGGAAAGAACATGCTAGGATCCCGGCAGATCTAGTTTCGTTATAACGCGAACACATTGGGCTAACAATAGCAAGCGCAGATTTACCCTCGAGCAGTTTTTTATTGCAAAATATCAAAGGTAAGAATTTTTTTCTGCTCATCTCTGTAGACTGTAAAGTGTATGCCTGCTGTTCTTTCAATGTGGTGTCGGTTTAAAATGACAGGGCTCATATCGTTGCATTCTGTGGACATTCCTCTTTTATTTGAGGTATCGTTTTTATGCATAGCACGAATTCAGAGGAAATCCTGGCAATTAAGCACTGATATGATTTTATCCTATGTTCTGCTGCATGCTTATTTACTTGCTTGGTGCTTGAATTGTGTTTGGTTGAGGTAAAAATGGTTTACATGTTTCTTCGCGAAATGTGGATATGCTGCTTGACAGTGTCGCGATTTTTAGACCTGCTGCATTTGTAATGAGTAATAACCGACCCTGGTACCGGGCCGTAGTTCTTAAGGGGTTAACAGATTAAATTAAACTTGATGACTGGTTGAACACACTTAGACTAAGTTCTGTGGTGTTCCAGCTCTAAGGCAGTGTTTCTTAAACTATGGGTCAAGACCCAAAAATGGCTCACGGGAGAGTATGAGGTCAGTCCTGGAATGAGTCTGTGGCTCACTTGGCTGTGCTGGAATATGTATTTCATGGCCCCAGATGGATACAAAATTTTAAATTTGGGTCCCAACACTAATTAATGTTTCATTGCTAAAATGTTTTACGGACCGGAGCTCTGAGGCTCTGTTCCTCAGCTTGTTCCTTGAGCTCCACCCTCAGATTCCTGTCGGACTTCATTTCAGGCTTAAATTAGTGTGACCTGATTTCACTAGTTTAGCTGTTCAATGCAGTATCTTGCAGCCCAATAAGGTTTACCTTCTGAAGGTTATCATGAAAATTCTCCAGAAAGTGCATTTCCTGGACTGTTATAAACGACTGCTGAAATTCATCTTTCCCATAAGGCTATAGTTGAATGTTCTCATGTGTTCCTGTCCATGAGGCTATAGTTGAATGTCCTCATGTGCTCTTGTCCACTGAATTGGTTTGCAGACAACACTTTAGCAGTTCAGACTGATCTCATTTACA
Source organism: Gymnothorax reevesii (assembly GCA_029721435.1). Classification (NCBI taxonomy): domain Eukaryota; kingdom Metazoa; phylum Chordata; class Actinopteri; order Anguilliformes; family Muraenidae; genus Gymnothorax; species Gymnothorax reevesii. The sequence continues at coordinate 137,248,092 of CM056576.1, forward strand.
TCTCAGCAGGACAGTCGGTTAGAGACGACCATTTTGGCTCTCTTTAGCGTGGGCCCTGCTTCCTGTCAGTGGTAACTGATTAGGTAACTGTGGGTGGGCTATCATGGGTGGTCCAACAGAGAGTCAAAACAATCAGTTATGCATCACTGTGGGCTTCTGCAATATCATCATCATGTGCTCCTGCATAATTCAGGACATCAACATATCTCTCAGTTATTTATTCTTACATTGCTTCTAAATGCACTCCTTCATTATTATTATTATTATTATTATTATTATTATTATTATTATTATTAGTAGTAGTAGTAGTAATAGTAGTATTAGTAGTAATAGTGGTATTAGTAGTAATAGTAATAATAATGACAGTTGTAATAGTAGCATCAGCACTGACAGTGTTTGTGTTCAAACCAGCTCTAATAACACAATAAATTCCAGACAGATTTACAGCACACGACCGTTTACAACAGCACTATAATAACAGTTATGGACTTTTTTTTCCAAGTAACCCTGGAGGGCAGCACACTTATAGTACACTGTGCCAGTGTAATCAGAGTCTACATCAGGGATCTATGGGGTTGACATTTTGCCAAACAGTCCTGGTGTGAGCTGAATGCATTGTGGGGCTGTGAGTCACGCGGAGAAGAACACACTTACACACTGCTCTCCTCACCTCCTCTTCACGGTCCGTGCCCTCACCTTCCACACCTATTTATATATTTATCTCATTATTTATCTCTCCATCTCTCTGTCCCAGAGGAGCTTCTCACTCGCCGCTCAGCAGCCTAATTTAACAGAGCTGCCTGTCTCAGTCACACCACCCCCGCTGCTCTCCATTACTGGTGCAGCAGCTGTGAAATAACCCGTGATTGGCTGGTTCTGTGATCGTCCTGACGGCCTGCTTCCTGGTTCCTGTGAATTCCCAGGCGGCCCTCGTCGATAACTATTACGGCCTGTCCTCTGGAAAACCTCCTCCGCCCCCCACCGGGAGGCCGTTATTGATCCACTGCAATGCACTGTCAAGAGCACATCTACCAACATTAGACCGGTGGTGAGTAGTACAGAGTTACCTGGGATTCAGTAGATTGGAGCGTCTCCTGGGGCGCATCACCTCAGCGATTACAGCCTGTAAAAGACAAAGATGGAAAGACCCGTTTCAGATGAGCTGAGACAAAAGGGGGGTGTTAATTTAGTTTGTCAACATAAAGGGAATGTTTCATGACTTGTAGGATTTCATTGCTGGGCTGGGTGGTGTCCGATGAGTTCAATTTCAGTGAAAAGCACTTTGGCCAAAGCTGTTTATAAAAAATGTAAATGTATGCGAAAACCTCACATTTTGTGTTTTTAACAGCCGCCCTCATCCATTCTGAGATCATTTTCTGCCCCATATTGGTATTGAGCCAAAGCTGGGATTGGAACGAGCACCAAATGGGTTCTAAAAATGTGCCGAATGTGCCCTGGGCAGGCAAAAACCGCCTCAGCAAAATCAGAGACCAAACTTGCAAACTTATAAATATTTAATTCCCATGACCATAATTGTACCATTCAGGCCGTATGGACATACACTAGGTGTGTTTACTGCAGACTATAAAACTACCAAACAGAGCTGGGATGAGACGTATTGCACAGGATGAGATTCAATATTCATCCAACTCCTCAGCACTGTTTGCACTTCCTCCATCATCAAAAGGCCTGTTATGTGTGTCGATAGGATTTAATTAGCTCAAGAGAGCCGAGGTAATTTATGTAGGTCATTAGCACTGGGTTTGTCCATAAAGCAGCCTGTTATGCACAAGATCATGGCTCTGAACAATCACTTCCTGTTCCTGTGTCTGAGGGAGGAGTGGAGCAGAAGGGAGCAGAAATATTATTTTAGGCGTCTGAAATAAGCCTGAATTTTGCTTCTACGTGTTGCTTGATCTGACATGTAATTATAGTTCATATTGAACATTTTTTTATTTCTAATTCTATTCAAGGTTTGAGCTTTGACATGATTCCTGGGAATGAGCAGATAAATGAATGTGTGAATGAATAATATGATGGAACTATTATGCACGCATAATGTAAAACAAGCAATTAATGTCTATTTGTGTCTATTTAAGTAGTTCAAAGCCAGTTGTTATATTAATCTACAGAAATTTTTTTGCCCAATTTTTCCTATAATATGCGACACACTTAAAGACTAATTTAACCTCCCCTGAGATTCGTCATGGGTGCAGGGCCTCTGTAATAATTTGAGTACATGCATGGCCTGTGCAATATCCAGAAATAGGCATCATTTTGTAAAATATACAGGGGAAGGACAGATACCAGAGGCACCCTGACTGCATTTGCCGAACACTAAAAACCATAACAACTGCAGGGGAAAAGAACTGTGGCTGTAAGTCAGAGCTCTCTGACGGAGACAGGTGCAGAAATCATGGGACAGTTCCTAATAAGCACACAGATACTGATGTAAACATCACCGCTGAATGGAATCAATCTATATCTAAATCAGCCCCAGAAACAGAACACAGTGAGCTTCACTTATCTGTCACTGATGGCAGTGTTTCCCATGATTGGACCATCCCTGGTATATGGTTGCTTGTACCATAATAGAAAGGTATTATTTGGTCTTTTATATTTGTTAACAGCTTTAGAGTTCTGCCTTCTCCAAAATAAAATGTCGGCCACAAAAATCTTAGCTTACAGGCTCAGTGAATTGAGCTAAAACAATATACATGTATCTATGATGGAGATGCACCAGCATCTGATGAAGGCAGAGTTATTGGCCCATTCTGTCGGACACCTCGGGCAGGGAGAGATGATTGAAAGAGAAGAGGAAAACAGTGTGACCTGCAGGAGCTCAGGCCATCATCACTGATATTTTATTCAGCAAAACCGAATGGCGTCAATGTCACCTTCACAAAAGGACCTCCAGCTGCATTGACTTTAGTAATATAAAACAGAGTCTCTGATATGTGCCCATCTCCTCATATATAGTGATGTGTTTGGTGCTATTACTCACACTATTAACACTTTTTCATATTTCAATAAAATTTCTCACGTCTAATCCTGAGCCACTAACAGTTCATATCTAACACTCAAAATGTATTCAGAGCACAAAAACTCTTCCCTGAAGAGAGAATGATATTTACTAGAATATTTCTTGAGGGGAACACAGTGGAATGGCTCCTTTCCTGCAGACGTGTCGATAAGAGAAAATTACTGAAAATCTCCTCCAAACATTTGAAACTGAACACGAGAAAAACACAATGGAGGACATTCATACTGAGCTCTTAAACACAGGCATCACCTTCCCTTTTAGCACCAGAGAGGTCTTGCGTACCGGCACATATGCGGATGAGTGTTTGCATTTTAAAGTATCTTTACTGTGAGGGAGATCTGCAGTGTGTGTGACAGCTCAGTGCGCTGGGGCTCAGGACTCAGTGTTGGTCCCTGAGTCCCTCCCCTCACACACACACAGCACTGCGGAGACGCTGTGAGACTCGCGTGAGGAGACAGTGATGCTGTGTCGTCTCAGACGGAAATGCCAGTCATGTCATTGTTTAGTGAATACAAAAAACATACAGGATCATGAGTTAAAATATGCACATTGGTTACCTCATAATAAAGTCATATTACACCAAATCATCTGTTATTTAGTACAGAACTCTATCGACTCTGACACACAGGACGCTTCTGGTGGGGGAAAGTAAACTCCCAGTTCAGGTTGGTCTTCATCCTACAGGCCAATTTTACAAACACAAACTATCATGCAGGTCCGTATGGAGCCCAGGAGGGAACACCTCAAAATCAATGCAGTAAGAACAAATTCACTGCACCAAACACACATCACTTTATCGAAAAACAAATCCACTACTGCTGAATATCAATGATGTTTTATAACTGCAATAACATTGCAATAATATTGCAATAACAAGCATGCACTTAGCAAATTATAGCACCACAAAAGAAATTTGCCATTATATACATTCTCATGAAGCTGTAAGTCATTCTGGATTAAACACACGAGATCTGCCTCGGATCCCGATGAGTCACTAAACTCATTTTGTTTGTGGTCAGAATCTGCCTTAAGGCCTCTGCTGCTCTGTATGCAGCTTGTGTTTGTCTGTTGTTCATTATCAATCTGAAACACCCAAAAAGAAGTGAACTTTCAGTGTGCTATTCAATTATAAAACTAAAGACAGAAAATGGTGACAAATTCATAAAACGGTGAGGCGGTTTGTCATATTTTTAAAATTGCAGATAAATATATCGGTGCAGAGTCCGGATGGACCCCACTTGATAGGATAAAGGTTAAATAGAACTGAAAGAAAAAAAATTCCTTTTATTATAAGCAATTTTGTCCAAACATCACTATCATGAAGTGATATATGGGACTTTACTCATCAAATTCTTGCACCACAGAAAACTCAGGTAAAGTTGAACTGTTCCTCATAAATGTAAAAATATCACCATGAGTCTCAGCCCCAGAATAATTGGCTGACAAACTGGGGTGGGTTTGAATACTAAAGGTTGAAAAGAGCTGACGGAAATTTGCTCATCAAGGATAAAATCTTGACTCGTTTGTAGATGTGCAGCTTGTTTTAGACACCTGAGACAGATGAGATGTCATTTCACTCAATTAATCCGCACAGTCAAGGCCACCTTCTGATGCTGCGTCCGTTACACTTAAATTTACACTCAGGTCGTTATCCATCAGGCCTTTAATTATCTATAGTGAGTGATCCCCCCCCTCTATTTACTCTCTTCACAGGATGAAACAAAACTCAGGTCCACATCAGCTTTACTGCCTTTGACCAGGCAAAAGTACTGACTCAGGACACAACAGCTTTATACAACACAGACACACAGTTCTGGGGAAAATATCTGGATGAACTCATCACTCTAACAGCAGGAACCGAGACTAGTTACCAGGTAAATCACATCCTCTGGTTTTCAGACTCATCTTGGATAAGGGTACATAAAAGGCCAAGAAATGAATAAATAACAAAAATTTTGCCGGGAGTGAAGAAGGGTTTTACATCCCTCAGGTAAGACTCACTCCTGATCCTCCCATAGATTAATCCACACAGGACAGACTGGGTCATGTGGGAAACTACATATATTTATACATTATGTGTGTATTATAATGGCACCGGGGTGTTTCTCCCACACCTCAGTTTGCTCTGAGATTTTACAGCCTCTGTCTCCTAAAGGCCTTTGCCTCATCCATAATTCATCAGACTCATCTGTTTCCTCCAATCATTTCATAGGGTTTAATAGGGTTCACGCCCCTCTGCCACTCCCTCCTGATCTCCGCTGTCAGATTAGCGTGTGTTTCTCGTCTGATAACCTCGTCCCACTTCTAGAGAGCAGAATGGAGCCCCAGGGGAGGACGCTATGATCACCAGGACGGTCACTGTGGAGTAAAACATTTCTCCTTATTCTCCTCGAACAGCTGACAGGAAAGGGAGGCCCACAGAAGTGCCAGGGGCATTTGGAGAGGCAGGTCACTGCACTCACCCTAAAAATACCCCTGTCACATGTTTTATGTATGAACTACTGTCATCAGGCCTGAGGCTGTAAGGCTGAGACACATAAACACAAACCTCAGTGTTGACCGGTGACCATGACTGAGGTTTGATCAGTTACATTAAGAGTTAAAGGGGAGGAGATTAGATCCCTGAGTCTGGCTGGTGTGAGCTGTGGGGACGCTGAGAGGCGCTGATCTGGGGCGCGTGATTCAGCCAATACAGTCAACAGACATTACAATAAGTCCTCGGTAAAATGGAGTTAATTTCAACATCTTAATTCAACCCTAACAGAGCATGCAAGTCAATCTAATGCTTCACTAAAATTTCATCTAAAACTCCTGTAAATAGTGAAGGAATCAAATTTCAATGCAAATGTTATAGTGCTGTGAATATTGACATTTTGACAGATTGCTTTTCCATCACACTGCTTTGCAATTTATGCTCATAACCCTGATTTACTTCCAAAAAATAAGACAAGAGACTGAAGTCGGCTACTAGAGCACCAGTTACAGCTTTTCTTTCTGACACTGTACTCTTTAATGTGGCAAATTATTGGAATCATTGAAGTGAAAACTCAAAATTCCTCTTCAGTAATTTTTATTGTAGCTTTTATATCATGACAACATTTTAAAAGTGGTGGCAATGAGTAAACATTTATTCAGTGGCTTTTTTCAGCTGCAAACTGAAGATGGTAAATATGTTGATAGATTACAAGGGACAATTACGTTGTATTTACCTGGGAGTTCGCGCCACATATCTTAGTGTACTAACTAACCTATGTTTGCTAAGTCCTGTAGCCAAAGGCCACATGCATGAGGACAGAGAGGAAGACACGTTTCTGTGCATCCTGAAAGAGCGGATCGGACCAGAATAAAGACGTGTACAATGTCTGCCACAGATCAAAGAGCAGGCCTCTAATTAGACTCTCTAAATCCTTCCAAAGAAAATGTAGGTCTTTAATAAAAACCACAATAACACAGGCTTAAAGGTTAATTAAGAATGATAGATAATGCTTAATTAAAACCTTGTCAGGACAGACCTTAACTGAGACATTATTTGGGTCATTTTGCCTCTTTGATTGCTTCAAGAATCCATACAACATTAATGGGAAAAGGGTCTTCTGACCGCGTAATCAGTTTAAGGCCAGGGGAATTGTGAGAGGCAATTATAACTAATTGTTAAGGCAATAATAACAGTGACTCTAATGAAAGTGCTAGTGGCTGATGGAGTCTTTATAGAGGGGTGGACAACTGTAGCGAGACAAATGACATATTTATGGTCTGATGGCTAAAAATATTAATCAGGACTGTGAGTTGAGTTAATGGATGCGGATTCTGGCAGCAGATGTGATTGTGTGTGTGAACATGTGCAGAATGACAGGCTCTGATTTAGGAGTTTGAGGATTTGTGCTGTTATAGACCCCAGTAATGAGGCAATGAGCATCAGCAGGGGTGTGTACTGATAACAGACAGTGGTCTACCTCTCAGATAAGCTATTTTTTTCGGACCATCTATCTGTTTTGAAATACGTGTTCAACCGCAACCTTTTAGTCGCCTAATTTTGTCCCATGTAATTTTTTTTTCTATTCCCAAACACTAGAATCAAGTCCAAAGGGAAACTATTTTATGTCACTTCAACCATCACTGATAATGTGACTGTAAATAGTGGCGGAACAGCAGAAGACTGTCAGCATCATCTCCAAATATGGCAGAAATATGGCGGCATCAGCGGTGAGAGGTTACTTTCACAGGAACAGCATATTATACTGATGCATGTGTGTTATAAACTGGAATAAAAGTGAAGTTTTGAAGTCTTCTTTAAATCACTCCTCATAAACAGTGTGGGCAGTGAGGGGTTGTTTACTCAGGTGCACATTCCAGGGGTCAGAGAGTAAAAGTCCTGCCCAGTTTTAACTCCGCCCACCAGCTCAGTCAGCTGATCTCACTGCTGAAGGGTTTTTCTTCCTGACAAACCCAGCAGGTCAGAACAAAATACTGGTGTGGATTTCTACTGTCTGAAACTGGACTGTGCACCCCCAACAGTAAAATAGGCACATTTCTCAATGGTATCCACTGTTAAATGTAGTAAAATTTTGTGTTGAATAAAAGTGTTAATTCATCTTTTGCAGAGCCCATATGTGTCACATTTTAAGCACGCTTAAATTTGGCTGAATCAAACCTCTGACTGTCCAATAATGAATGAAAGAATCAAATATAAAAGCAAAAATCCTAACATGATGAATATTGACATTAATGAACAATGTTTTTTCTGACCTTTCTTGGCTGCAGCAGGTGTCCATATTTCACCTGAGGATTTTTCTCAAACATCACAGCCACAGAAATAACTGCAATACCACAGACGCTCACAAAGTTCAGTTCAATATTGCTTTCTCATGATCAAATATTAATATATTCGGTAACACTTTATAATGAGTACACATTACTAAGTGTTAGTTAAGCACTGATAAAAACTGAATTCATCATGTATAAAGCATTGTTGTCATCTTAATACTCATTAGTATGTAGTTTATAAACAGTTGTAAATGTCTTACTCAACTCATCATTAATAAGAATGTTAGTTATGGATTGGTAAATACTGAATTCATAATTTATAAATCATGTTTTTAACATGAATACTCGTTGGTAAGTAGCATATAATCAGTTACTTTTTTCTCTTCATTAGTAAGCTCATCAATAACATGCTTAATTATCGCATTTTCAAACTTTAAATTTATTAATGCTTAACAAATGCTTAACAATGTGTACTCAATATAAAGTGTTACCATATATTCTATTGCATTTTTATTTATTATATATTAATTCTTCTCCTTGACCTTTTCCTAACCTAGAATAAAGTTTAGTATCAAATCTGAATTATCTCAGTACGAATATAGTGTTGTGATCTGTGAATTCTGCATGTCATGTTTAAGTTCTGTGCCTGGCTATGCCATGTTGTTTGATTCTGTGCTTAGTGACCACTGCATATGTCTGACTATTCTTAGGATTGTGTGTTGTGTTTTGGTAATTTAGATTTCTTGTTTATTATTTTTCATGTTTTGATCATTTAGTTTCCATGCCATGTTTTCATTTCCTTGCTTTGCACTTTGTCTCCCCTGTCTTGTCATGTGTGTATCTTTGCTCACGGTCCCTTGTCTTGTGTGCCACTCATTCGGGTGATTTATTGGTTTCTGGGTTTCAATCTTCTTTCATTATCTCGTGTTCTTCCTTCCTCTCTTTTACTATCTACTAACCATACTAACAGTTTGTTGTTTTCGATAATTACAAACCCTCATTAACATTGTATATTTTTACTAACTTACTAACATGCACTCGGGATTGTATAGCTGCACTTACTAATTGACTAACGATCTCTCAGCAGTCGCTCAATTCTAATCTCCGCCCTCCTTGCCTATCCCTAATTATCTCTGCTGCAGTTTTCCTCTTATATCTCTTGCTCTCTTTTTCTTTAGACTGTACACTTTAGTACTCCTTAACCGGAGCTGTTGTGTTGTTCTTAGGTTTGTCTTGTGATCCCTGTCTGCGTTTTGGCTACAGCCAAATTCATGTAATTAGTTTATTCCTCATGTGTCTCTCCCTGATCATTGTTACCATTGATTGCACCTGTTCTCCCTGGTCATGTGTTTACCCCGGGTGTGTATATAAGATGTCTGTTTGGTTCACTCTCTTGTCAGATCGTTCTCCCTAGTTTTCTCGTGCCATGTTTCTTGCTTTGATTTCTCAGTGTTTATCTTTCTGACTGGACCGTCCTTGATACCGAGCTTTGCCTATTCCCTGTACTTTTGCCGCATTCTTGTTTTTTGACCTCTTTTGTCTGACTACAATTTTTGTTATTAGTGCCCTGTGTATGACTCTGGATTTCGCCCTTTGGATTCTGATTTTGGATTGCGGACTTTGTATTGTTGCCAACTCTGTTGGGGGGTTTCCCCCTTCAGAAATAAAGCCTCTTTTTTGTATTCTACTGGTTGTCGCACTTGGTTCATTTCGTAAATTCCAACATGTATAAACATAAACACAAACCACGCATTCTTAAAATGACTCTGAACAGGACTGCTGATCCAGGAACTGTTTACTCTTTGGTCTATAAGTGATGAGTGTCAGTGGTGGGCAGTGGAGGTTTGATCACAGATCAGTGCTCCTGTTCAGAGGTGCTTTGTGAAAACAGACCTCAAAGTACTTTAATTCACTTCTCTTACTGATCTGTTTAGAACTGATTCTAACAGCCTCCGTCTTCCAGTCAGCAGTAACTCATGGCCATGTGAACGATAATCACTTTGTCAAAACAAAAGCAGGGTGTGTGGTCTATTCATGATATAACACAAGATCGTCAAGGAAATTATTTAAAAGAGGAATCTTATGTATTGGAGTTAAATAAGCTGGAATGTGAGCATGACCTTAAAGTACCCTTCTGATGTGCTGACTAGAACACAGCAGCTAATCCAGATTTCTGTATGACTGCGGTGTACCAGGTGCCATTTATGCTGTCAGGGCAGAACTCAGTGTAACACCTGACTGAGGACAGACCTCGGTCTCACACCTGACTGAGGACAGAACTCAGTGTAACTCCTGACTGAGGACAGAACTCAGTGTAACCCCTGACTGAGGACTGACCTCGGTCTAACACCTGACTGAGGACAGAACTCAGTGTAACTCCTGACTGAGGACAGAACTCAGTGTAACACCTGACTGAGGACAGAACTCAGTGTTGCAGGAGTGTGGGATGCAAGTGACCCCACACACAGTCGAGGCAGAGAACATGGGTAATAAGTGGCCTCACTGACTGGCGACAGACACAGTTCCCTGACAGTTCCCTGTTCCCTGACGGGGCGTTCGGGGATAATGACCCCTCACCTTCTGCAGAGAGCGATTGTGTTTTCCTGCTGACAAAGGCCTGCCAGAGAGGCTGCCCTGACCGCGGAGCTCAGCCTCTCCCAGGCTTTGAAGCACAAGGGGCTGAGAAATGAAACCTGTCAGCTGCCCCAATTATTCTCCGCTCCTGTACTCCTCTCCCCTCAGCAGGAGCCTGTGAGAGGGGGAATCGGTGCTCGTCTCACAGCTGAACCAGGCCCAGCCACCATTAATTTCACTTCACGTCCACTGGGCCCTGCATCCAAAACTGAGGACGGCTCACCCGCCCCACACTCGCCCTACTCTGCTCACAGATTTAAGTGTCATGACCCAACAAGCAGGCTTGTTTAAAATCCAGCCATGACAAACGGGATTAGCAAGTTTTCCTCTTATTTTTTCACCAGCTACCCCCAGCTGGTTTTTAAATCTCAAATGTTACATTGGAGTGTTGCTTTTGCAAGGTAATTCTTCACCAATCAGGTTTAACCATTAAACCTTTGTCAGTGCAGACAGAACTTTCATTCATGTGAACTGAGATAAAAATAAGCCACTATTGCTCACATGGTTTTACAGTATTACATAATGTCATGTAGTGTAATGTAATGTATTGCAATGTGATGTGATGTAGTGTGATGCAATGTACACCACTGCAGTCATTCACTGTCTCAATGATGCTAAAACAACTGGGAGTATGTAAAAAAATGTATTAATATATAGCAGTTATGTAACTTGTCTTGATTATTATTATTTTTAATTCAGTTAGATTGTTCCTCCAAATGTAACTGAGGATGATGCTACAGTTGAGTAATCCAATATTAATTTATTTAATTTAAAATTTCCATGGTGCAGCTTACTTCTAGTGATGTTATTATGTGTTGAAATGAATGCATTTTTTATGGAGAAGTGCTTTGATAAAAAAGGCATTTGTGGCACCTGTTCATAGAACTGAACAGGAAAATCTAGGATCAGTTTTGCCTGAGCCCTCATGGAGCTGGGGCGGGGAAACTGACCTGGGATCAGTGCTCCTGCTCCTCAGAGACTTTAGAAAAATGGGCTTTTGTGGTTTGTTGTACTGTCCCGAAGCTTAACCGAGGCTCCCTGCCACAGTTAGAGTATAAAAGATCACAGACTCATTCACAGTCTGGAGCGGTTTGCTTCAGGGCTCAGAGCGAACTCTTCAGAGAAGGACAAAGGCACAACAGAGGATCACATGCAGAGAGGTTTATTGATCTCTGCAGAATCAGGAAAAATTTGCCATATATGCATCTCTCCAGCAGTGACCTCACTGATCCTCTCTGCAGATTGAACTGGGGAATGTAAAATAGTGTGTTATGCCTCTGGTGCTTCTGATTGATGATGCTCAGTGCGAGAGATGAGAATCTCTGAGAGATGGATGGATGGGGATGGTGCTCTTAAGGAAATACTGACATCCTGTTGTTGCCATTGTTATCGCTCATATTGTGAGATGTATCCATTCCTTTCATGTGTTGCATTCATACTGAATTTTTTCTTGCATATAATTGGGTGTGGAAATTGTCCAACTCTGTATGTTTTTGACCTTGAAAGCTGTGCTGGTTTTATTAAACTGATGCGTCAGTCCAGGCTTTGCAATGTCTTTTCCACTGGGGACAACAGCCTTCCATCTGTGACCTTTAATGACCTGAGAATTCTGATCATCAAAGTCCAGGAAGCCACTGAAAGCCACTGAAAATTCACAAAGATGGCAGAAATAATGTGTGACAGCCTTGAAATAAATGAGTAAGACCTTAATCATCTGCTTAAAGCATGTTGGTGATGTCAGGCCGGGTGAATTGAAGGAAACTGATTGGGCAATTATACGTCAGTACAGTGTGTTTTAATGTGGTGCTGTACACACTGACTCACAAATCAAAATGTCTGAAAACACTATTACTGGATTTGAGTGATGAAGAGAAATGAAAAAGAACTAGTGACATTTGAAGCTGAGATTAATGACGATCTCCTGCCAGTACGGTTTGTGTTACTGTCGCCTCAACACTATAGCTCCATGTTGTTACCTCCCATGCCTCTGTGTGTGTGTGTGTGTGTGTGTGTGGTGTGCATGTGCGTGTGTGTGTGTGCGCCTGTGTGTTTCAAACATCAGATCTAAGCGAAGAATGTGTTGATACCATACACTAAAATATGAACAGAATTAAGCGTCTTACTTTCACTTGAACTCCCTGATACAGCTTTGAGGGGTGAGGCAGCTCTTCTCCTTACTGCAGTACAGACCCACTGTAGGCAGCTGTGCACCAGTAAAAGCTCAGCTCCTCACCTGTCTGAATAACGACACCAGGCAGCCTCCGCTTCACAGGAGTGACAGTAAGTTACTGCTCTTCATGCAGATCATCTCTCACGACCAGTTTTACTGTCCTCTTCAGCTCTACTGAACACAAACATCAAACAGAAAATCCTTCAGGCTCTGAGCCACACAGAGAAGGGCCTCATCTCTTGGGCCCCTAAACCCCGTGTGCCTCAGTAAATACTGAGGGGCTGCGTTATGCTGATGATGTCAGACTCTCAGGCTGTCGAGCTGCGGTCTCGGGGACCCATGAGGCTTTGCTCTGTGATCTGCTCTCCTCTGTGTCGCCCATGACCTGCGTCACCAAACAAAATGATATGTTAATATGTGTTCATATTTTGTGAATCTCCAGTTCAATCATATTCACTCTTAATTCTTGATACATCTTTCTGATCTGCGACTGTTTTCAAAAGTCAAGCAAGACTCTGTCAAGCAAGATAAGATTTAAGATGGACAGCCTCAACACCTTAATTTATCAACATTTAGGGCAATGCAGTCTATTGTTCTTTAGGTCATGGAGAATAAGGTAGACACTTGAATAATGCTTGTGGAGGTCAAATTTGTTAATTAACACAGGAGAACAGATAGCATGTTTAGAAGCTTGTAGAACATTCTCGTATAGAACCACATAGAACTTTGAAGAAATACCTGGAAGTTCAGAAACTGTTGAGCGCCTTTTTCTAACACAGTGTGGACCGAACAGCAGCCTGATTCTTCACTTCATACTCCAGCGCACTGGATTTCACAAATGACTGCGCTAACTGCATTTCAGTCATTTTTTCTTTTCTGTTACATCTGTTTATATCCACAACCACTCAAGAATTGCAGCCCTTTTCATAGTTTTGCACCAAATCTGTCCTGTTTCATCTTCTTTTAATGAAATTTCAATGTGTCCATTTCGTTTTGAAGGTTTATCAGCGGTTTGATCATATAGTGAACCCTAGAAGGTTGTTTGGCTGTTTTATTCTCTTTAAGCTAGTCTTTGTAAGGTCTATTCTTTCATCGTGGTGAGTGATCTTAATCTGATCAACACCTGAAAAGGAGTCAACTAAGAGGATCGTTCAATCACCCACAACACACAATCTGATATCGCCGTGTTAGGGCTGTTCCACAATCAACAAAATAGTGCTTGTCCTGGAGCAACATCATAGCCCATCAATGGATAGCAGCTCTGATCCCTCTATCCAGTGCTTACGAATGACGTGTGTCTTAGTGGTCTACAGTGAGCAAGCTAATGTTAGCAAGATTTTCACACAGATGAGCAGAGACTCGCAGTAATACATGCAATCAAGTTTATTCCCTCTCTGATTGCGAGTCTTACAAGAGCTTAGAGCACTGCAGTGCATTTAACTGCTTTGCTAAGACAGCCATGTTAAGGTGACCAATTCAATGCTTGTACTTGATTGGCCCATCCACCACACAAAAGCTGATATTATACATTAGGGGTGTGGATAATTAGCATATGTTTCTAACATTTAGGTTTTACCAGGTCAACATTTATCATCAAAACTTAATATTTAACATTCCGATTTAGATTAAGCATTTAGGTTTAACATTTACATTCATCATTTAACATTTTGGTTTAACATTACGTTTAACATTTTGATTTAACTTTGACATTATAATTTTAATTATTTCTCAGAGGAAAAGAAGACATTACTAAGTTAGCAAATATTGCCGTAAATCCAGTAAAAAAAAAAGACCTTAAAAAAACCACACCATATTTTCGAAAAGATACTGTAGAGATTATTGTGGCAAAATATTGCTGTTATTTTCATCTTGCTTTAATTTAACAGTTGGTGCCTCATAAGATTGAGCTACACAACATGAGCACTACACTGTCAGGTTGATCTGCACCTTAGAAAGGCAGCTTGAAAACAAATTAGCTGATGCATCATCACTGACCCAATGAGAAACATTAACTCAGCATCTGCACAAAATTTCAAGGCAGATTATTTCAATTACCTGCTCATTTAAAATCCCCAGGAATACCAGCCGCGCTAAAACAAAATAACTCCTCTATTACCAAACACAGGAGAAATCTCTCATGGTCCTGATTAAAAGCATAAAAGACAATTACACATCACCTCCTTCATTACAGGACAAACACACTGATCCTAAATCAGCTCGGCAAAAACAAAATGGCCCCTCCGGTCAGGCCAGGGATTCAGGTCTGAGTTTCAGCTCTTTAATGCTTATGATGGTTACCTGACCTTGTTTGCCATCAAATGTCCACAATTATAAATCAAAGTAGGGAAAAAAATGTCAACTCACATCTGAAATGTTTCACGCTGTCTGCTTTTTTACTCAGTAAAACAATAAAAGATCCAGAGTTAAAGAAGAATTGGATCCTGAAAGATTTAAATAGGACAATTACTTTTCTGTATGCTTTATCATTATTATTATTATTATTATTATTTCATAGTTGTCGTGGAAATACAAGAAATATAACTGATACCAGATTTATCGGGATCTCTTTGTTCTATCTTCAACATTCCCTCTCTGAACGTTGCCTGGATTTTGGATTCGTTACTAAGCCTGAATGTTATTACCCACATTGCTTCTTCCTCCATCAATAACTCTGCATCGATAAATAACATCTCATAGTATTATCTGTTAAGTACTGATATTCTGTAGTAGAGCCATTATGAAGTCAGGGAACATTATCATTTATAAAAATAAAGAGAGAGAGAGAAGTGAATGTAATAAAGTTAAGGAGGCACATTATAAATAACAACCAATAACCCGCTCAGATCTGCAAAGCCTGTAATTTAGACAGTTGTCATTGGCCATTAACAGTGTTATATAACTGTTATATAATTCTGTCACATCAGAGGACAGTATAATCCAGACAGGATCACATCTGTCCTGATGTTCACACCTGCATATCTGTCTGCACAGCCTGGGCCTGAATTAGAAGAGAATACTGCTGTCATCTTTAACAGGAGCCGTTTCAAAACGTGAGAAACCAGGTATGCCAATAATTCTGAAAACAATTCATAAGGGGGGAAAAACAGATTTTTGGAAAGTACAAGACTTCAGCTCATTCCCCCGAATCCTTAATACCTTAACACTATTTATTTATTTGTTTGTTTGTTTATTGCTCTCAGCATGTTGTGTTTATATTTCCGATGGTTAACAGTGTTACCCAGTGCAGCGTCACGCCACCCTTATCAAGCACAATTTCACTAAAGCTCCTCCCGCTGTTTGTCTAAATTAACTGCATTAATGGCAGTAAAGCAGTGCATTGTGATGCGGAGATAAAATCAGAACGAATCCCTCATACACACAGCCAACATTGTGTGAGTCAGAATCACCTGTTTGATGGATCATAAGCACACTTAAACGCATCGGTAAGCTCTCAGCATTAGCACGAGCTGTAGGAACACGGCGTGACTGACAGATGCTCTCAGTTAAGGAGAGAAACCCCTTCTCATCTGCTGAAGAGTTCAGTCACAGTCTTCAGGAAGTAACTCTGCATCAGAGATCTACTGTAAGATCTCAGCAGCCGCACCTCAGAGGGACCCAGCGTGATGCAAACCAGCGGTAACCTGAAGAACAGACAGATGAAAGATGAGTGAAATAAAGGAGAGGGAGAAATGTGCTGTACTGGGGCTCACAGTCTTACTCTTGTTGCTCGGTCAGATCTGAGAGGTTCGGATGATGGTGGACGGCTTTAAGAAGATAAAGCGAGAGCAGTAATGTTTTTCGGTTTGTTAATTTGTTTGATTTATTGAGATTCTGAGTGCTGTACACAATCATGAATATAATCCTGTATTAATTTATAAGTATCCAATCTAACAGGTTACCTTAGGTAGCACCCCCTTGTGGCAGGGCAATGATCCCAAACACGTAGTTCAACCGACTACTGTGTTTCCCCAGACCAAAATGCTGAGCCAGTCACCCTTCCTGCATCTGAGTGACTGTGTGTTTAATTTTCTGTTCCCAAAACTGAAGGCAAAAACACCCCGAGAGATTATAAAGCTAAAGACATCTACAGTGCAGACGTGACAGAGCATCACAAGATTTCCAGCATCTGGCCATAACTGCACAAACTATCACTGACCTCAGGCTGTCATCAAAGGGGAAGGATTTGCACAAAGTACTAAAAGA
The DNA here is from genome assembly GCA_029721435.1 of Gymnothorax reevesii. Classification (NCBI taxonomy): domain Eukaryota; kingdom Metazoa; phylum Chordata; class Actinopteri; order Anguilliformes; family Muraenidae; genus Gymnothorax; species Gymnothorax reevesii. The sequence goes on from CM056576.1 coordinate 137,264,906, forward strand.
GGTGAATTTATTGCAGTTTTTATTCATTTTACTGCAGCTATTGGTCCACTAAATGTCACTAAAGGTCTGTACTGAGGAATGCAGTGACCTGATATATGCATTTACGGTTTATACTGACTGTCTGCTTTCTTACCTCTTGGCTAAGTGCTAATATTGATTATAATTCAAAGCAAATGTGCTTGAATATGAAGCCAAAACAACAAGCATTCTGTTGCTGCAGAAGTACTGACTGCACTGTGTCTTACTCTAATCTGCAGTGTGGCTGTGCACAGAGTATATTGAGTTGTTTCTGCGGAAGTGATTCAGGTTACGTTACGCTCATTATGTGCAGGACTGCAGTGGGTGTCCCTGACCAGTACTCAAGCTTAAATCTTTCAGTGAAGGATTTCTGTACTGCATCACCTCTCAGATTCACAAAACAGCCGGAGGGGGATGTGAATTATAGGATTTACCTCTCCTCGAGACCCTGGGTCCCTCCTCGCTTTTATACGTTTTCTTGTGGTCGTTGAGGTTTTCAAAGAGAAGGCCTTTGGCTCTAAATTATTACATTCGCAGGTGGAAAGTTTTATTTGTGTTGTCAGTTTATTAGGTCAGTCTATTCTATCACTCAGTCTGTCGTCTGACATTAAGGAGATCAGGTGACTGGCGACAGAAATAAATGAGGAAATGACATTTTACTAAACGTTTTACGACTGACAGCTGTGGCCCAAGGATCTCAGCACCAAACAGATGGTGAGCTGCATATTCTTAAAGCTGGTTCATGCTGCCTATTTACTGTCAGGGCTACAGCCTTCTAAATCAGTAAAATTCATGAATATTCATGATGTCCATCAAATGAATATCAGCCACATATTAAAATTTTAAAAATATATTTAAAAAATCAGAAATGACAGAATGAATCCATTGAGTGACCATCTGGTTTCAAAAGCACATCTGCAGTTCTCCTGTAAAATATGGTCTATTACGAATATTAACTGTTCTGCTGCTAATTGTCTGTGACACCTTTAATCTGTTCACACTTTGTCATTCATAATTTGATGTATTCCCCAGCCGCTATGGAGCAAAGATTACGACTATCAGCATTTCGAAGTTAATGCTACAAATCAGCCCAAACTACAATTCCCATAATTCTGTGTGCTGCGCTGTGTGTGTGCAAACAGCACACTGACATTGTGGAACATTCTAGAATAGGCACTGCATCAGGTTTCGTTCTTGCATGAGTTAAATGTCTTTAAAGCAGTAAGTGTTTCTGTGCGGGAAACGATCATGTGACTAAATAATTAGCATTACCTGGGAAAAATCCAGCATCCGCAGTATAATTTTATAATTATCTCTCCCCCAGTATGATCTTCTCATTGACCCTGGTCAGCAGGTTAAGAAACTCCCTGCTGTGGGTCAGAACACTGAAGGGAGGTCGGGGTCATCAGTATAAATGGAGTTAAATATAGTAAATAAATTGAACAGCTCGGCCGTTAGAGCACCGGTGAGAAAAGCTAACAAGGGAAGCAGCGCCATGTGTTGAACAAAGGAAGTCACACCAGAGTCACACCAGGGAGAGAAAGAGAAGAAGAGTTTAATCTCAGTTTAGCTTGATTTTCTTTTTTTCATTTGCAAAGATAAGAACAAAAACATCATGGGTGTTATATAACAAAAACATTGTAAGTATAACGTAACAAAAACATTGCAGGTTTTTGCATGCAGAGTGTATGACTGTATATATGCCTGTGAGAGGGTGTTTTCTGGAATGTACTGCAAGTCACAGTTGGCAAGTTCACCCCACTTTCCACGGTCTAATGAATAAAAACAACCTCCATCAGTTCAAACATGATTGTGCCATTGAGGGTGAATCTGAATTGAAAAGGCCAGAATCTACTCATCAATACAATTCTAAAGGGCGCTGTGAATATTAGACACTCAAAGCAAAAGCTAAAATATTCCCATCTGCAAAAAGGTGAAAAATAAGACTAATTATGACCACAAATATTCAATGTGATTCAGTCCTCTGTAACGTTTGTTGTCTGTGCTGTCCGGACTCTGTGCTGCGTTAAGTATGGAGAGATACACCCTCCATCACTGCAGGCTGTGTTCTCTCATTCAGACTCTGAATATTAATCACTAGCCTTCTGTGTGTGAAATTTCCCAGCTCCTTCCTGGGGAGCCGTGAAGACGTTTGAGCTGTTAGTTTCTCTGTCTCCCAGAGGGAGTAACTCCAGTGTTTTTCTGTAAAACACTGACATGTAAATTCTGTCAACCATGAAGGGTCACCTCCAAATAAGAGCTTTGGCTCAAATGTTCACAAACCAAAAAAAATATTTTTCTCAAGGAATTTTAAGGCAATATATTTTTTTTCCCAAGATTATTTTTTTGGGAATTTTTCCTTTTTTTTGATTGTTTTGCACTGTAGAGAAACAGGACGGTTGGGGAGAAGAATGGGGGAAGAAATGCAGCCAATGACCTGAGCTGTAATCGAACCCAGGTCGCTGCAGGAAGAACACAGGTTTTATGGTGCGCTCGCTTAGACCGATGAGCCACCGGGGCGCCCCAGACGCCAGTACAGAGTTGTATTTTGTCGATGCAGCAGGGCTGACTGGTGCTGTTTGGAAAAGGGGTGAGTTTTCTAGCATCAATCAAGCAGCCAAGGCATTAAAATTGAAGATTATAGACTATTAAAAGCACCTTTTTCAAATTAGTGCTATAATTTCAAAAACATTACGCAAAGTGGCAATTCACAGTGAAAAAAAATGAAGCTTAAATCAAGATGTAACACATACTTCCAGTGCCTTGGATTGTTTGCTTGATTGTCATAGTTATGCACTGAAGTCCACCAACTTTCTTCGCTGAGATGCCAGCGTGTAAACGCCTGAAAACGAGACGTAGACAAGAACAAGACGTTGCGACAGTGCTGCATTTGTTACCTGTGTGCTTCCAAAAGATTCAAAATTGGGGGTAAAATGTTGGGACACATGCATTATGAAACTCTGCAGAGCTTTGCCCATGACCAGCAGAGGACACAAGAGAGGGGATATCAGGAAAGTTTATGAAACATATATACTCAGCCAAAATAAAAACTTCACACTCGTTGGAGGTCGATAAGTTGAACATACAAGAAATGAGGTTTCAAATAATGATTTTATTTAATTCTGTACTCATTAAAGCTGGTGTATCATTAAAATAATGTCCATAATGTAATCAGTTCCACCAAAAATGCTACGAAAATGTCTAAAAGTAAAAATGGTAAGTTACAACTTGAATAAGAGTAGTGCGTAGGCGATAACGTATGGTCTGGGCAGTCACACGACCTCTAAATAATTCATTCCTAGAGGACATTGCAGTGACAAATCGATTATGCAAATGACGTAAGACAATAAGATAATGCTTTATTACCCAAGAGGGAAGAGTGTACATCAGAGTTAACAAAATAGTCAGTCTTCTGCTTTTGACGTCACACGTGGGCTACCAGAACGAGATCGGTCAGCGGTGGTCACAGTTTGTTGGAGACGTGTCCGAAGATCATGGATAGTCTGTCGACTTCATCCCATAACCCTTGCAACATCAGTGACGGGCGTTTTCGTATTCAGCATGCCAATGGCACATTCACACTGAATGTTTGACAGCCGTGGCTTTGAAAATCAACGAATAATTAACAGTAAAAACTTGTTTTTCCGAGATGTCACTCTAACGAGCAACCGTGAGGTCAGTTGCACATCTCTCATATGGTCGCGTGACTAGGAACACAAGAAAACATGGTTTTAGCTTAAAGTACGCTCGCACGTGCTGCGTACCTGTGCACGTCGGAGTTGATGTGTGTCATGATGTCTTTGACAATGCATTTACCCCTAGTGATAATAGAAACTCTTTTATTAAAAGTTTCAAGAAAATATTTACAAATTAATGAGCGTGAAGTTTCTTTTTTGAAAAGAAATAGCATATAAAATATAGCATATTTTTATAGCAAATAACTGTAATGGCCGAACGAATAGAGAGGCCAGGTGCAACGACTCGGAGAAAGCAAGCCCAGAAAAGACTTTAAATATCCAACAAGAAGAAATGTAAACTAAGTAGCAGAACCAGCTCTCATGCTTCCAAAACGAACGCCCAAGAGCTCGATCACTTCCGGGGCTCTCCACAGTGTGTGACTCGAGTAGCTACCGGCGTTTGTTGTCTGTTCACAAGCTGTGTTTTAATTTTTATGATTAGATTTATAATGTGTTAGCGTGTGACACTCAACTATACGGCAATGGAGCCATTGGTGGACTGCTTCTTGGTCCTGTGTCTCCTGTGCGTTCTGCAACTCGGACTTTGCGCGAGGGTAGAGAACAAACATGAAAGGACCGGGACCGAGAGAATTACTTTCAGCCGGGAGGCTCTCTTGTCATTCCAGTATTCAACTGACGGGTCTACTGGATGGTCTATACCGCGCTGTATGCCACCAGAGCTTCGCAGACTAACCGTGAAGCCCGCAAAGGAAGAAAAGAGGGAGAAGAGGCGGACTACGTCGAAGACTCATGAAATTAAGCCTTCAAGACAGCCGCAAGCTGCCTGCCCTGCCTTGTGTCCTGCTCCCCAACGTGCAGTCTATCCGCAACTAGCTTGACGAGCTGGAGACACTGGCTGCTTTAAATCATGAAGTGAGGGACACCTGCCTACTTACTTTTTCAGGAACTTGGCTTAATGACCGGGACGGGAACGAGGACCTGTCACTGAGAGGATTCGGCACTCCTTTCCGACTGGACCGGTCTCCAGAAATCACCGGCAATCAACGCGGAGGCGGCGTGTGTTTTTATGTGAACCAAAGGTACTGTAACACCGTCGTGATTCGGGAGAGAATTTGTACTCCTGACATTGAACTGCTGACCATATCACTCCGGCCTTTTTACCTGCCTCGTGAATTCCAACAGCTATTTTATACAATTGTGTACATTCATCCCCGCGCAAATGCGGCTGTCGCTGCCCAGCTGATTGTTGATGTGACACACAGACTTGACGCTATATGTTCCGACGCTCCGAAATTCATCCTCGGGGATTTTATCCACTGCCAATTTGACAAGTCTCTGAGAACATGTGAACAGTATGTGACTTGTGCCACCACACAGAGGAGCTCTATTTTAGATCTGTGTTATGGTTCAGTGAGTGGTGCCGACACGGCGTTGTTGCTGCCTTCTCTCGGAGCATCGTACCATAACAGTGTATACCTTATGCCACAGTATATACCCTCTTTCAGGCGACTCCCCCGCCATGAGAAATCTGTGAAATGTTGGTCAGAAGACAGCATCTCCTCTCTTCAGGCCTGCTTCGATTGTACTGTTGTTTATGATGCATAATGTTTTTATGATGCATGTCGTGATGATGCTAATGTACTGCGTGGCAATGTTTCTTCATACATCACTTTTTGTGTCGACTCCATAATTCCCACTAAAAAGGTGGTTATTTGCCCAAATAACAAACCCTGGATAACAAAAGAGCTTAAAACAATCATTAACAAAAAGAAACGCATCCATTGCACAGGAAATCCCTTGGAAAAAAAGGCGGTATCTAGAGAAATACATAACGAAATGAGAAAGGCCAAATACAAGTACAAGGAGGAAATTGAAATGCAATACAGCAGTGGAAATCTCAGAGCAGCCTGGCAAGGTATTAAGAATATGGCCTCCATCAATCAACAGGCTTGTGAGACGAAACGGTCTATCAGTGTGAATGGAGTGGATAATTCTGACTTGCCGAACTCTTTTAACTCCTTCTTTTCTTGTTTTGAACAGTCTGATTTCTCTGAAGATATATCTGAATGTAAAATGAGAGCCTCTGAGACATGTCAATTTCAGCTGTACTTGCCTCTGAGACATCAATTACTGCTGTATTTGCCTCTGAAACATGTCAATTATAGCTGTATTTGCCTCTGAGACACATCAATTACAGCTGTATTTGCCACTGAGACATGTCAATTATAGCTGTATTTGCCTCTGAGATGTATCAATTACAGCTGTATTTGCCTCTGAGACATGTCAATTACAGCTGTATTTACCACTGAGACACATCAATTACAGCTGTATTTGCCTCTGAGACACATCAATTTCAGCTGTATTTACCTCTGAGACATATCAATTACAGCTGTATTTGCCACTGAGACATGTCAATTACAGCTGTATTTGCCTCTGAGACACATCAATTACAGCTGTATTTACCTCTGAGACACATCAATTACAGCTGTATTTACCTCTAAGACATGTCAATTACAGCTGTATTTGCCTCTGAGACAAATCAATTACAGCTGTATTTACCTCTGAGACACATCAATTACAGCTGTATATACCTCTGAGACACATCAATTACAGCTGTATTTACCTCTGAGACACATCAATTACAGCTGTATTTACCTCTGAGACACATCAATTACAGCTGTATTTACCTCTGAGACACATCAATTACAGCTGTATTTGCCTCTGAGACATGTCAATTACAGCTGTATTTGCCTCTGAGACACATCAATTACAGCTGTATTTACCTCTGAAACGCATCAATTACAGCTGTATTTGCCACTGAGACATGTCAATTACAGCTGTATTTACCTCTGAGACACATCAATTACAGCTGTATTTGCCTCTGAGACATGTCAATTACAGCTGTATTTGCCACTGAGACGTCAATTACAGCTGTATTTGCCTCTGAGACACATCAATTACAGCTGTATTTGCCTCTGAGACATGTCAATTACAGCTGTATTTGCCTCTGAGACACATCAATTACAGCTGTATTTGCCTCTGAGACACATCAATTACAGCTGTATTTGCCTCTGAAACATATCACTTACAGCTGTATTTTCCTCTGAAACATGTCAATTATAGCTGTATTTGCCTCTGAGACACATCAATTACAGCTGTATTTGCCACTGAGACATGTCAATTACAGCTGTATTTACCCCTGAAACATGTCAATTACTGCTGTATTTGCCTCTGAGACACATCAATTACAGCTGTATTTACCTCTGAAACGCATCAATTACAGCTGTATTTGCCTCTGAGACATGTCAATTACAGCTGTATTTACCTCTGAGACACATCAATTACAGCTGTATTTGCCTCTGAGACATGTCAATTACAGCTGTATTTGCCACTGAGACGTCAATTACAGCTGTATTTGCCTCTGAGACACATCAATTACAGCTGTATTTGCCTCTGAGACATGTCAATTACAGCTGTATTTGCCTCTGAGACACATCAATTACAGCTGTATTTGCCTCTGAGACACATCAATTACAGCTGTATTTGCCTCTGAGACATGTCAATTACAGCTGTATTTGCCTCTGAGACACATCAATTACAGCTGTATTTGCCTCTGAGACACATCAATTACAGCTGTATTTGCCTCGGAAAAATATCACTTACAGCTGTATTTGCCTCTGAAACATGTCAATATAGCTGTATTTGCCTCTGAGACACATCAATTACAGCTGTATTTGCCACTGAGACATGTCAATTATAGCTGTATTTGCCTCTGAGATATATCAATTACAGCTGTATTTGCCTCTGAAACATGTCAATTACAGCTGTATTTACCTCTGAGACACATCAATTACAGCTGTATTTGCCTCTGAGACACATCAATTTCAGCTGTATTTACCTCTGAGACATGTCAATTACAGCTGTATTTGCCTCTGATACATGTCAATTACAGCTGTATTTGCCTCTGAGACACATCAATTACAGCTGTATTTACCTCTGAGACACATCAATTACAGCTGTATTTACCTCTGAGACATGTCAATTACAGCTGTATTTGCCTCTGAGACAAATCAATTACAGCTGTATTTACCTCTGAGACACATCAATTACAGCTGTATATACCTCTGAGACATCAATTACAGCTATATTTACCTCTGAGACACATCAATTACAGCTGTATTTACCTCTGAAACACATCAATTACAGCTGTATTTGCCTCTGACACATGTCAATTACAGCTGTATTTGCCTCTGAAACATGTCAATTACAGCTGTATTTGCCACTGAGACATGTCAATTATGTGCTCTCGACCCTATCCCCTCCCCCCTCCTCCAGGCTATCACACCCAACATCCTCCCTTTAGTCACCTCCCTTATTAACTCCTCTTTGTGCTCTGGATGCTTTCCCTCTCCATTCAAACAGGCTACCATTTCCCCTCTCCTGAAAAAACCCTCCCTTGATCCCTCAGTCATTCAGAACTTCCGCCCAGTCTCCCTCCTCCCCTTCCTGTCAAAAACCCTTGAACGTGCTGTTGCTCACCAACTCTCCTCTTTTCTTGCAGAAAACAACCTCCTGGACCCCCACCAGTCGGGATTCAGAGCTGCCCACTCCACGGAGACCGCACTTGTCTCTGTCAGTGAGGCGCTTCACACTGCACGCGCCGCCTCCCTCTCGTCCATCCTGATCCTCCTCGACCTCTCTGCCGCATTCGACACTGTCGACCACTCCATCCTCCTCTCTTCCCTGTCTGCACTGGGGATCCGTGGCACAGCCCTCATCTGGTTGAAATCGTACCTCTCCGGTCGCTCCGACCAGGTTGCCTGGGCTGGTGAAGTATCAACACCCCGCTCACTTGTCACAGGCGTCCCCCAAGGCTCAGTTCTTGGTCCACTCCTCTTTTCTCTTTATCTCCAGTCTCTCGGTCCTGTCATTTCTGCTCATGGTTTATCATATCACTTTTATGCTGATGACACTCAACTTTTTCTCTCTTTTCCCCCTGATGCCCAGGTCTCCGCCCGCATCTTCGCCTGCCTACAAGACATCCAGAGCTGGATGGACAACCATCACCTGAAGCTCAACCCAACGAAGACGGAGATGATCTACATCCCTGCCCCATCCTCCCCTCTCCTAGACCTGACCATCACCCTGGGGGATACCACCATCTCCCCCTCGCGGAGTGTGAAGAACCTTGGGGTCCTGTTTGACGACAGGCTCTCCTCTGCTGTGAACATCGCTGCAGTGACCCGGACCTGCAGGTTCTTCCTCTTCAACATCCGTAGAATCCGGCCCTTCCTCACCAGCTACTCAACGCAGCTCCTAGTCCAAGCGCTGATCCTCTCCCGCCTGGACTACTGCAATGCCCTCCTCGCCGGCCTACCAGCTTCTGCCATCAGACCCCTGCAGCTCATCCTGAACGCTGCAGCTCGTCTGGTCCACAACCTCCCAAGACACTCCCACATCACCCCCCTGCTCACAAGGCTCCACTGGCTCCCTGTTGCTGCTCGCATCAAATTCAAGACTTTGGTGCTAGCCTATCAGGGAGTCAACAAGACTGCTCCAGCCTACATCCAGAGACTGTTCAGACCCTACACCCCTGCCAGAGCACTCCGCTCTGCTACTTCTGGTCGTCTGGCTCCTCCCCCTCTCCGCTCCTCCCCTTCCCGCTCAAGGCTGCTGTCTGTCCTGGCACCTCGTTGGTGGAATGATCTACCTATCGAGGTCAGAACGGCAGAATCCTTGAGCATCTTCAAGCGCCGCCTGAAAACCCACCTCTTCAGGCTCCACCTCTCCCCTACTCCACTGCCTTGATTCCTGTCCCTACATCCTTTTTGATTTGTTGCACTTTATTCTGTTTACCTTACTTCCTGACTGTATCAGTTGATTTGGTTTCCCTTCATTTTGTTGCACTCTATTGTCAGTTTACTTGATTTTCCTGCCCCTTTGTTGCACTTGACCTGTTGCCCTTCTATTGCACTTATTTTATTGCTCTTTGTTGCACTTGCCTCTGCACTTAACCTTGTTGCCATTTTGTTCACTTGCCCTTGACCTTGCCTTTTTGTTATTAGTCTAGATCTGTAACAATGGAACATGTTCTGTCACTTACTTTTAGCACTTGTACTTGTCTCCTAGGACGTCTGCACTTTTGTACTGTTCTTATGCACTTTTGTATGTCGCTCTGGATAAGAGCGTCTGCTAAGTACCTGTAATGTATATGTAATGTAATTACAGCTGTATTTGCCTTTGAGGCACATCAATCACAGCTGCCTTTGCCTCTGAGACACATCAATTACAGCTGTATTTGCCTCTGAAACATGTCAATTACAGCTGTATTTGCCACTGAGACACATCAATTACAGCTGTATTTGCCTCTGACACACATCAATTACAGCTGCCTTTGCCTCTGAGACACATCAATTACAGCTGTATTTGCCTCTGAGACATGTCAATTACAGCTGTATTTACCTCTTAGACACATCAATTACAGCTGTATTTACCTCTGAGACACATCAATTACAGATGTATTTACCTCTGAGACACATCAATTACAGCTGTATTTGCCTTTGAGGCACATCAATCACAGCTGCCTTTGCCTCTGAGACACATCAATTACAGCTGGATTTGCCTCTGAAACATGTCAATTACAGCTGTATTTGCCACTGACACATGTCAATTACAGCTGTATTTGCCTCTGACACACATCAATTACAGCTGCCTTTGCCTCTGAGACACATCAATTACAGCTGTATTTGCCTCTGAGACATGTCAATTACAGCTGTATTTACCTCTGAGACACATCAATTACAACTGTATTTACCTCTGAGACACATCAATTACAGCTGTATTTACCTCTGAAACACATCAATTACAGCTGTATTTGCCTCTGAGACACATCAATTACAGCTGTATTTACCTCTGAGACACATCAATTACAGCTGTATTTACCTCTGAGATACATCAATTACAGCTGTATTTGCCTCTGAGACACATCAATTACAGCTGTATTTACCTCTGAAATGCATCAATTACAGCTGTATTTGCCACTGAAACATATCAATTACAGCTGTATTTACCTCTGAGACACATCAATTACAGCTGTATTTGCCTCTGAGACATGTCAATTACAGCTGTATTTGCCACTGAGACGTCAATTACAGCTGTATTTGCCTCTGAGACACATCAATTACAGCTGTATTTGCCTCTGAGACATGTCAATTACAGCTGTATTTGCCTCTGAGACACATCAATTACAGCTGTATTTGCCTCTGAGACATGTCAATTACAGCTGTATTTACCTCTGAAACACATCAATTACAGCTGTATTTGCCTCTGAGACATGTCAATTACAGCTGTATTTGCCTCTGAGACACACCAATTACAGCTGTATTTGCCTCTGAGACATGTCAATTACAGCTGTATTTACCTCTGAGACACATCAATTACTGCTGTATTTGCCTCTGAGACAGGTCAATTACAGCTGTATTTGCCTCTGAAACACATCAATTACAGCTGTATTTACCTATGAGACACATCAATTACAGCTGTATTTGCCTCTGAGACATGTCAATTACAGCTGTATTTGCCACTGAGACGTCAATTACAGCTGTATTTGCCTCTGAGACACATCAATTACAGCTGTATTTGCCTCTGAGACATGTCAATTACAGCTGTATTTGCCTCTGAGACACATCAATTACAGCTGTATTTACCTCTGAAACGCATCAATTACAGCTGTATTTGCCACTGAGACATGTCAATTACAGCTGTATTTACCTCTGAGACACATCAATTACAGCTGTATTTGCCTCTGGGACATGTCAATTACAGCTGTATTTGCCACTGAGACGTCAATTACAGCTGTATTTGCCTCTGAGACACATCAATTACAGCTGTATTTGCCTCTGAGACATGTCAATTACAGCTGTATTTGCCTCTGAGACATGTCAATTACAGCTGTATTTGCCTCTGAGACACATCAATTACAGCTGTATTTGCCTCTGAGACATGTCAATTACAGCTGTATTTACCTCTGAGACACATCAATTACAGCTGTATTTGCCTCTGAGACACATCAATTACAGCTGTATTTGCCTCTGAGACATGTCAATTACAGCTGTATTTGCCACTGAGACGTCAATTACAGCTGTATTTGCCTCTGAGACACATCAATTACAGCTGTATTTGCCTCTGAGACATGTCAATTACAGCTGTATTTGCCTCTGAGACACATCAATTACAGCTGTATTTGCCTCTGAGACATGTCAATTACAGCTGTATTTACCTCTGAGACAGGTCAATTACAGCTGTATTTGCCTCTGAGACATGTCAATTACAGCTGTATTTGCCTCTGAGACACATCAATTACAGCTGTATTTGCCTCTGAGACATGTCAATTACAGCTGTATTTACCTCTGAGACACATCAATTACAGCTGTATTTGCCTCTGAGACAGGTCAATTACAGCTGTATTTGCCTCTGAAACACATCAATTACAGCTGTATTTACCTCTGAGACACATCAATCACAGCTGTATTTGCCTCTGAGACATGCCAATTACAGCTGTATTTGCCTCTGTATTTACCTCCTGTTTTTTCCAAGCGCTGGATGAAGTCACAGCCTTTCTTCTCTGCTCGAGTGATCGGGGAGATCGATAAGGCATGGGGTGAAAAATTGAGTTTTTGATGGCAGAGAGTCGAGACATCACTGTACGCCAATTTACGCCACCCCTCTCTTTGTCAGCTTAGATTTTCTCGTCGTTCCTTTTTGTTGTCAGCATGTTATATTTTCAACCATTGCAATTACACAATACCTTTTTGTATTAAATTCCACAGCCACATTTTCTTTTACTAAGCTCGAGCGATAGATTGTAAATGTCAAGATATGTTTTGATTTATATTGTTCTTTTTTATTGCCTGTTATGTCATAAATCTAAATACATCAAGTTTATCTCATTTTCATTCTTTATATTTTATATTCTTTCTGCAGTCATTCCAATGTTATGGCAGTAATATCAATGAAGGAGAAGATAAGAGCTCTACTTAGCGAGTGTGTGGGTGAGTGAGCATATATTTTATTCTCTTTACAGCTCATGGCAGTTACAAATGCTGCCGTATTAAATCTGATAGAATGTTCAGTAACTAATTACATACTTGCCAAATATTAATTCAAATTGAACATTCAATATCAATCTCTGTCAAAAGTGGAACTTTTCTAATAATATAGACTGTAGATTATCCTCCAGCCATATTCAGCTCATACAGACTGGGACAAAACCATGTTCTCTCTGTGTCATAATGCTGCGGACACAGAGCTATGAGAGACTGTACAGAACCAGCTAAAACTACGCAGAAACATACAAAACTACATAATGTGCCTGTGTGCAACCAGTAAAAACAGTGTCAATTATTACAACAGTATTAAGTTAGAAGTGTAAAAAAACAGGGTTCTATACAATAGTTTAAAAAAATCTATATAATCATTTAAAACTGAAAATAATATGCAGTCACTACTGTGCTCTCGCGTGTGTGTGTGTGTGTGTGTACGTGTGTGTGTGTGTGTGTGTGTATGTGTGTGTGCGCGTGTGTGTGCGTGTGTGTGTGTGCGTGTGTGTGTGTTTGTGTGTGTGCGTGTGTGTGTGTGTGCGCGCGTGTGTGTGTGCGTGTGTTTGTGTTTGTGTGTGTGTGTGTGTGTATGTGTGTGTGGTGGGGCGTTTAGTTCTGTCACTGGGTGTTGAGGAGTCTGAAGAGACTGTTAATAGTGACCAAGGGCCTGAATACTTTGGTACCTCTAGCCAAACAGCAGAGGGTGAAGAGGTCATGTGACGGGTGAGTTGGATCCTCCATAATGCTGGAGGCTTTGCAGATGCAGCCTGTGTTCTAACTGTGATAGAGGGAACAGAGACACTGACGATCCTCTCAGATGTCCTCACTATCCACTGCTGCGTGATGCTATGAGAGATGGTGCCATTTCCAACCCAAGGAGTGATGGAGCTGCTTGAGATGTTAGAATGAGGAGAGTATTGGGGGGCGGGGGGCGGCGTTGTCAGCTTTTCTTCAATGTACTGATACTGCTGGGCTTTCTTGGCTGTGAAGCTGGTGTTCAGGGTTCAGGCAGCACCTTGTTAAAACCAAAGTATTTAGTGCTTTTGGCTATTTCCCCAGAGGAGACGTCAGTCTTCAGCTGAGAACGGTCTCTCTGTGCTCAGTTGGAATAAACAGCCATCTCTTTAAGTTCTATCTTAATTAAGAGACAGGTTGTTGACTCTGCGCCAGTTCGTTAGCTGCTGCCCAGCTGATGAGACCCACCATAGTTGTGTCATCAGTGAACTTAATAATCTGATTGAAATTTTGCATTGCTGCACAGTCTTTATTCAGCAGAGGACAGCAGTGGACCGAGCACACAGCCCTGGGGGACCCCAGTGCTCAGTGTGGGGGTGTTAGAGATGCTGCTCCCAAACTGGACTGACTGAGGTCTTCCAGTCAAACAGTCCAGTCCCAGATACAGCTGCAGACAGAGGTGCTTAGACCCTGCAGGATCAGCTTTCCAATCAGGAGCTGAGGGATGATTGTGTTGAATGCTGAGCTGAAGTCTGTGTACAGCATGTTTTTCTTGTCCATGTGACTGAGTGCTAAATGGAGGGTAATTATGATAGCGTTGTCTTTTGAACAGTTGAGACGGTACACAAACTGTGGGGGGTACATTATGGGGAGCAACATGGTCTTGATGTGCTTCATAACGATCCTCTCAAAGCATTTCATGATGTTACGGGTCGACAATCATTGAGGCAAGACACTGAATGATGTTTTCATGAAGAGAATGATAATGGTGGCGTCTCTGTCACAGACAAGTGGTGTTAGAGGCGTCTCTGTCACAGACAGGTGGTGTTAGAGGCGTCCCCGTCACAGACAGGTGGTGATAAAGGCGTCTCCGTCACAGACAGGTGGTGTTTGAGGCCTCTCCGTCACAAGCAGGTTGTATTAGAGGCGTCTCTGTCACAGACGGGTGGTGTTAGAGGCGTCTCTGTCACAGACGGGTGGTGTTACAAGTGTCTCTGTCACAGACGGGTGGTGTTAGAGGCGTCTCTGTCACAGACAGGTGGCGTTAGAGGCGTCTCTGTCACAGACGGGTGGTGTTAGAGGCGTCTCTGTCACAGACGGGTGGTGTTAGAGGCGTCTCTGTCACAGACGGGTGGTGTTACAGGTGTCTCTGTCACAGACAGGTGGTGTTAGAGGTGTCTCTGTTCACAGACAGGTGGCGTTAGAGGCGTCTCTGTCACAGACAGGTGTAAGAGTCGTCTCTGTCACAGACAGGTGGTGTTAGAGGCATCTCCGTTCACAGACAGGTGGTGTTAGAGGCGTCTCCGTCACAGACAGGTGGTGTTAGAGGCATCTCTGTCACAGACGGGTGGTGTTAGAGGCGTCTCTGTCACAGACGAGTGGTGTTAGAGGCGTCTCTGTCACAGACAGGTGGTGTTAGAGGCGTCTCTGTCACAGACAGGTGGTGTTATCCTGTAGTTAGTTATGTATTGGACACCGGGCCACATGTTCACTGCTGTCAGGGAAGTATCAGTAGATTATTTGAGTTTGGGCAGCACTCCGATGGCCCAGTGTCGCTCTCTCTGTCCTCAGAGTTACTTGGTCTCCTGGTCCGACAGAGGAGTCTCGGGTCCTCAGCAGCACACACTGCCGAAGTCATCCGCGGCTTCTGATTGATGTCACTAACTTTTCAAATTCTCATCTTCTGAGGAGATTTTTTTATGTCATTTTTATGCTCCAATGAAATACAATTTTGTACTTTATGTATTTTTCACGTCTGGGCATCATGTGGCTTTTTTTACACATGGCTTTTGAATAAGTGATTTTTTGTTTCAAAAGAAGGGACAGAACAGGGATTAGCAGCAGTGAATTTTTCGTTGTGCGCTTTGTCTTAATTAACGAAATTACTTGACACTATGAATTGCCCAAACACACTCTGTGTAAAGCAGGCTGACAGTATTGATCAATTTCATTGGCTAAGGTTCTTTTTTCAAAGCTTGTGTTATTTTGCTACTTTCTGATAGTTATGAACACTCGTGTTTGGTCACATGACAGCTGCAAACAGTGCCAAGAAAAAGTATTTGCCCCCTCCCAGATTTCTTATTTCTTTGCGTATTTGTGATGCTTAAATGTTTCAAATCATCTAACAAATTTTAATATTAGACAAAAATAACCCAAGTAAATACAAGATGCAGTTTCTAAATGATTATTTCATTTATTGAGGGAAAAAAGCTATCCAAACCTACCTGGCTCTATGTAAAAAAGTATTTGCCACCCTCGGCGACATTCACTGCAATCAAGCATTTACAATTACTGGCAATGAGTCTTTCAAATCACTGTGGAAGAATTTTGGCCCACTCTTCTTGGCAGAATTGTTTTAATTCAGCCACATTGGAGGGTTTTCATGCATGAATGGCCTGTTTAAGGTCATGCCACAGCATCTCAATCGGATTTAAGTCTGGATGATGACTAGGCTACTCCAAAACCTTCATTTTGTTTTTATTTGAGGCATTCAGAGGTGGACTTGCTGGTGTGTTTCAGATCATTGTTCTGCTGCATAACCCAAGTGCACTTGAGCTTGAGGTCACAAACTGATGGTGGGACATTATCCTTCAGGATTTTTTGGTAGAGAGCAGAATTCATGGTTCCATCAATTACGGCAAGTCATCCAGGTTCTGAAGCAGCAAAGCAGCCCCAGACCATCACGCTGCCACCACCATGTTTGACTTTTGGTATGATGTTCTTTTTATGAAATGCTATGTTAGTTTTATGCCTGATGTAACGTGGTGCACACCTTCTAATAGTTAAACTTTTGTCTCGTCAATCCATAGAATATTTTCCCAAAAGTCTTGGGGTTCATCAAAATGTTTTTTGGCAAATGTGAGACGAGCCTCTGTGTTCTTTTTGGTCAGCAGCGGTTTTCGCCTTGGAACTCTCCCATGGATGCCATTTTTGCCCAGTCTCTTTCTTATTGTTGAATCATGAACACTGACTTTAACTGAGGCAAGTGAGGCCTGCAGTTATTCAGATGTTGTTCTTGGTTATTTTGTGACCTCCTGGATGAGTCGTTGATGTGCTCTTTGAATAATTTTGGCAGGCCGGCCACTCCTGGGAAGGTTCACCACTGTTCCAAGTTTTCTCCATTTGTGTATAATGGCTCTCACTGTGGTTTGCTGGAGTCCTAAAGCCTTAGAAATGGCTTTGTAACTTTATCAAGATTGATAAATGTTGATGACTTTGTTTCTCATTTGTTCTTGAATTTTTTTTGAATCACGGCATAATGAGTTACTTTCTGAGATCTTTTAGCCCACTTCACTTTACCAGACAGGTTCTATTTAAGTGATTTCTTGATCCACAGATCTGGGGTCAATTACTTTTTCACATAGGGCCAGGTAGGTTTTTGATAGCTTTTTCCCCACAGTAAATGAAATCGTCATTTAAAAACTGCAGAAGGGGCAAATACTTTTTCACGGCACTGTATATGTGAGCAGCTGACACCCCCAGGGTCAAGTTGAACACATATGACAAGATTAATGAAGTCAAGGTTCTTTCTCCTCTTCGACTCAATAATGCATTTCTTCAGTTGAATTCAGACAAGATTATCAATAAAACACTGTGGATAGAGAAGGTCGAGGTGTGTAATTGCTTGGTTGTAATGAAAGCCTGCACCCACACTGGCCCTTTCTGGGAAAGATTGGGGACACCTGCTATAGAGCATGTCTTTCTAATGCCAGAGCCTCGGTCAGGGACACTGGTAGGAGTGTTCCTATAGAGCAGGGATGGCCAATGAGGGCCATATTTGTCCCTGGTTTTCACACCAACTTCTGGACTTTAATTAGTTGATTATCTAAATTAGCCGAACTATTCATGAAATCTGACATTAATCACGCATTTCTTTAAATTATCATGAATGACCACCAAAGACTGTTCTTGTCTCCCAACATAAAACATTTTTCTTTGATCAAACCTTTGCACAAATCTATATTTGTGCATGCAACCAATTAACTCAATTAGTCAGGGTAATTGATAGAAATAAAAACCAGCATACACACCGCCCCTCCAGGACCGGAGTTGCCCATCCCTGCTATAGAGCACGTCTTTCTAAATCCAGAGCCTTGGTCAGGGACGCTGATAGGAGTGTTCCTATAGAGCATGTCTTTCTAAAGCCAGGGCCTTGGTCAGGGACACTGGTAGGAGTGTTCCTATAGAGCACGTCTTTCTAAAGCCAGAGCCTTGGTCAGGGACACTGGTAGGAGTGTTCCTATAGAGCATGTCTTTCTAAAGCAAGAGCCTTGGTCAGGGACACTGGTAGGAGTGTTCCTATAGAGCACGTCTTTCTAAAGCAAGAGCATTGGTCAGGGACACTGGTAGGAATGTTCCTATAGAGCACGTCTTTCTAAAGCAAGAGCCTTGGTCAGGGACACTGGTAGGAGTGTTCCTATAGAGCACGTCTCTCTAAAGCCAGAGCCTTGGTCAGGGACACTGGTAGGAGTGTTCCTATTGAGCATGTCTTTCTAAAGCCTGAGTCTTGGTCAGGGACTCTGGTTGGAGTTTTCCTCTATAAAAGCATGTCCTTCTGTGTCGGGGAAACTCTAATACCTTAGGGAAACCCACAAGAGCTCCAGCGAGGAGAACATGCTAATATTACACAGAAAGGTCCAAGAAGACCAGAACTCAAACCCAGAACTTTTTATTGCGAGGCAACAGGGCAAACTACTGCACCATCATAATGTCCTACATCTTCTGCCCTTAGCGCCTGATCCGCCCCTTTGATGTGATTAAAACAGATATTTGCCTGTTATTGTTGATGTCATGGATTCCATAAATTCCAAAGCTAAACTTTGTTAAGATTCGTTCATAACTAGAGCTCAGCGTTGTGCAACAGTAGTTATCACTTGGGGCTCTAATTTCCTGGCGCAGTGCAGGTGGCGTGGCATGGCTCAGCCCTCGCAGTGGTAATTTCGTCCGGCGCAGCCTGCGCAGTGGTAATTTCGTGAGGTGCGCAGCCTTTGGTAGACGAACGCGCGCCGAGATGGATGTGGCGGCGTAGTAGGGGGAGGTGTCACATATTCATCAAGACGCAGTGACAATTTTGTGGAAAAAGTCTCCGCTGGAGTTGCGCAGAAAGCTCGCCATCTCCAAACTGGTTTAATTTCTGTGTAGTGGTAACCTGGCTGACCGGCGCAGAGTGCGCACACATCACCGAAACCTCACAGGCAGGTTTCCAGAATGTCAGGTACATTTCAATGCAAGAAATAATTACAGGAAGCACTATTTAATGTAACTATCTGAATAAGCTCCGTGTCCGAAAGTCATAAAAGTTCTAATTTTTCCGAGTGTTCCAGGAATTATTAGACGTGCAAACTTATGTTTGTGTTTGACCTCTACAAAATGCAAATTGATAGCTATCGACTTTTCTTGGTCTTTTTAGCCTATTCGTCCTTTCTTCCGTTGAAGATAGACAGCAGTCTTTATTCGGTCTTTCTTTTGAAAATTTGTCAGATGGATCGAACAGATTCACGCTTTATTTCCACAGCAGAGATAAAATAGTGCTTGCTTTCAGAGAGCAAATCAATTCCATGACCATTGACAGAGTGAAGAAATCATCGCATGCACGATCAAGACTGTCTGACGTGAAATGCAAAATACTCCATTTCCACCAGCCAGCAAAAAGTAAAAGTATTGACATGAGAACAGATTTATAACGAAATAAAGAATAAAAATATATCACCTACAAACGGGGTATCCAACAAAGATGACCCGCCAATAAATAAATCGCAGTGTTCATTGGATGTTCTGTTGTGAAAAATGTTTCTTTTTATTCTATTTTTCATTATCAATCTGTTCTAATCGTCCTCTTTTTTTTTTTTTTTTTTAGCTGTCAGACACGGAGGCATTGTACATTGTCTCGCGCCAGTGTCAACTCACTTTACTGAGCAGCTTAAACAGAAACATTGATTGAAATTCTTGGTACTCATCTTAAAGAACTGAGCCCTCTTATCAAAACCTTCACGTTTCATATCTAAAAGAGTCAGTAGATTTGAAGAAATTAAAAACAATAATAGACTGTCGGACACAGAGATTTATTAAAACCCTGTCAGACTTTCGGACACAAGACGCAATCTGTCGAGCGAAAAATTTGTTTCGCGTCCAGTGTGCAAGCGGCTAAATACTGGGCTACTATTATTGTCACTTAGGTTTTATTGTCTTTAGTGTGGGAAAGGAATACAGCCTGATTGCTATGATCTCGTACTGAGTTAAGGTCACATATTGAAAATAAATGTGTAAGGTATCTTGCATTGTTGTCCATGCATTTTAATCCCAAAATTTTAAGCAGCAACAGTTTGTAATAATAGGAACACGCTATCCATCGTTTCTCTTGCCAGTGAGCAAGATTTGACTCGGCTGTGTCGCCGTCTTTGCCAACTTGCGCTGGAAGGCGGGACAGAGGCGGAACAGAGGAGTACTTGCGCCAGGCTACGCCGGGCACGAAATTGCCACATACGCCTGGACACACCCCGTTGGCGCGGCGCACCGCCCATTGGCCGCGCCTGCGCCGCGCCTAGTCTACGAAATTAGAGCCCTTTGACTTCCTGTTTCTCAAGGTTTGAACCTGGTCCTGTACATCGGCTGTGTGCAGCTTTTCACTCTGTGAGAAAAGTCAAAGACAAGCTTCAGAAAGGACCAGAATTTCTAATGTGTAATTTCTTTTCTTTTTTTTTTTCTCAAAACTACTGCTTTCCTTGTGTGACAAAAAGAGCTGGATAAACCCCAGCTCAGCCAATGAAAAAATGAGATCTACAGCCCAGCCCTTCACAAACTCATGTTCAGAAAAAAAAAAAAAAAAAAAAAAACCACAATAAATTCACAGTGACTGTCGCCGAATAACGAGAGTGGACAGAATGCAGAAGGGTTAATTTTGTTCTGCTGATATCACAGTGCATCCGAACATCCACCCAACAGTTTGTCTCCTCTCCCTGTGAGTGACACTGGAAGTCAGTTAGGCTGTCAGCTACTGCTGAATAGTTATTTGTGATGTCATTTCCTGCTGCTGGGGCTTTGCTCATTCCTGCACTCTATGTTCCCTCTCTGCCTCCGGCGGCCATATTTGCCAGCTTGTCATGTTTGGAGTTTGAATTGAACCACTGAAAGCAGCTCCCGATGCTCATTTGCGAGACGCTGTTTAAATGTGCATCAATCAGCAAGTAACACCCCCACCACCAGCACCACCCCACACCAGCACTACCATACCGCCAACTCACACCCCGCAGCTGTTCTAAATGGGACGCTAAGCGCTAAAAACAAGCCGCAACACAATCCCTGCGCCGGCAGTTTGTATCCCCTAAAAAGACTGGAAAAAGCTCGATATTGAGTGGCATGAGTTGAGCTTGTCTGCTTCTGGAAATGTGTATCATTATAGGGAAAGTGTAAACACAGCTCTCTGAAACAGATGATTCAGGCAAGAGCCTGTTTCATCATCACTGAACCCCCTGATTCCTTCTCCTGTTCTCATTAAAGCCAGAAGTTCTCCATTTTGTGACAGCTGATTCCTGCACCTCTGCACACGCAGCCAGGCTCTGACAGGAGTTTATATCGTAACAAGAAAATAAGGACAAAGACGGTGTAAAGTCTTGTGGCTCAGTTTAATTTTTGTCCTGATTTCTGTGGTACTGAGGGCCCGAAGTAAGGACTCATAGTTCCACAGAGGAGTAAAAATCTGGATGCTCCAGTGGATGATGACATTCTGCTGGAACAGTTTGGGGAAGGTCATTCTCCTGTTCCAGCGAGGCAGATCCCCAATGTACAGAGTGAGGTTCATACTGTACATGGTTTGCTGATATTAACCCCTTTCTGCAGATGTAGATGCCCGCGTCTATAGACCTGCACATTGGAAGTACACTGTTACTGTACTCGATCACTAGATAGCACCCCCGGATCAGTTATTGAATGTTCACAAGCAAGCAGACCTCGAACGCGGTTCTGAATACGGTGAAGTTCACTCCACTCCCTGTTTTTTGAGAGCTGCATGAATTAAACTCCTCAGCTAAGCCTGATGTGCAAACTGGTCAGTATCCTTGCCCATAGTGTCGATTCAGCAGTTTGAAAAAACGATATCTTGACACAGAAAAAATCGTTATCCTTAGTAGCAACCAGTTTAGCCACAGTGAGCTAACAGTATTCCAATTAGTAGTTCATACAAATCAGTTTTCTGAGGCAAAAAAATCGACATGGTATTGATTCTCTCACATTCTATTGCCTATTACAGTTGTCCCATACAAAAAAAATTGTAGTTCCCTACCGTGGATTTACGCGTAGATTCCTTCATTGCCAAATCCAGCGCTTCCTTATATCCACCCGAGTACTGGCGTTGATAGCCAATCACTCAACCAAACACTCAAGCTCTTCTGCGTAATTGTAGAGTTACACTTCATGGTCTCGTGAAGTTTCCCTGATAACAATGTATTGATTGGCTCGTTTCTTATCCAATTCCCGAGTGTTTAAACATTTTAGAGTAAGTGAAACACATTGATTGGACAAACACAGAGCATACAAACCAATGCGTATCAGCATGCGCTGTTGTATCCTGTCTACGTTATGCACATTACGCGGCTAAAATAGACGGGATTTATAGAAAATCGGTTCGCAAAACTGGCCTTGAAGTGTTCAGTTACATTACAGGATTTAAATGAGAACGATATGCTCTATTGGAATTATTTCGAATGAAACAGGACCGGAGGGTATTTGCTACTGGGTACATCGGTCTCTATTTTATACAGTCAATGTCTCTGGAGGAGGGATTCACGAAAAAGGTCAGGCTGCTATTTTTGTTTTTTTTTTTTTTTCTGTTTCGGAATGTATATGTACTCAACAAAGTCGAATGTCGAGGTTTTTTTCCTGTTTAAAACGCGAACTGCCCGTGCATTTTGGTGTGGACCCCCGGTACGTTCATTGCACGTTTCTTTTGAATCGGGAGACGCAATGGATTTGATATTCCCTGAAAGTGGAGTGTCTGTTCAGTTAAAATAAGGTATATTTCAGAATTCAGATATTACTGTGTTCGTGAGGTGTACTTGCTCCATATAAGTGTTGAAATGGGTTCGTGAGCTTTGAAGAGGGGACTGGTAGCTTTCATTACAGGGTGAATGTTCTGACCGTTTAATTAGCAGTTTATTTAATGCGTGTTTGTGCTGGCTTTGAAGAAAAATGGCCAAAACTCTAAACTTTATTATGGAGAAAAGGTACGTTCGTATTTGGAGAGGTTGCTGGTGACCACTGATTTTCAACTGCACTGATATTGATAAATTCATACTAAACTCAACCAGAAAATCATTCGTTCATATTAAATTTCATGCCTTAAAGCTTTAATTGTGTTAAATACATGATTTTTTTAATGATTTGACAGCAAATCATTTTGAGACTTTGGGGAGACACTTGGGTAGCTGTATAATTTGGCTAATAGCATGTAGGTAATCTAGAATGTAATGTTGAAGATGAATTCTACTTGTGCTCAAGGAGTTTATGACCCCAGAAATGTATAGTTTTAAGCCCCAGCAGTTTTTCAATCGTCAGAATTATTTTTTTTGCAATTTCAATGGTGAATTCTCATGAAGATTTTTTATGTTTGCTGCTCATTTTCTCTACCAAAATCATGAAAATAAACTGAAATACAATGTAATTCTAAATGCTGTAAGTGTCTTTCCTGAATTGAGCCACATTTTTCCTCTTTGTGAAGCTTAAATCTTGAATTATACAGCATTAAAGTGGGTAACCCATAAATAGCCAAATTTGGCTTCTGCACAAAGGGGTTAATGAAGAAGAACATGGCTGCCCTGCACAGTGTCCAGAGAAGCTGGTGTCCAACCTCGAGCCAGACCTGACCTCTAGCATCACCGCCTGACCTGTCAGCTTTAATGAAAGGACTGGTGTCCTACAGCAATGTTCTAACATCTAGTGGAGACCCTTTACTGAAGAGTGGAGCCTCAGCTAAGGGAGACACGCTCCACATAAATGCCCATAATGTTGACATGGGATGTCAGATGAACAGGTGCAGCATCACAGAGTGAAAAGGAGAAAATGAGTCCATAATATCTTATAAAGACAGGTGTGCTCATTGTGCTCAAATAAAGTTTCCTCTAGAGCTGTGAAAGCTGAAACAGATGCAGTTTCAGACTGATGAAACCACTTATGAGGGTGAAGTGCTAGAGAATTTACCCACGAGTCCGTCAAATGGTGTCTGAGTTAAAGATAACGCAGCAATTTAAAATGTGTAATTCCTGCCAAGAGAGCTGCTTGAAAAAGATTACAAGTCTTATTTAAGTGAAAGTACTGAAACACCCACTGGGCCTTATTCAATACAAATGAACATTTCTGTTAACTCACACAGGTAAAGGTCCTTGTCAGCCTTCATCACGACACCAGAGAGGATTTCACTGCAACTGCTGACAACTGAAACATAAAATAGTGACGTTACTTTTACCTGATCATTGTCCAGAAAATTATTTATGTTTTCTAGCTAGGTTTATCCAGGGTATTTCTTTTTCTC
This sequence comes from Gymnothorax reevesii, assembly GCA_029721435.1. Taxonomy (NCBI): domain Eukaryota; kingdom Metazoa; phylum Chordata; class Actinopteri; order Anguilliformes; family Muraenidae; genus Gymnothorax; species Gymnothorax reevesii. Next base: position 137,289,196 of record CM056576.1, read on the forward strand.
AATTAAAATATAAAAACAAACAAAATCTTGTTGAAATATTTAGGATGCATTCATAAATTTGATAACCCCAGTTTTTTTTTTTGTTTTTTTTTGCAGTCGCAATTTGTTTGAAAAATGATATTTTATTTGAGGCTATCAATGCAAAAAATAAAATATGAAATGAATTAAAAATATATATTGTATACGTGTCTTTATTTAATATTCAGTATCACACATCCATATCAAGAATAATCAGATTTGAAGTGAAAGTGCAAATTTTGCTGAATAGGAACACAGTACATGAGTGTAACAGACCCAAAAATTAATAAAATCCATCTCTGGATTCCTGTCTCTGTCCTGCCGCCAGCCTGTGAGAAACAGACGCTCTGAGTGACAGAAACAGGCTGTTTTTGCAGTTTTCTGCCATATCAGAGGTCTAAGCTTCAGGATACAGCAGCTTCAGGGCTCCTACACTGCAAATTCTGAGAGTTCAGTTCCCTTGTTAGCGAATCCTCCCTGTGAGGTGCTGATGGCAGCTGGGAGTCCTGTTGTTTAATTGGTAGCTCGAGATAAGGAGGGAGGGGCTTCATTAGTCAGTCATAAATGATTGGACCTTGTCCTGTCAATCAACCCACATCGACCACGCACAACAGACACATTAGCTGGTGACATACATTGTGGATGATTCATGTGTTAATCAGCACTCTTTATTTAGCCTGGACATTGCGTGGGCCATCTGTTATAAATGGGTATTCTGCACTGGCTCTGGGGTAATATGAGGACAGGTGTTAAAAAAAAGATCTGACAGCACAGACAGGAAGACCAGGTTTTTACATCAAAGCTTTTTCAGGCTGATTTGTAAAATGTAAGACCATTAGGGAGCCCTAACCTGTCTCCATAACACATCAGAACGGGGGAAATACTGATCTATTACACTCTTACCTGAGTCACCTTTTAAACACGGCTCATCTCCGCTCGCTTGATTAATAATCCTGTCTTAAGAGAGCAGAATCGAGCAGAAGGCTTGTTTCATCAAATTCTTATCAAATCCTTGGCTGTAGATGAGACAGGAAGATAGGAAAGGCACCTTCTGCTCCAATCAGAGGGCTTCACATGGAAATTGTGATTGGAGGCTGTGAGCCACAAAGCATCATCAGTGGATCGGCAGTCGTTTGGGGTCTCCTGCCTCCTTCTCTCTTTGGAACAAAAACATTTGGCCAAAGTCATCGCCCTCCTCTGCTCAGTGTGGACAGTGAGGACTGAGAGAAGAGAGTCTAAGGCTGTCGTTGGCCAAGATTGAGAAGAAGTACCTGAGGTGTGGAGAGTTTCATTTTTCAGATATATTATGGAGTTGTATAAGAATTTCACAGTGTGTTTTATTAGAACCATTAGTTTTTTCAAGTGACTCTAATATAGCACAATTTTCACAGCAATGCTCGTGTTTTGTCAGTTGTAATATTCAAATAAGCTTCACATTATCACCTCTAAGTCATTTATCACCAGGCTTGTATTATTTCATTTCAAATTTTCATTAAAGGATTGTTGTATTTTGTTTCTGAGTATTTTGACAGGATGTTAATGAGTGTAAATCCAGTCAAATCATGAAACACAGCCCTGATTCTACAGAAGCTCAGCAACCTGTTTTCAAATGAACACTCTGGTCTGAACTTTGATTGCGGCTCTTTGGTCAGTAATCAGTAATTATCACTCAAACAGCACAGCTGCTGTTCTTAGCTCTAGGTCTGCCACGTGCACTCGGATGTTTTCATTGACATTAATTAAAATGGTCAGAAATGACTGTGAGAAATGATTATATGATATAAAAAGGAGTGATTAGCTCTGCCTTTCTCTCTGTCACTCCGCTGAGCTTAACATTAAATCATTGCATGCCGACATGCTAACAGGCTAATATGAATGACAAGCAGAATTTCTGCATGTGTTTGATCAGTGACGTCCCTCCATACTGAGGCCACGGCTGCAAACTGCACCTCATGGACAGCTGGCTTATTAAGCACAAAGATGAGGCAAAACCTCTGGGTTAAATGGCTTTAATATGATCCATTCATTTACAGCTCTCTTGACCTTCTGTGATATTTCCTTATTATCGGAAGGGTTGCTCACAGGCATAGAAATGACTCTCGAGTGAAGGTGAAATATTGTACTGGAGATAACGCTCTCATGCCCAAGCCTGTCTAGTGTTCACTACAGGACAGCAGCATTGTTCACTGATATGTACAATTTGTACAATATAAACAGCAGCATTATTCACTTTTATATGTTCATTTATTCTTCATATGTAGGAATGGCCAGCTGTCCATTGTAAAATATGTATTGCTGCTTCTCCCCAGTTGCATGCTGGGATAGGTACCCACGCAAAACTGAGCAGGAATGTCTGCAGGTTAGGTAATAGACAATAGAATGGCTATATAAGCAACTATATTACTATTTTGTAACTTATTGAGTATAATGATTTACCCAGACATCAATAAAAAAAGCCTCTGCGGATAAACAATTGCTTGTAACACAGTGTGTGCATCAAATTAAAGCTCTTCTGGGGTGATGCTGTGTTTGTTTACATCAGTGTGGAAGCTTTTGGAAAGTGAAATATGAGTTTTCCTTCTGTTTTGCAGCTGTTTTCTCCTCTCTTGATCAGTCTGAGAGCCCTGGAGGCCGGGGCTTGATGGAAATCTATCGAGGCTCAACCCTGAGAACAGAGGAGCTGAGCTCTTCTTCATGGCTTTTAGAGGGCATCAAATATTTACATCAGCAGCTGTTGGGTCAGCAGGTCGATCGTGCGGTAATTGGACAGTCGGTGCCCTCAGGTCAGAAAGCGTCCACAAAAGAAAAATACTTGGGACGGGGAAATAGTGTTTTATCGATGCCCACAATGACGCTTGGAGAAAATGGGAGATTCTTCAGAAGAGGGCGAGCAATCAGAGCTCAAACAGACAGCCAGACAAGAGGCAACTCCAGCAGAATCTATTTCACACTGTTAGAAGCCTCCAATATTTTAAAGCCACTTGGGTCCAGACAGCACTGGACTCCAGATTTGATTGCTGATAAATGTCCTCTCTGATCTCAACAAGTTACAAGTAAATGCAATGTATTTATGGCTTTACCTCCGCCTGCCTTAGCTTCATACACCCTAGAAGTTGATCTGCAGTCTGCTAATACAGCTGCCCTGATGTGACCTTGACCTTGGACCCAATGACCTCCAAAACCTAATCAGTTCAGTTACCCTCTATGGGGAACTATCATGTCTGATCTGGTCACAACTTGTCCTCACCTTCAGCAGCAGATCACACACACGAGATGCTGTATGTGTGACGGATGGACGGTGCCACAGACGACCGGAAAACAGTTTCCCTCTCGCTCACTGTGTGTGACGGAGGCATCATAAATCCAGCACATGATGTATCTGTGATTTAAACATTTCGTTCATTTAAAAAAATAATTCATAATCCTGCAAAACCCAACCCTGTGATGGTTACTCTAGTCCTATAGGGGTCTGCAGTATTTTGTGAACTCTGTTCAAGTAAAAAGTAATTAATGCCTTGAAAACAAGGTGTATGTACTCATTAATGTGGCAGCTTACTTCAAATGGAGTCAAGTTTTTATTGGTTTGTGGAAAACAAAGAATATTTCTGAAGACAAAATACTTTCTTACTGGATGTGATATTGCTTTAAGTATTGAATGTTACTGAAATCACTGTCACCTTAGCAACCATATGTCACAAACTATCAACATGCCCACTTACTGGGAACCAAAAACAATGACGCCCACCTTGAATTTCTGACCAATTGAATTTCAGCAGTGATTTCAGCTTGAAAGAAAATCTTGTGCAAGATGGCATTTTGATCTCACGACCTCGCCACTCATTGTTTCTCCAAAAAACATGCAGCTATCTTGCCACTTTGGGGCAACACATTTTTGAAAGACGTTTGAAAGCGTTATAGAAATAATACACCGCTGATATATTAAAATTCTTTATCGCACAGGTGAAATACATAAATTACAGCTCTTCTTCATTTTTGAAAGTCTTACTGACGCACTGTACACCCACAGCAAATATGGATCAACAGACACTTTTTTAATATTGTATCTTACCTTGGAGAAGAGCTGTTTTTAGAATAATATGATTTAACCTCCAACTCAGAGATGTGAGGAAATTTTATTAGCAGTAAGAATACACTTCACAAAATGGCTTTTTGTTTTTTTTTTGAAATCAAGGTCGATCTTCTTGCAGGTAATTTGACTGTAATGTCACTTTCACTATAAATGGCCAAAGGAAAGATTTCCTGTTAATTTCAGCATCACTGTGCTGTAGCCTTTGCAGAAGGTGGCATAATTCGCTCTGATTCCACAGAAATCCTAGCCTTGCAGAGCAGACGGCCCTGCTCGATTCTTTGACTGAAATCCTGCAGGTCCGTCTTGCCAACTACCGTCATCCAATAATTTCACGGCTAAATTTTTTACGGCCCAATCAGGGGAAAGAGAGGCGGGAGCTGCAGACGTGACATCACCAGGAAGCGACTTTATGTTTGAATACAATGGCGCATTCGAAGCGGTTCCTATGGATGGGTCAATATCAGCATTTTTATCAGAAATAGACTCTATTTCTACATTAAAAGAGGAGCAAAGAACGTGACTAAAAGGTTTTCTGATGGGTCTTCTCCCGACTGGTTTCGGTAAGAGTTTGATCCACCAGCTGCTCCTCTGGTCGTGAAAGAGGTGGGAAGGACTAAAGCCCATTGTGCTAATCGTGTCTCCGCTGGTTTCGCTCATGGACGATCAAATTAGAGAAGCTGGGAAACTGGGAGAGAATGCGGAAATCCTCCATGGACAATGCCAGTTAGTCTATGGTACCCCGGAGTCATGGTTACTCAACGATACCTGGAGAAATCTGCTCTCCTCAGAAGTTTACCTGGAGAAAGTGGTAGGAATTGTCATCAACGAGGTTCATGTGACATATAAATGATAAGTGATACATCTGTGTGGTATAATTTAATGTAAGATGATAGTCGAAGGACTGAAACGTAGTTCAAGCTAACGGCTAACAACAGGGTCTAGCTGCTTGTATTGTGTACAGTTTGGTGCCGATTATGTCACAACATCCCACATCTGCCCATGTATCAAGGATGGAATTGCTCGATAGATTGTTTTTTTTAACGCCGAAAAGAACACCACGTGTATTGTTAAACAAACGTTTTGATTTGACTCCATTAGTACTGTTAATGAAGACTTAAACCTGTTGAGTCTGCGGATGGCTCATGCCTGACAAATCCGGATGGTTAAGCTTAGTCCTTGCAATCGTTCGGAAACCGTTTGTTCATTTAGTGCCTTGTTTGATTCAAATAGTTTCTTTGAACTTGTCTGTGTCCCCTTGATCCTCAAATTTACTTTACAGAAATGGCTAAATTTGTGTAACGCCATTATCGCAGCTGTTAAGCTCCAGTTTGTTACAATTGCTTGTCCGCAGCGGTGCACATCTGCTACCTCGTACTGTGGCTTAACGTGGATTGGTCGGTGATGAGTGTGACGAGAAGAACCATCGTCCAATCAGCAGCCGCAGATTTTTTTGAAGGTTCCTCCTCTGAAATCTTTTTTGAACGGCTCTTTCCCAGATGGACTTGTGAAATATTTCCGTGACAGATATATGGAACAGTCCGTCTGGCGTGTCAGGTTACAGAAATCCTGAGGGAGAGTAAATTTTGGAGATGTGTCACAATTACCAACAAATAAAATAAACGATTGTATCTAAATTTAACAAATGGAAATTACTTGCTAATTCTGAAATGAATCACTAAAGTGCTTGTTTCTATGGTTATGACTTTGGGGAAAAAAAAAGCTAAATTCTCATAAATTCATCCCTTGTAATGTCTCGCCCCCTTGATGAAGATAAACAGGACTGTTAGACTAACATGACAGGTAATTGGTCGTTTAAGAATAAACATTACATTGTTTATATTAAGTCAAGCACAAAAAAGACATTTTTATTGTCACTGAACACTCTTTGTTACGACAATCAATTTATACAGCTGGATATTTATTAGCACCATTGAGAATAAGTACTTAGCCCAAGGGTATACTTCTCATCAGCCTACCAGAAAATCAAACTTACACATTTAGCCAGAAAGTACCATCCTAAATCACTCGTAAAAATAGAGCCAAAGTGTATTTAGGGGGTTTCAAATGCTGCCATTTTTGGAGAAACTGTTTTTCCTTGCCTTTTAATAGTTGTTAAAAATGAAACAATCATATAAGAATCACTTTGCCTGTGCAGGTATCTCTGAATATACATGCTGATTATCTGGGTAACACAGAGCTCTTCTCTGATGAACTGGATGAGTGATAATTATTTTAACCCAGCACTCACATGGATAGACTGGTCATTACCCAGCACAGCTCTGAGGCAGTGGGGTGAGGAAGTGTGTGTTATTCATGTTATTTGAGGAAATGAAGGTTCTTGATACAGGAAATAGTGTAAGTTCTTTGACCAGCTGTCAACCAAGTCACATACCAGAGCAGAACTGAGTCACTCATTAACTCTTTAATGTGTATAATGTGATAGTTTTTCAGATTCTTCTGTCTTCTTCAGAACACAAAGTCATTGCTGTAGAGCTCCGTTGCTTTCAGTTACTGTTAGTCATTGCTACATCAGGATTGGAATAATCAAGCCATGATCTTAATTTAGTTTGTAATTAAACATTCTAGTTAGGTATTAGAATCCTTATTCAATCACACATTTGTGATCTTGCCCTTAAAAGGGCGAACCCCTTCATTGTTTTCCTGCCATAATATCTTCACTGTCGCTGCAATACAGCAGTAATGTAAGTCATGTGACCTCACTGATGCTGATTGCTGTAATTTAAATGCATTACAGGAGCCTGCAGGTTTAAGGACAGTCAGGAGCTGCACAATGAAACAAGAATTTCTTTCAAATTACTTGGGGCTCAAATTCAAGCTCATTCAAGTAACTTAACTCTTCTTCTTTCCTTGTGACTGACCTGGAAATCTCCCCACCTCTGCTGTACTGGGGGAGATTCTAATCTGTTCAGTGACTTCATCCATTAAATGAATACGTTTAATTATCATGTAAAGTGTCCTGAAGGTAACTTGTGTGAGAGAAGGAGAGACCATCTGATGCAGACGTATCTCTCCTGAATCGTGTGTCGTGTAAGTGATGGACCTGTGGATATACTCTCCATCTACTCATCATCTGCATCTCTGTCCTTAAACCAACACCACCTCAAATTTATCTTTCACAGGGCTAGAAGGTTCCATTTCACAAATGCCTGTATAACCAATACCTCTGTCGTCACTCTCTTTTCTTTGTTTTCTTGACCAATCAGTGGAGCTGAGAGTGAGAAAAGGAAGTAAAGCTGTGGATTATATGTGATTAAAATGAGCCCGAGGATTTCAGCTGCTGGTCATTCGATAGCCTCTGAAGACGAGGGGAATGTTTCACACTGTGTTGTGACAGACAAAATAACTGACCGAATGTGGTTGGGGTGAGGTGGCTATTGGAATTTATCTTTCTTGAAATATTTGTGATTTTAATGTATTTCCATTGGTTAAATTGAATTAAAAAAACGGAGAATTCGTCAGTCTATGAAAATGAAAAATGGGTCATTTTGAGGGTCTCAGCAACACAAAGTTGGGTCAGAATGTTTGTAGTTTGAAGGCCGGCATTCTAATCACAACCAGATCTGCTGACTGAAACGGTCTCTTCCTGTGTGACTCATCGATTCTGCAGTATCTTACAGCGCTGCTGTACACTGCATTACAGTCCGGATTTTTTACAATCGGCAGTGTTAGTGCACACTTACACTGCGACACAGTCCGGAGTTTACACTTTGCAAGTTTAGTACACACTGACACTTTGATATACTCCAAACTTTACACTCAGCAGTGTTAGTACACACTGTCACTGCGCTACAGTCCAGACTTTACACTCAGCAGTGTTAGTACACACTGAAACTGCCAAACAGTCCAGACTTTACACTTGGCTGTGTTAGTATGCGCTGACACTGCAAGACAGTCAAGACTTTACCCGTGACAGTGTTAGTACAAACTGATACAGCAGCACAGTCCCGATTTTACACTCAGCAGTGTTAGTATACACTGATACTATGAGACAGTCTGGATTTACACTCAACAGTGTTGGGTTAACACTGACACTGTGACAGCAGAATGGCCAACCAAGTGTTCACACACAATTCTAATGACACCAGCAGTTTACTGAATGCCTATGTACACTATACATGAATGAGAAGTAGCTCTATTCCTACACAGAACATTAGTCCTTGCTGCAGATGACATTGGACGTGTGAACCTACAAACAGTTTCACTGCCTTGAAAATCACATAAATTCACCTAAAAAGTTACATAAATGCTGCGATAACTTAATGTGTTATTACCTAATCTGTGGAAGTGTATTAAGTATTCAGCTGTTTTTATATTCATTTGAAGCAGCGAACAGAAAGCTTAAACTGATACTGTTTTCCACTAACAAGTGTGCGCTGAGCACATCTACAGTGTGTTTGTGTGCATTTACAGGAAGTATTCTCAATTCTCAATGTGATTGGAAAGATCTTTATTGTCCATTAAATAGTGCATTAAATATAAATCCTTCATTATGTTTGTAATGAGCTTTGCCAGTGCCCTCTTATTTAAAAATGAGAAGATGATTCGACAACCATTAACGATCACACAGGCCGGTAAATCTGATTATGCGTTTACACATTAGTATGAGGGAGGCTGTGGGCAGCTTCTTGAGACGAACATCGTCTAACGCACGCGCTGAATTTTAATACTTCTGACGTATTCAACTGCCAGTGTATTTAACAGCAACAGTATGAAAAACCACTTAGATCGTCAGTGAAAAGTTGCGTCACATGGCACTCGAAGGTCCTGCCCTTGCAGGAAACAGGAAACAGCTAGCAGGGATGTAAGGATGTCCCAAATCTCATAGCAGTGGCATGAAGGACTGCTACATCTCAATAATCACTGATGAGGTCAGCATCGCATGTGATCACTGCAGCTCCACAGCATTACATTACCATTACAGAGGCTTCATGCTGTCACAGGGAGAGCAGATTTAATTGGGTCTGAGATAAATGAGTTTCAGCTCAGTGAGAGATGGAGTCACCTGTAGCTGACTTATTTTCATGAGCTGAGAGCTGCTGTACTCATGCCCTCCAATCAGCAGCAGCTCTCAGCAGCTGTATGATGTAACCTGTGTGCTGTGCACCAATCAGTGGCCAGCAGGTTACCGAGCCATACGACAGGCTGTCTGAAAATGTTTGGACAAAGTGACCTCTTTTATGACAACATGCCTTTTCAACAAATGAAAAACCTGAAAAAGGTTTTTGTGAATAATATTGTTTTAAATTCTGATCTTAAACTGTGTCGCTGCTCTCATATTGCCTGAATGTTGCATAAGACGTCTTGAGTTCTGCAGTGTAGGTGCAGGACACAGAACTGACTGAGGCCATTTAGTTGGATTACAGAGACACACAGAGAGAAGACTGATGATGATGATGATGCATTTCTGCCAGCATGAGGTAAATAACAGAAAATATCAGGTCGATGGAACCCTGAGTTGAGCTCATTCGTCTGTCAGAAAATAGCACCATGTATTTCAGCTCTTATAATGGAGTCAGTGTGGACATGTATCATGTTCCTGTGTTATGTGAGTTTGTTCCACGTTTCTGTGTGTTCTCTCAATGAATTCAGAAGGGGTGACACTGAAAAATTTTGGTCCTAGATTTCCCACTGCTGACCATGCAGTAAGAACAGTGTCTGCTGCATTTCACAGTGAATCTACTGACCCAAACCCATCCCCACATCTGTATGTCCAGCTCATGATGTCAGGCCGCACTAAACAGCAGAGCTCATGCTGATCGCTACCTCATTAGTCCTGTAAAGAACTGATCTGCAGCTGAATTTGGGTCGAGCTTTTCTGAGCGCGTGCAGAAATTATGTGACTGGTTTCCCTCGGCTTGTAAGAGAGGAAATAGTGTGGAGCTAAAATTATGGCAGGTGAATCAGTCCAGTGAATGCATCTCATTCTCTGTGTGTGTGTGTGTGTGTGTGTGTGTCTGTGTGTGGATGAATGTATGTGTTGAGTGTTTGTTCTTGTTCCACTATTTTAGGTATTGGGGTCCAGTTTTAAGATTGACCGGTAGAATTTGGTTCCATGTTAAGGTTCGGTGTTACATTACGGCCAAATTTGTATCCTTGAGGGCAGTTTGTAGATTTGGGTAAAGGTCACGTATCAGAATAACGTAAAAAATTGGGATCAGGGTAAGATTTTGGATGACTTCATTTAAATATGATTTTGGGTCTAAGATCATTTTTGGTCCCCACAAGTACAGAAAAAGTTGAGTATTTGTGTGCAGTTGTGTGTGTTTGGACATATAAAAATATGTTTCTATTATTCAAATGCACAATGTCAGAGGGATTGTGATAAAAGTAATGCCATAGTACGGGTTTTATTATAACCATGAAAACTCTTAAAAGTGCAGAATTCGGGTGATGTCTATATTGAAATAAAACTCTCTTTTCTGAGATGAACATGTTAAATCCAAATCTTTCACTTGAAGAGGCTCGTGTCACAGGTAAAAAAGTGAGCTGCATGTTCTCGTCTCTTTGAATGATGTAAATATCAGCAGTGACACGGGAATCTCTCCCCACTCTGGGGTTTATGCTGAGAGGAGTAATATCTGCACTCGGCCGGTGTGCCCTATATGTGCTGTGAGCTCTTCACTGCTTCATACATCAGAGATCAGCTCAGAGTCTCCATCGGACAAACCTCAGTGAAACAAACCTTCAGGATGTGCAACCAAGTATTACATTTTAATTTCTGCTTATGGTAGTTTGTACAAGGTTCATAAAGTATCATAAACTGCACTATTATCGATGAACCCTTAGATTAAACCTGAGGATTTAAACTTACAGAGTCAAAATGATCAAAATTGTGCCATTAAGATTCATGTGAAATACTTACAGACCTGACTGTACACATTAGCTGCTGCCTCCTCTGTTCTCAGCAGCAGAAAATCACCTAAAGAACTTACTGGTTATGGTACGTGTATCTCAGGTGGCCTTGGTGTGTTTTTCACCTGTTGAGCTTTTTACGATGGAAACAAAATTAACTTCATTAAGACTAATGACAAGCTTGACGTGATTGGCTAATGAATGATTCTTTACTGCATGAATGAAAGCACCATCTGTTACCTGTACAGACATATTAACTGTGATCGATGGGGGAAACGGTGTTTATTAGTCAGTGATGTTTTTATTTTTCTTAATTCAGTAAGAGGTGTTTTTTTCCTTTTGGAAAAGAAATAGTTTAAATTGTCAATGAATGATGTGAGCATCTGACAGCTTCCTTTGTCGTGAAAAAGGTTTATGTGCTTTTAAAAAAATGAAACAGCCTTTTTTCATCTAATGAAACCTGCTGTTCATGGAATAAGTACATTGATATTGTCCTTATGGTATTATTTGTTTTCAAAGAACATTTGCTGTCAAAAATGCAAGGTTATCTTGTTATGCGTTGTTAAACACTCCCACCTACTGCACACACTTTAATAATCATTTATCAGGAATCCTTCAAGGCATTTTCTCCAGCTAAATAAATATATTTCTAATCCAACAGTCAACATTAATACAGAACTCAGCTGTGTGGAGCTGAATGTCTGCAGTCTAAACTCTTATTGCAACAAAGCTCTTCTCCTCCGTTGAGAACAGCTCACCACAAAACCAAAAAGACAGGCTCGTCCAGCGCAGATTTTATTAAAAATGAAAAACTCACAAACCGCAGGTTCAGCCAGAGTTTGAAGCTCATGTTCACCTGTGTGTTTGTGAGAGGAGAGGAAGCAGAGCTGAACTCTGTGGGGGTTCTGTGGGTCAGTGTTCTGCTGGGAGGGAGACGGTGGAGGAGATACGTCTGCACACAGAGGAGTCACTCACTCACACTAACTCACTCACTCTCTCTCTCACTCACTCACTCACACACACACACACACACTCACTCTCACTCACTCACACACTCACTCACTCACACTCACTCACTCTCTCACTCACTCACTCACTCACTCACTCGTTCACTCACTCACTCACTCACTCACTCATTCACTCACTCACTCACTCATTCAGTCACTCACTCACTCATTCAGTCACTCACTCACTCACGCACACTCACCCACTCACTCACTCACTCACTCACTCACTCACTCACACTCACTCACTCTCTCACTCACTCACTCACTCACTCACTCGTTCACTCACTCACTCATTCACTCACTCATTCAGTCACTCACTCATTTACTCACTCACACTCGCTCACTCACTCACACTCACTCACTCACTCACGCACAGATAAGACAGTTTGATGCGTTTCATAATTTGATTCACTCTAATTTGAGTTTGGAAAGCATTGCTGGTCTGAAATTGATTTGTTAGTTGGCCAATGGAACTTTGGTTGGTTAATTTCAGGACCAGCCGACAGAGGGGACTGGTGTTAGGGCTGAGCTCTTGGGTTTTGAGAGCCTCAAACTGGAGGGAGTTCTGTGGACTTGACTGGAGGTGTAGCCAGAATTTCAGTGATCTTTTTTGGACTGGGATAATTAGTGGGAATCGGCCTAATTCTGCTCTACTTGCATTCGTTGGGGTTTTTCTATGGATTTTTAAAATGTTTCTACAGAATTCTGCATGTAGAGTCTCTGTTGGTTGTTTGTCCCACTTACAGAACTCAAGATTACTCACTCACACTAACTCACACTCACTCACTCACTCACTCACACACTCACTCACTCACTCACTCACTCACACTAACTCACTCACTCGCTCATTCACACTCACTCACTCACTCACTCACTCACACTCGCTCACTCACACTAACTCACTCACTCACTCACTCACACTCACTCACTCACTCACTCACTCACTCACTCACACTCACTCACACTAACACACTCACTCAGTCACTCACTCACACACTCACTCACTCACTCACTCAATCACACTCACTCACTCACTCACTCACACACTCACTCATTCACTCATTCACTCACTCACTCTCACTCACTCACACACTCACTCACTCATTCACTCACTCACTCACTTTCACTCACGCACACACTCACTCACTCACTCACTCACACTTGCTCACTCACACTAACTCACTCACTCGCTCACTCACACTCACTCACTCACTCATTCACTCATTCACTCACTCTCACTCACTCACACACTCACTCACTCACTGACTCATTCACTCACTCAGTCACTCTCACTCACTCACACACTCACTCACTCACTCACTCACTCACTCACTTTCACTCACGCACACACTCACTCACTCACTCACTCACACACTGACTCACACGTTCAATCACACGCTCACTCAGACTAAAGCTATGCTCACACACACACACACACACACACACTCATGGTTGTTTGTCCCACTTACAGAACTCAAGATTACTCACTCACACTTGCTCACTCACACTAACTCACTCACTCGCTCACTCACACTCACTCACTCACTCACTCACTCACTCAATTACACTCACTCACTCACTCACACACTCACTCATTCACTCATTCACTCACTCACTCACTTTCACTCACTCACACACTCACTCACTCATTCACTCACTCACTCACTTTCACTCACGCACACACTCACTCACTCACTCACTCACACTTGCTCACTCACACTAACTCACTCGCTCACTCACACTCACTCACTCACTCACTCAATCACACTCACTCACTCACTCACTCACTCACACACTCACTCATTGACTCATTCACTCACTCACTCACTCATTCACTCACTCACTCACTTTCACTCACGCACACACTCACTCACTCACTCACACTCTGACTCACACGTTCAATCACACGCTCACTCAGACTAAAGCTATGCTCACACACACACACACACTCATGCACACGCACACAGACACACACACACGCACACGCACACACGCACACTCATGCACACGCACACAGACACCCACAAGCTCATTTTATTTTTACATAATTCAAGCAAAATTGTAAACCATCCTGAGACTGGTACCGATGTGGATGGGATTTCTGTTTGGGGTTATTTTACTTCATTTTTGGTGAAAATAAACATGCGAGAACAAGAGAATTTAAACATATTTTACTCCTGTGACAAATTAAACAATCCATTTCACAAAAAAAGCAGAATTTAAATGGGTGAGTACACTAAATTTTCTCCCAGAAAAATGTGAAAAAGGGAACAAAGGCGGTCTCTCTGTGGGAGTGTCTGAACACAAAACGTTCTGAAGTTCACCTGAAAGGCTGCAAAGTCCATCGAGTTCTCTCAACGCCTGAAGTACCACTCCCATCCTCTTGGGGAGCAAGAATAAACTCTTGCACCACATTCAGCACCAATGTTTTCAAAAATGCACCTGTGGTGCCACAGCCTTTCCAAAGGAATTTCATCTTAAAATTCTTTGACCTGCGATGCTACCAAGCTGACAACATCAGGGTCACCTGAAAACTGCCACAGTCAGAGTTTATTTTAATTCTGTTTCATCATCTTTAGATCACAGATCAAATATTCTGCAGCACAGCTTAAACCCTCCTCCCTTGAGCAAGACGCAGTGAGAATTCCTCTCACACAGCAGCAATGTCCCTTTTCGCAGTGTGTGACATTTCTGATCCTTAGGGAGGGTGTTGCTTCAAATACCACACAGGAATCAATGAAGACAAATCAATTTAAACCATTCATGGGTGCCATGTCGTGAAAAAAACCTCGTAAAGCAGTTCTTCAGTCTCAAGTCATTTTAAACCTCAGACTATGAAGGGCAGTTTTTAGATATCGCAGTGAAACAGCTCCATGTAAGACAAAGAAGACGTAAATAGGGCAAGACTGATTGAGAAATTTTCAAAAGAAGATAACTATAAGTGTTTGTCATTGAATTAATAATTAATTGAATCTTAAAAGAAGGCAATGAACTGAGAATACTTCAAAATGGAGGACTTTATTAATGCAGGATGAAGGTTAACACTCTACAAACACGACAGCTGCGTTTATTCACAAGATTAAGCACTAGATTCAATCTAATGCACTCAGCCTGTTTAAGCATGGAAGCAATTCAATCAAACCAGAGCGGAGCTGCTTCAACTCAAGCAAACAAACCTTAAAGCTTTTTAAGCAGCTCTCAAGTGGAGTATTTCACCATGTGTTTATCACTCATTTGGGAAGGACACTTGCAGAAATGTGTGAGGAACTATATTTTTCATATTTGGATGTATGATCTAATCGGGGAGTCTTTTCAGTTTAACTGCCTGTTGTTTTCAGAATAAATGAGCTTATCAGAGGTGTATCGCATCGGGGGGGCCTGTGTGTGTGTGTGTGTGTGTGTGTGTGCGTGCGTGCGTGCGTGCGTGCGTGCGTGCGCGTGTGTGCGTGTGTGTTTATGAACCACAGGACACCTGTTATAGGTAATGAAAGACTGATTAGGGTTAAGATTACCCTGTCGGGTTAACTCATTCAGTTAAAGCGCTGTATTTGCAGAGCAGTAGTAACTAGTATGGCGCAGGTTCGATCCCGGTCGTACAAAGCAGCAGTGGTCGGCAGCTTTTTCAGAACAGCGCACCATTGGCTGAAGCACTGTCAGGATGTAAATTGGGAGGGGACTGCTGGGAAGGGATATTAAAAATGAGTGCCTTGTTTGTTGCTCAAGCGCCTCTTGTTGGCCAGCTGGGCGCTCGTCAGTGAGATTCTGAGCTTGCTCATGTTCGGGTATCCTCCGCCCTCCTTCTGAACTTGTCATAGTTTTGACCAATGAGTGTAAAGATGCCGGGGCTGACAGGCGTGTGCTTTGGAGGAAAGCTGCAGACTGTCTCTCTCTCCTGAGCTGGCAACAGGGGGCCACATACGAGCAAGTCTTGTACATAGTTCTCGGATGGGCATTCCAGATTCGGTCTGGAGATGCCAAATTATTATAATTTTTTTTTTTAAAGCGAAAAAAAAAGAGAAAAAATGGCTGAGATCACAGGCTTCTTCCAGAGTGTGTCACATGACCCAGCAGTGGCTCTGACCCTCCGGTTTTACTTCCTGCTGTCAGACAGAGAAGGTCACAGCTACAGGAAGTGATTGTGTTCTACTTACATGCTGGGTTCTCTCCGACTCTCCTAAGACTAGTGCGCACTGGAAATACACACCAGTGAATAATGGTTTTAACTTTGAAGAATCCAAACCACAACTCTTTTGTACAAAAACAGCAACACATGGGATTCCTGTCACTTATTTTAAATTTTAATCTGCACCCTTTGTTTGATTAAAAGAGGTCAAACCGTTAGATAAGTATCCAATGAAAGGTCAGTTCCAAAGATGCCAAATAGCTGGTGACCGAAATGCAGGTACATCAGTCACTAAATGACGCCCTGATTTGAGGTGGCAAGATTGACAGTTGCAAAAAAAAAACTGCTTTCTAAACATCATAAATCAATTACAGGAAACAAACAAACAATAAATAAATGAATTAATTAAATGAAAAAAGAATGAGATTCAGACAGACCCTTACAGGAGTTGACTGAGCTAAAAATGATAAAAACATACCATTTGCCTGTCCTCAAAGACAGCAGCAGAAAAATGTAAACTGTGGCCGCAAGTCATATCTCTCCGACAGGAACAGACAGACACTCGGAGGATAATTGTAAATATCCACAGAACTAAAGCAGTAAAAATCATGACAAGAACTAATCTATCCATATCTGATCAAGTGTCATCAAAAACAGTATGTTGTTCGCCGGCGTTTATGGCAGTGCTTCTAATATTGTGCACACCTTGTGTACACACCCACACACACACACACGCATGCACACACACACACACACAATGACAAGTACACTGTTCACCACAAAAGCGTCTCCAGATGCAAGAGCTCATCCTGACAGAGGTGCAGTAAATTACTCTGCTGAACCTCTGGGAGTTTAATTACTGACCATGAACATATTTCTCTTTTTTTTTTTCCTGAAAAACCCAGGGGGTGAATTTGCATGGCCAGCATGTTCTCAGCATTTACAGCACTTAGTGGTCCCTGATTGGCCAGCTGTCAGCAGTGGGCTCTGATTGGCCCTGGGGTCAGAGTGCACACAGGCTGGGGTGTGTTTCCCAAAAATGTAGTTGCTAACTAAGTTAGCAGGTTACATAGTTTGTCCATTTACAGTCTATGGGTCCAACTATGTAAATTAGCATCTGTGATTTCGAGAAACGCAACCCTGACCAGCACCACCCTCTGATCTGGGCACTGGCCCATTCACAGGCAGTGCAGTCAGTGTCTCTCCTCTCGTTTATGTTTTAGAAGTCATTCATCACGGGAGTTTGAGCCGTTAGATGAACGATTTTACAGCTGAATCACAGGAACACGCTTTCAGTTTTACTGAAAACAAAGACAGAGACGGTTAAATGTGTGATAATCCTGCTGTTTACTGGCTGAAGCCCTGATGCAGGCAGCGGTGAGAATCTGCAGGGACAGTAAACTTGAGTCCTGGGCTGCGTATGAATAGTCTTTTTCCTCTTAGGAAAGTTCCTAAATTCTAGAAAACGATCCGGAAGTATTTCCGTGACAGCCATGATCAGTGTGTTTGGATACTTTAAATGAAAAGGTGTGATAATAATTCCGAATTTATCACCTTTAGCATAGGGTACACTGAACCATCCTTTTTGAGAAGGAAGAGGGAATATGATGGTCTGGAGGTGGGTGATCACTGTGCTTAGTGTGAGTGCATTCGGATTCTCTTATTAGCACGGTTCTCTTCCTAAGCTGTAACAGAGTCCCCTTTACACCTTTCCTTCACCTCATGACGTTTCATACTGAGGTTTAAGAAAAGTGGTTCAGAATTAGATGATTAGATGATAGGACGTGATTTTCAAACTATTCGGACGCAGCCCTGGTTTGTGTCTGAGCCAGTCTCACCCACGGAGGTTATTCACTCTCACTCCCTGATGTTGGAGGGACATCACTTGTTGCGAGACTCAGGTGGACACCAGACGCGAGACAGCAAGTCTGGATTCAGGCTTTTTATTATAAAAGAAAAGAAACAGGCATGATGGCCGGACGAAAAACTTGGCCCAAAGGGTTGCAAAAATCCATATAAGAAACGTTTCAGTGCAGGAAACTAAAAATACAAAAACAAGACAGAACAGAAGCCACTAGAAACTCTAGGGAAGAAAACCAATGAACAATGATAAATAAAAACAGTGATGGCACAAGCGAAAATACAAAACAAGCTATGAAAAATACTATGAATGCTGCAAGCAAAACACACAAGGGCTAGAACTTGAAAAACCAGCAACAAACAAACATGGAAAAATGAGACTCTGTTTGCCAGACAACTCCAGCCTTTCCCCAGATATAGCAGAGGAAATCACAAGACAACGAGAATCACCTGTCGAGCGACAGGGGGAAAAGAGATTGCTTAATTACTGGCACAAGGACGACAGAGGAAAACAAGCGTAGCAAGACGAGACAGCGAGAGCAGGTACTTGCTCATTAAGAACACTGAGCGTGTTGCAGCATTTAAGAACCCAATAAGATACTATGAACAGTTAAAGCGTTACGCTAGTTAATAGTAAAACACAGGTAAGAATGTAGAGAAAGCAGGAAGCACAAGTTACATCCCTGTCTACATTAGTGATGATGTGTGTCTGATGAACATCTGTCTCATGAAAACACCCCGGGACTGATTAGTTAGTTCTTAGTATTTAAAAAATTAACGAACATGAAAACTAGGGAAGCCTAATTCCCAAATGAAATGTGAGAAGTAAAACACGGATACGCCACGCAGACACTGGAGAGGCGGATTGGCTGAGCAGACAGGAAACCAGACCTGAAACAAAACATAAAAACATGAGTGATAAAAATGAATAATGAATCCTGGCACAATAAACGGTTAAACTCCCGCAGTGTACTGGCAGACGGCACAAGAACTTGTCTTGGTTTGGTGGCATTGAGAGTTTTCTTTGCTGCTCTCGTCCGGGATGACATCGTTTTGCTCTCAAATTCTTCGGCCAGCTGGCATTAATTGGGGGCGTCGCCTGGATTGTATTTAAGCCCTAATTCTACCTCATTTCCATGCTACAGTGTCGGTGCTATGTTTCGCACTTTAGCCGGTAAGGTCTCTTGTAAGAGAGCTCTTAGGGTTTAGCTGCATATTTGAGGAAGAGTTCTAGTTAGTCAGGGAATCCTCTGTGTGTTCCTCTTTCAGTTCGTCCTGTCGAGATCGCTTTGCTTCCTTGCCTCGGACTACATCTCGGTCCGTTGGAAGAGCGATTCTCGCTCTCCTGTTTTGTTTGTTTGTCTCTCCCTTCTGCGTGTCGTCCTTTATTTCTGGCCACTGCGTTTGGCGTCTCAAACTCTCCACGCATCACAGAACTGTTCCAACTCTGCAGATCTTCCACAGTAAAATCTCTGATACACAGTAATTTCCTCACAGGGTAAAAATGGTACATACAGTAGCTGAATGTTGATCCTCTCATTTCACAAACCATTTTCAGAAGTTATTCGCCATGACAGCCTCTTATCCCTCACTGCTGCCCCAGAGATGGAGCTTCTTTTGTGGTGTTTCCTGCCCTCTGATGTAAGGAGCCCAGGAATAGTTTTCAGGAGACAAGTTGTCCTTTGTTAGAGCAGATGCTTATATCATGATTTATACCTCCAATTTTGTCCTGCGGTCCTTCAAAACAAAGATAAAATGTTCAGTTGTCATAGATAATCCATTTTTCATTCTAAAAGTAAACGCTCACCAAGAAATGAGGAGATATAATATCAGTGTGTCATGATTTCTGTCATGTTTGCCTGTGTCACACCTGATCCCTGCAGGCTAATGAACCGTCAGCATACAGATGTCGAACCGTCAACATTAATATTCCCCTGTACTTATAAGAATTGAAGGCATCCTTGACCTGTAAAAATCCATACATCAGTGCACCCGCAGTGATAATATTACATCTTCACTCCAGAATGAATATAATGTCTACAGGACTAATACTGGTACTGTAGAAGAGGCAGAGAATCTAGAGATTATCAAGACTAAGCCTGGTACAGTGTGATATATTCTCTGAAGTATACTGAGAGGCATAATATAATATACTGTTTTAAGTAGTGGTAAATGGTTTCTTTCATAGTTGGAAACGGTCTCGGGAAACTGCTTTTGGTCGTGAGACTTGCCCTCACTGTTATCGTTACATTGGCAGTCAATTCAGCAGTTCTTATGCATTACCTGACATGGCAGAAGACGTTTTATGGAATGTGTTTTTGTGGCATCACAGATGACACACTTTTGTCGGGGACGACAGCTGACGCATCTGGTCATTCTGTGTCATCCCTGCGGTCTGGATACAGTCATTTAATGGACATTAATGTGTCCAGAATCTTTTCTTTCAGACTGGCCATCATTCAACATTCAAAATGTTTGATTCTTCTGAGATTCATTTGGTTGTGGCATTTGAAGTGGGAATGATGTGACTTTGTTTATGTGTGTTTTTATTGGTCCTGATCTTCAACTCTTCATTTGAAAAATTACTCTCCCAACGTGATTCAAGACCATGATCCAGGGAACTGTGCTGCAGTTAGATAATCATAACTAGGTGTTAAACCAAGAAAGGATTCGAACCCAGACCCTTGACATTTTGCAACGATGACCATACCTGATGGTCATCATGTCAATCGAATAAAGGAA
Source organism: Gymnothorax reevesii (assembly GCA_029721435.1). NCBI lineage: Eukaryota > Metazoa > Chordata > Actinopteri > Anguilliformes > Muraenidae > Gymnothorax > Gymnothorax reevesii. The sequence goes on from CM056576.1 coordinate 137,309,909, forward strand.
AAATGATCAGTTTTCAAATTAGATGATAAAAACCACTTTGCGTTTTAATGCCTCTCAGTAAAGGTCTATTGTTAGAGTGAGGAACACTCAAGTGGTCTGTGTTATGCTAACCTATCCAACACTTCTCTTCATTTGAGGGCAAAGCAAAAAATTCCATCAGAGCTAATTAGATAAATGGCATTCCTTCACCCTGAAACAATTATTTGGCAATAGATGAGGACCAGTCAAGTAGAGACAATGACCTCCTGAGTATTACATGCGTATTTTCTGTCAACTTAAGCACAAATCCAGAAAGTGTGTTATAAAGGGCTTACAGTGAGCATCACCTGAGGTCAGGCCCGAACACCACCAGCTTATTTTGAGATCTCAGTCAAACCGAACTAATGAAGAGCTCAGCGGGAACACAAGTGTGTGTGTGTGTGTGTGTGTGTTAGTTAGCACACACCCTCAGGAAAACCCTGCGGCAGGCTGTAACACTACGCAGGGGGTCTGTGGAGTCAGGTGCTGATCAGAGTTTTAATTGAACTGTGGGCCAATTAAACTGAAGGAGACACATACAGGAGAGTTGGGGCAGCAGGTACTAATATTACTAATATTTTCTGCTGAATTTCTGAACTTACACCTCGTGATGCCATTGAATCAATCAGTTCCTCAACATTTTCGCACTTTCCTTTTAATATGCACAAATTAAAGGAAAGTGCTAAAATGTTGAGGAAATGATTGATTCAGTGGCGTCACAGAGCTAGTAGTTAAGAAATTCAGGACATAATATTAGTAACTGCTGCCCCATGTCTCCTGTATGTGAAACTGAAACACACTCTGTTCAGTGTAATTGGCCCACAGTTCAATTAAAACTCAGATCAGAACCTGACACCACAGGCCCACTGCGTAGTGTTACAGCCTGCTGTGGGGTTTTCCTGAGGGTTTGTGCTAATACACACACACGCACACACACACACACACGTTCCCACTGAGCTCTTCATTAGTTCAGTTTGACTAAGATCTCAAAATAAGCTCATGGTGTTTGGGCCTGAACTCAGGTGATGCTCTGCAGGTACACTGATGCTGAGACGCTTCCAGGTTACAGTATATATACGTTACCCTGTATGTGTGTGTCTTTCAGGGTCTGCAGTTAGCCTGACATGCCTGCGTCTGCACTGGGGGAGGAGATGGGAGCGTCTGGGGGAAACACACACACACGCACACGCACGCGCACGCATGCACACGCACGCACACGCACACACAGGGACAGAACATGCATACTCCACACTGAGAGGCACAAGTGGGATTTGAAACCAAAACCTTCTTGCTTCCAGTACAGGAGAGCAGGACCGTATGACACATTAGAGGACAAAGCGTAGAAATGATAGTAATTGTATCTGTATCTCATATAAAGGAACATTTGTCACCTGAACATTATTCCAGAGGATTTCAGCACAGTTATGGCCGTTATACAGTTATAAAGTCATTCCACAGAGTAACGGTATCACATGAATCTCGCTTCCATCCAATTAAATAAAGTAAATTATTAATTGTTTTTTGTTATACATTAATTGTAATTTACAAGTTTATCAATTCATAACATCTTTAGAAGTGATTAAAAAATGAAAACTGTTTCATATCATCACTCATAATGAGGAAAAATTAATTGTGATAAAAGTAAAAATCATCATCTTTGTATTTATGTTGATGGGTTTTCCACTGAAAACTGGAAGTTACTTTTTAATGAAAATCCATATTTCTAAGAGTATTTGAGAGCAAGTCATTGTAAATCCAATATTTTATAACCGTTAGTTTTAGTTCTGCTGAAATAGAAGAAAGACAAAACATCTCACAGTGACGTGCGGAGGAATCTCCTCGAACTGCTCTGGGCCTGAGGTACATAAATCGGGATTAAAACAGTTTCCTCTTTCATAGCAGTTACACCCCCCTTAAGAAGTGTGAGATCACGATCCTGGAGTGTGACTGAAATAAATAGGCTTCTGTACTTACTACACATACTGAAACATACCTGCTACACCACAAATCACACAAGGTCTTCATACTGCATAAATCATTCAAAGTAAAGTCATTTGGGGAGTCGTTTTGCTCAGGAGCGTCTGACCCTTGTGGGGTCACAGCTGGTGTGGAGATGAGCTGTTAAAACATCAGCAGTGGAGGTGCATGAGTTTATGGAGCTACAGCCTCTTATTCTCAATCATACATTTATCTCATGCTGGAAATAATTTACTGAATCTATACATCCCACCGCTGCCAATTTCTTTCACTCTCTGAAATGTAATTTACTCCAATTTTCTCACATTGGCTTTTTGTAAAATTAATGAAAATTGCTGAGAAGTCATTTATTTAAATAAAGACACCAATGGCAGATATTGAAAATTGGCACCCGTTTTAAAGCTGATCACAGTCTCAGGACATTCTATAGCCCTTCCAGAACATTCTGCAGCATCAGTGTGCTTTAGCATCCAGTGATTATAGCTGTGATCATTTTTACCCTGATCACATAAATGTGAAAGAAATCCATCCTCTTATAATATGGTTTATTTTAGAGATCTGGGTGAAAGCAGGTTTCACAGCTCGGTATCACAGGTAACTGATTCTGGGAGCCCCTTAGATGAGCTGTAAGTCAGTTTGTACAGAAATACTCTGGAGCTGATTGAGAGAGTTGATGAGATGTTGTCCTCACTGTGACTGTATCCAGAGAAAGAGAGAGACTGTGGGACAGAGCAACATGAACATCTTGGGAAAACATCTGCATGTGATCAGACTCGCATTGTGGAGATTTTTGACAGAAATGCAGTCGCCTGATGTAATATTTACAAACCAGGTCCTCGGGCAGCCTGTGCAGTTTCTGTAGACTCGTGGAAGAGCCCATGTGTGCTGAATTCCAGCTGAGTTCTCCTGAGCTCAGGCTGCACAGTTGATTACATTCAGGTCTGTGTTTGACGTTTCCTCTTCTCTCAGCTATAAACTCTGTGTGACAGGAATGTGCTGCCAGGGACCTGCTCCAGCTAATAAAGAGAAGAGCTGCTTATCCAACATATTTCAGCTTCAAGCTGCTCATTAAACACATTTAGATCTGCTGTTTAAATTCATTTTAATCAGATCTTCACCCCCTGCTGAACCTTTCACATGTAGTTACTCTCTTTGAATAAGAAAGAATCACGGAAATGCTGCCCTGTGCACCTTTAAAAGCAGCACAAACAAAATAATCTTTAATAGAGGAAATTGTATTTAAAAATTTACAAGAAGTTCTTGACAGCAGAGTGACAGACAAAATTTACTGTGGTGTTGTGTCCAGATCAGAAATGAACCAAAACATTATTTTCACTAATTAACAAAACAAAACTGCCTATATATGCTATATGTGCAACCTGCATATTGTGATGAATTTCAGGCCAGGGTCAATAATAATTGTATTCATGGCTGCAATTAAATTTATGAATTTGTATTTTTTGGGGATGGAAACAGCAGACAGAGCTGAGCAGGACACTGATGGATGGAAGAAACAGTCACCTCTTTTATTTTTAATACAACAGTCAGAGGTAAAGGTTAAACCCTCATTTGACCTTTTAATGTACCACCGCATTCCTACCAATAAACAGAAGAAGAAGAGGGCTTAGGTGTCACTACCGCATCTCTGCCTGATACTCCGGTCGCTGTCCGCAGTGCTGAAACACAAAGACACAAATGCAGTACTACTGTCACGGGAATAATTCAGTATAAACCGCGAAAGGAATGTGGCTCCGCCCCCTACCCATAATCCTTTACTATTTAAGGGGGTGTGGTCTTATTCCCAGTGTTCTGCCTGCTTAAGGGCCCCAGTGTCTTGTCTCTCTTGGAAGTGTTCAGTGCACCAACTGCCCCCCCCCTCCCCTTTTTTTTTCCCGTCTTTTCCTGTTTTTGTTTTTTCAAAAACCAGTGGAAGCCTTGCTCCTAATAAAGTCTATTCTAGTTCTGTGTTGTTTGCGCTCTAAGGTTTCCGCTCGGTGTTCTAAGGCTCTAAGGTCCCCCTTTGGCCTGCCCTTCCTGACAGTGGTTTTAAAGCTTCTTGTGTTTTCGTGTCTTTTTCTGCTGAATAAAAGCTTTGAACTGCCCTGGATCTCTGACTCTTTTTTCCCCCCGCAAATTTTCCACATTTTTTTATGATGTGCATGTATTTTATGTAAAATTTCATTTCATATTGGTCGCTTTAAATCTGCCGCTCTGATTTTAACCCTGTGTGTCAGCCTCACATTCCTATGACTGTATCTCTACATTACTGTGTAATTTGATTTGTGATGAACAATACACACCTGGATCATTTATATTCCCATCACACATTCAAATGCAGATGTTGGTGCAGCTGAAATTAATTTTACAGCCATGAATCTGTCTTTGATGAATATTAAAAAAAAGAAAGAAAAACTGAATAATGATGTTGTGTAGCTTGAGCGCAGCACCTGTTACAGGAGTCTCTCCTACAGTGTGCCTGTAAGGCAGCATTCGGCTGATCTCTGCAGTCAGATACTCGGCTGGAGTGACAGCTGTGTGCTGCAGTACTGATGGGCTCCTGTGAGCCACAATCTTACTTCTGCTTTATTTCCTGTCTTTCACTCATTTTAATTTTTCTACACCTGCGCAGTTATAGTTCTTACACTCACAATTTTTTGCTCAATCCGGTTTTATCCAGTCAGGACTGATTCTTCATCAGCAGCAGTCGGCATTTTCATTTTATTGATTGATTTATGATCTACACCCCTCCAGTCCATGTCAGGTCTAACGACGCGTCTGGTCCAAGTTTTAAAATTAATTTACCAAGCGCGAGCAAAAAAAATGAATGACTAAACAAAAATTCATCCCTGAAATACACTATATCTGTCATGGGCTGTGGACGCTTCTCCATTTCGTCCAGCAGGTGTCTGTGTCTCGCTCTGAGTGGCACACCTGGGTCGGATCTTGCCCAATCTAATCTACCTATAAAAGCCAGCTCCGCCCTCCAGCCCGTGCTTGAGTGTTTCACTTGAGTCGGTAAGGTACAGACTGGTTTTTGTCTGAGGTAACTGCTCGCTACAATCTGTAGCTTCTCGTTCCAGTGTTTAGTGGTTTGTATTCCCATGTGAGCATAAAATTGCCGTGGGATTAGGTCTTTGCTTATTTCTCGCTCTGTAGTAGGTTCCCTTCTTGGGGGCTGAACGTTTGGAGCTCCTGTCCTCTTGCCGTCTCGGCTTCTTGTCCAGATTATCCGATTATTGGTGAACCGGGAGGTTCTTTTCGTTTTGCCGATTTCCCCGAGTCCACAACTCCCGTCTTACGGAGCAGAGTATTCAGTTTAATAGGTAGTAACGCTTCGGCGAAACGTCGGAGATCTTTTAGGTATATTTCCCTTTGAACGGCGATAGAGAGTTCAGAGCTATTTCCCTCGCCTCACTTCTCCGTGAAGCATCAAACGCTTCATAAGTACCCAAGCACCACACGCCAACAGTATTAGGCAGCAAAGCCTGTGTTCGGACGGGAGTGTTTGAGTTTGGATATTTCTTGAGTTTTCTTATTGTGACGTTCTGACTATTCTTCCGCTCGCCCTGTTTTATAAAGGGTGGTTTCTTTGTTTATTTTCTCAGAACGTTTTAGTGATTATTCTCTGCTGTGCCGGGGTAACTTTCAGTCCCCCATTCGATCGCTCCTGGTCCTCTAAATTCCGCCTCCCTCACAATATCATTAAAAACATTTTTTGAGAATTAATTACTGTTCTAATTCTAACAGATCCACTCATTTTCAACACATTTTGATTCAGTGTATTTCTGCTGGACCTCGAACAACACTCAGTGTGACAATAAAAGAAAGTCCGTTTCAAAGTTTAAATGGCTTCACCTCATCACCAGAGCGTAACACTTGTGCGCTTGTGACAGCGATTCTGCCCGTGAACTGACTTCCTGTCTCTACTGAGAGGACTGAATGTTTCCTGTAGTCCCACTCCGAGATACGACTCTTTTACTAAAGGACATACAGGACAGAGAGACAAACAACACACTCGGCTGCCTTCAACATGTCTGCATGTTATTCTATGTTCAACACAGAAGCATTATCTCTCTAACCAATTACCGAGATCGACCTGCTGAAGGGGCATTATCTCTCTAACCAATCAGAGATCAGCCTGCAAGTGAACCAAGTAAAAATTTTAAATGATCACACTGAAGAGCGATTGCTAACATCCATCTCGATATGGGGAAACACCGTGTGTCGTGGCTTCGGTTCTCTGACCACATCTGCAGAAACAATCTCATTTCAGACGGCACATCGGTCAATTGTTGCCTGCGGCACTTCAGCACAACACTGAAACTCCAGTGTTATTCACTCTAAAGTGCACTGAAGTGGACACACTTTGGGCTGAACATACGGGCACATCCTCGAGGCTGAGAGACCGGTAGTTGAGGCGGAATGAACAGGGCAGTTCAGTGCTGATCTCTCCTCTCTCTCTCCACACAGCTCTACATCCCTAAAGGAAGCTTCTGATGCAGCAGAATCTCACTTCAGTTTATCCTGCAGGGCTACAGCTTGTGTAGAGTCTGTATTTTACTCCATTTTGATTTCCAGGCACGTAAATGTATGTGTTGTTCTGCGCGACGACAGTATGGCAGGTACAGTGTGTGCTCTCCTGATAATGTATTTAACCACCTCTTATTTTAGTCCATAATCCACAGATTGAGTGAATATATTCTGTGCATTAGGGGAGAGCACATCATGAACTGCTTGAGGAAATGCAGTCTGCTACCTGATCGCCCAGATGTGATTGGTGCTGCTGGGAGAGAGAGGGTCCAATGAAAAATTACTCTGTGCTTCTCTGGGTGACCGCACTACAGCTTACTGAAGGAATTCTAAGGTCTCTGGGAGATGTCTTTCTAAAATTAGCCAATCAGGAGCCTGTTAAATAGTGCTATTAAAAAAAAAAAACAGATGAATGTAGTAAGACTAAACCTATAGGGCTGACCTGACACTGCGCCCTCGATCACAATGAACAGACAGCACTTCTTGTTGAGTAGCGGGGTTGCGGTGGCTTGTGGGAGCAAACGTCACCGGTTTGATGTTTGACTCCCCATTGAGTGGCTGAATCAGTATAATTACTGGTATAATTTCATCACAACCTTTCATGTGGAAGTCTGAGTGTTAAAAAATGCTCATTCAAACAATGAGAAGTTTTAAAATTGTACTTTAATGCTTCCCGTCAGGCTTTTTTGAAGTGTAATGACTTCAGATCATCGCTGGGAGCAGAAAAAAGGCGCCAATCGCCTGCAGCTAATTGAATTGATATTTTTTTCCTGCTGTAAGACTTTCTTACCAATCAGTCTGAATTCTTTGCTGTTAATTCCCCAGAGGGCAGACTTAAGATCAGCCCTTTAAACCTCAGAGATTCTGCCTGTTAGAGATTACACACACACATCATCTGTTTTAATGAATGTCCTTAAGGCTGGATGGGTCTTTGACCTTAAATACCACAATAGCATTTTATCCTGAATATTAAAGCCCGTAAACCTTACTACTCTAGTGCATCTGCCGACTGTGCTCCTATATTGGGTTGATGTTGATGTATAATCCAATCATAAAATGCTTAATTACACATTAGAAGCTAAACAGGCCTCAGGTGCATGGCGGTATAGGAATTAAGAGCCATCATCAGGCCTGTCTTAGATTTCCAGAAGAGGTTAGATTAGATTTCCAGGCTATAGCATCCAGGCATCTCCACACAATTAACATTTAACAGGCTGGTAGCAGGAGAGTCAGTGATGTGAGTCACATGATCAGGGAGTCATTGTACTGAGGGACTTCAGGAGAAAATCATTACTGCATATGAGGCCTCTCACTTTAACCAGTTAAATGTGATACTGAGGCTCTGAGTGCAGGAAGTGCACTGCAAACAGCCTTCAGTGAGAGCAGCTGCTCTCTTCAGCCCTATTTTAGAGAATGTGTTTAAAACTTATAATGTAAACCGCTGATAAGATGAAATTTAAAGCCCTTAAATACCGTGATTGTGTCTTTGGGAATATAAAAATTACCCTTTGCTGTGATGAGGTAAAGAGAGAGCAGTAATTTTTAATATTTTAAACCTACTTGAGCTCGGTCAGAACATATAAAACTCCACACACAGCACCCAGATCAGGAGCTGCTTCTGGAACCTTCCTCATGTGTGTTAACATTACTAAACACTGTGAGAGTTGTGCTGAAAATATTTCCAGGCAGGTCCCTGACTCCAGATTCACAAACTATCTATTACAATGTAGGGGAAAATTCTTTTAAACATTTAAAACTTAGTGTCCCGTCTGCCGAAAAATTTTAAGTTGACTGAACTTGAAAATCACCTAAGCTTATCTTCAGTTCAGTTAAATAAAAAATTGAAGACAGTCTGGACAGTTTAAAAAAAGAGAAATAATTCAAAAAAAAAAAAAAAAAAAGCATGACACAGACAGTCTCTGAGATCGCAACCCCCCAACAGAGCCTGAGATTCTTCATGATTAAATTAATGAGCAGAATATTGTAATGTGAATATAGGCCACTAGATGGCAGTATTTACCTTTTTTTTTTTTATTCAGCTCAGACTGGAGCTATGTTTAGACATGTCCTGGACATGTCTGGGGCAAGTCCCCGAAAAGTAAAAAAAAGAGGTTTAAATGTGGGTGGGGTCTGCAAAAGAGTATATGAGGAAAAGAATTGAGACCGTAAAGTAGTAGGAGAAATTGCAAGAAGGATACATGTGACCAGACCTGTCATTTCTGTTCAAGACCTGTGATGTTTCTTTTGTGGATTTTTGCCTGTGTTTGTGGATTTTTCTCACCCAGGACATCACCAAGCCGCCCCACAAAAAGGGACTGTAAATATTTCTTTTTTTTTTTTTTGTTATAATCAATCTTGGTCTTAGTTGTTAGTTGTTTAGTCATTATTGTCTTAGTTTTTAAAACTCAAACACATTTAATTAACAGTCTGTTATCCCTTGCTGTTGCTGTTATGTTGTAAATTGTAATAACAAATTGGGGCCATAACAAATTGGGGGCTCAAGGTCCGGGATAGACCATTTTGAGAGTCATTTATTAAAAATCTAACATTTCAAATTGTAAAATTGATTTTTTTTTTAATTGAATACATATATATTGACAACAGCAATGGATGATTTCTTGGCATCACCAACCGTAGGGGTTTTGAAGTCTTTTAAAAAGACCGAACTGTTGGAAATCTGCAGACATTTAGAGCTGACAGAGGTAAAACCAGCCATGCGAAAAGCAAGACTGGCTAGAGAGATAGTTGAATATTACATTGATGAAAATGTGTTTGCACCAGGAGATCTGGAACAGTTTCCAGTGGAAAATCCAAATATAGAAATGGAACTTAAATTAAAAATGCTAGAGATTAAAAGGGAAGAAAAATAAAAAGGCAGTTTGAGTTGGAAAAATTAGCTAGAGAAGAGAAGAAAGAAAGGGAAGAAAAAGAAAAACAAAGAGAATTTGAGTTAGAAAAACTTGCAAGACAGAGATTTTGAATTAGAGAAATTCGATAGAGAAGAAAGACTCCAAATGGAGAAACTAAAAATTAAAATTGAAACTAAAAATAAATTTTGTGCCAGTCAGGAGGTAAAACTGGTGCCTCCATTTTCTGAAAAGGACGTAGACAACTATTTCCAGTGTTTTGAAAAGGTAGCAAAGAGTTGCCAGTGGCCAAAGGAACACTGGCCTCTGATGTTGCAAACTGTCCTCAAGGGTAAAGCTCAACAAGCCTATTCGGCTTTGTCTGCAGATGATTCCTCTGATTATGAGGGTGTCAAAAAGATTATTTTGAGAGCTTATGAGTTGGTTCCAGAGGCTTACCGACAGAAATTCAGAGGTCTGAAGAAATCTGAAAATCAGACTTATGTAGAATTTGCTAATGAGAAGAAGGTTTGCTTTGAGCGCTGGTGTACTTCTATGGAGGTCAAGGATGATTTCAACTCACTAAAAGAGATGGTGTTAGTTGAAGAATTCAAAAACTGTGTTAAGGATGATGTTAAGACCTACCTTAATGAGAAGCAAGCACTGAATTTGCAGTCAGCTGCCAAATTTGCAGATGAATATGTTCTCACACAAGTCCAAATTTCAGTCAAGCAGTAACAATAGATGGTCCCAATTTCAGAAAAAGGGTTACGGTGATACCCAAGATTCCTCACCCAAAGACAAAGACAAATCTGGTGATGGTGCTCAGAAATCCAGTAACAGGTCTGATCAAAGTGTGAAAGCTGACAGTGACAAAAGTGGTCTAGTTTGCAGTTATTGCAAGAAATCTGGTCATGTTACAACTAACTGTTGGTTCCTTAAAGCTAAGAAAGAAAAAGAAAAGGATACCAAACCAAATGCCTTTGTGAAAACAAGGTTAGAAACCCCTGTAGTAGATAACCAATCTGCTAAATTGCCTGCTTCTTGTGGGGCTAAAAAGCCTAATACAGCTGACTTTGTGAGGGAGGAATTTCTTCCATTTGTGTCAGAGGGATTTGTGGCTCTGAATGAGCATACTACTCCTGTCCCCATATATCCTAAGGGATACCGGAGCTTCTCAGTCACTTTTGTTGATGGACTCCTTGGAGTTACGTGATGAGACCGCTTCAAGGGATTTCATACTTGTACAAGGTATTGAAGGGAGGACTGTATCTGTACCCCTGCGCTCTATATTCTTGAAGTCAGATTTAGTTACAGGACAGGTAAAGGTGGGACTGATGTCAAGTCTACCTTTTAAAGGGTGTTTCTCTGTTGCTAGGCAATGACCTGGCTGGGGGCAAAGTAGTTCCCCCTGTACATCTTACTTCACAGCCGAGCACTGAAGATGGGGATGAGGACCCATCTCTATCCTTCTTGCGCAGTGACTCGTGCTATGGCCAAGAAGGCTCAAGAAGATGATGTGGTGCCGTCCAGTACATTGAATAGTCAGGACTCAGGTGGTTCGCCTCATGACTCTGATTGGCCTACTATGGTTTCTCTGTTTGAGGACTTATCAGATACTTTTATCAGTTCTCTATTCAGCCAGCCGGATGGGTCTGGTGATTCTGATGTGTCTGGAGACTTGTCTCTGTCCAGAAAGCGGTTGATTGAGGAGCAAACTAATGATCCTGAAATTTGTGCACTAAAGAGGAGAGCCCTTCCTGATAAAGAAATAGACGCAGTTCCAGTTGGGTATTATCTCAAGGATGGTGTGTTGATGCGGAAGTGGCGCCCTCCTGATATCCCTGCCAATGCAGATTGGGCAGTGGTCAGGCAAATTGTTGTTCCGAAGGTCTACAGGAATGAGATCTTAACAATGGCTCAGTTTCCCTTTAGGAGGTCATCTTAGTGTTAACAAGACTGTTGATAAGATCATGAAACACTTCTTTTGGCCTGGGCTTCGGAAAGACGTTTCCAACTTTTGCAAAACCTGTCACACTTGTCAGGTAGTTGGAAAACACCAGTTAGACCCACCTGTAGCTCCATTGCAGCCTATCCCAGAATTTGGGGAGCCATTCTCTAAGGTCATTGTTGATTGTGTTGGTCCATTACCCAAGACTAGATCTGGAAATCAGTACTTGTTGACAATCATGTGTGCATCTACCAGATTCCCTGAAGCCATACCTCTACATAACATCAAGGCAACTGCAATCTCGAAGGCTTTGATAAAGTTCTTCACGTTGTTTGGCCTTCCCAGGGAAATTCAGTCAGACCAGGGTAGCAATTTCACTTCAGGATTGTTTCAGCAGGTTGTGTATGAACTAGGTGCAAAGCAGATTCTTTCTAGTGCCTATCATCCAGAAAGTCAGGGTGCCTTAGAGCGGTTTCATTCCACTCTCAAGACAATGATGAGGACTTATTGTTATGACCATGAGAGAGACTGGGATGAAGGGGTTCATTTGCTGTTGTTTGCAGCTAGAGAAGCAGTGCAGGAGTCTACTGGATTCAGTCCATTTGAGCTAGTGTTTGGTCATGAAGTGAGAGGACCTTTGCTATTATTGAGTGAACAATGGCAAGAGAAAGAGCCGCATATCAGTCTGTTGGACTATGTTGGCAAGTTCAAGGAAAGACTGCGTGCAGCTTGTGACCTTGCCAAAGAGAACTTGAAATCAAGTCTGGGAAAAATGAACTTGGTATGATCATAAGGCTAGAAGCCGTGAGTTTCAACCAGGAGAAAAGGTCCTTGTGTTTCCCTTGCAGTCCAATCCATTGCAGGCTAGATTTCATGGTCCTTATGAAATTCTGACAAAACTCAATGATCTCAATTACATTGTGAAGACTCCAGATAGGAGAAAACCAAAACAATTGTGTCATATTAACATGCTAAAGCCTTATCATGACAGAAATGCTAGGGTTGCAGCTGTCACTTCAGATTCTCCAATGGTCGAAACGTGTGAAGATGAGGGGGAGTTTCAAGATGATGAACCAAGAATTAAAGCTGAAGTTCTTTCATGTAAATTGTCAAACACTGAAGTGTTGCAAAATCTTGATGTAAAACTCTAGCACTTAGAACCCCCACAGAGAGATCAGTTTGAAAGGTTGATCAAGAAATATGAGGATTTGTTTCCTGATGTTCCAAAGAGAGTTACTATAGCCTCTCATGATGTAGATGTTGGTGATGCCAAACCAATAAAACAGCATCCATACCGGATGAATCCTGAAAAGAGAAAGATTGCTGAGAAAGAGGTTGAGTACATGTTAGAACATGATATTATCAGACCCTCCAACTCAGATTGGAGTTCACCCTGTGTGCTAGTTCCAAAACCTGATGGAAGTACTAGATTCTGTACAGATTATCGCAAAGTCAATGCTGTAACTAGAACTGATGTGTTTCCAATACCTAGGATTGATGATTGTATAGTTAGAGTAGGGCAAGCAAAGTTTCTGACCAAGATTGATTTATTGAAGGGTTATTGGTGTGTGCCTTTAACTGAGAGGGCCAAGAGCATCTCTGCTTTTGCCACACCATCTTAGGTTGTACCAGTATGAAGTCCTACCCTTTGGCATGAAAAATGCCCCAGCCACGTTCCAAAGGATGATACAGTCTACAATCGCCGGATTGCCACACACGGGTGCATACATCGATGACCTGATCACATGGAGTGACTCCTGGGAAGAACATCTAAAAGATGTAGAGACGTTGTTCCAGCGCCTGACCCAGGCTAACCTGACTGTTAACCTGAGCAAGAGTGACTTTGGTTGTGCTACTGTTACCTATCTTGGCTACGTCATAGGCCAGGGTAAGGTGGCACCCATAAATGCTAAAGTCCAAGCCATCATGGACTTTCCAGTTCCTGACAACAAAAAAGCTTTGCGCCGCTTCCTTGGAATGATCGGGTACTACCGCAAGTTCTGCAAGAACTTTGCTGAGATTGCTCTCAGTCTAACTAACCAACTGAAGAAAGGCGTAAAGTTCACCTGGGATGATGCATGCCAGAGAGCCTTCGATCACCTGAAGTCTCTGCTGTGTCACTTCCCCGTGCTCAAATCTCCTGACTTCAACAAACCGTTCTCCATCGCGGTCGATGCTAGCGACCAAGCTTGTGGATCTGTGCTCCTACAGAGAAGTGACTCTGATGACATTGAGCATCCCGTGGCATACTTCTCCAGGAAGTTCAATCGCCACCAAAGGAACTTTTCCACAATAGAGAAGGAACTGTTGGCTCTGGTCCTTTCATTACAACACTTTGAGGTTTATGTTTGTACAGGACAAAAGCCAATGGCTGTGTACACAGACCACAATCCGTTAATGTTTTTGAGTAAGATGAAAAACAAGAATCGGAGATTGTTGAATTGGAGTTTGATTTTACAGGAGTTTGACTTGGAAATTAAGCATGTAAAGGGTACTGACAATGTAATTGCTGATTGCTTATCCCGTGTTTGAATATATGTGTGTGTGTATATATATATATATATATCATGTGTTTATTTGAATATTGTATGATGTGTATATATAGACAAATGTTCACTTAACCATTTTGTATTGAAAAGAGAAATTTTGCCTTTATGAGTCAATTTTTCCCTTTTGGAATGGAGGTGTAATGTGAATATAGGCCACTGGATGGCAGTATTTACCTTTTTTTCATTCAGCTCAGACTGGAGCTATGTTTAGACATGTCCTGGACATGTCTGGGGAAAGTCCCCGAAAATAAAAAAAAGAGGTCTAAATGTGGGTGGGGTCTGCAAAAGAGTATATAAGGAAAAGAATTGAGACAGTAAAGTAGTAGGAGAAATTGCAAGAAGAAGGATACATGTGACCAGACCTGTCATTTCTGTTCAAGACCTGTGATGTTTCTTTTGTGGATTTTTCTCACCCAGGACATCACCAAGCCGCCCCACAAAAAGGGACTGTAAATATTTCTTTTTTTTTTTGTTATAATCAATCTTGGTCTTAGTTGTTAGTTGTTTAGTCATTATTGTCTTTGTCTGTTAATTAAATGTGTTTGAGTTTTTAAAACTCAGTCTGTCATCCCTTGCTGTTGCTGTTGCTGTTGCTGTTATGTTGTAAATTGTAATAACAAATTGGGGCCATAATATGAACAGATGCTGCTCATGATGAACAGTGTTACATATGAAGGAGGAGGCTGGGGATGTGATGTAGATGAGATGTAGATCAGTAGTAGACCAGACTAAGACTGGAGTAGAGGGAACGGAGCAGTAGAGGTGAATGAACGCTGTCATGGTTACAAAAGCTCTGATTGGGTGGGAGATGCTGAAGTGAAGAATGATTGGACACAAAGGGGCTTGTGTGACTCCTGTAGTTCCCTGAACTGACACTAATGCTGTTATTTTTGGGGATTGTGATCAATGTTCCTGAAAAAAACAATCATATAACCCATTACTTACTCCTGAAACCTTTTCAAAAACAATTTGAAAATATGAAGCAGTTTGATTTCAATATTTTAGCCTCCAGCTTAAAGCAAAGGCCCGTCTGAAATTATTTTGCCATTGGAAAGATAACGATCCTTTTTGTTGTGTTTTTATACTTTTGTGACATGTCTCAGAGGCTGAGAAAGTAATTCAGTGAGCACCTATGCACAGTGATGTCTGAAAATAATCCACGCAATTATCTCTGTCAGACCAGAAAAAGTAACACTTTTAAAACAAGATCTGGCCTATTAAACAAACAAACAAAAAAGGTTCCCTAATCTCCTCAAAGAATAAAATCATTTTCTGCCTTATTTTGGCATGAAGTGCAATTCAGAGGTGTGTGTGTGTGTGTGTGTGTGTGTGTGTGTGTGTGTGTGTGTGTGGTCACAGTAAATGTAAATAGCCTTCGTAATTCATTTTACAGAAATAAAAAAGATCATGTCCCAGTGCTGGTGTCAAACGTGCTCACACTTTCCTTTACCCTGTGTGGGGGACGCCGGGGGGGCAAAATGCCAGCAGTGCCACTTTAAATGCCCCCTTTACACCAAAAAAACCCCCTCAGCAGTCGCTAACACTGATGTGACGCCATAAATCAGCAAAATTACTGTAAAATCGCTTCACACCCAGAAGCTGGAGCATCTCTGCTGTTGAATTTAATTGTTAGATTCCTGTATTGGACTGGGACTGAGATTCAAGTTCGTCTAAACCTGACTTTCCCAAAACCAGCCAAAGAGCTACAACAGATTATAAAGTCCATAAACAACAGGGGCCATTTAAAGAAATAACTGGCGGAAAAAAAACATGACACAGGGAGGCTGCTAGTGTTCATGAAGAGGGCTTCAGATCCGTTTAGAGGTGACACTGCGCATCAGCCAGTGACCGTGGCCGTCGTCCGCAGTCTGTGATACAGAGACGCAGAAAAGCAGAAGAAATAGATGAGGAGGTGAGGGAAGGATCTCCTGCTGTAAACATCTCAGAACAGCAGAAGAAGAGTGTGGGAGGCCAGCAGAGAGAGCTCACCTCCATGTATAAAATCACCTCACCCAGGAGCACCTGTTCTTACAGAGCTGATGTCATGGGAGCCGGGAGAAACAGCCAACATCTTCTCTTCATTCAACGTCAGATTTACCATGAGAAAATGCAGGAACGACTGTTTTCAATATGGGAATTGAAGCCCTGTGTTCTTGGTCCAGGTAACTGACGTTTGTTGATTCATTCTCTGTGAAGCAGTGATGTCAGTTGCGCTCTGAAGGATATTCTAGGCAGGATCTGTGGTGGGATGGATTCATTTATGATTGTTTTAGATTTAAACACTTGTCTGTGTATTACTGGTCATGCATTGTGTGTTGAAGCCAGTGAAATACCACAAACTCAACCCTTCTGTTCCTCTTGGTGGGTTTAACTGGAAGATCAGTGGATCAGAGCAAAATTACCTAAATCCAGGAATGATTCTGAGCCATTCGACAGTGGGGACTGAACACAGGACAGTTTCATTGTGCCGCCATTTTCCCATAAAGACCTGCAGGATCACATGTTTGTTGGCTCCTCCCCTCTTTACAGACAATGGACTGAAAGTCATCAGATCTGCTCTGATTGGGAGATGAACTGCGACTCCCTGAATGAGGAAGCCTGTGAGAAACAGAAGCTCTCAGCTGAACTGTCTGATCTGTCAAATCAACTTTATTCTCTGATACCTCCTTTATTGATGCAGAGATTTTACAGTGTAGTTCATGACAGTCCAGATGGGTACTGACTGCAAAACCAGACTTTACAAGAGTAAAGGCTTGTTAGTTAATATATTCAAAGAGGCTGGAATTAAAGGTCTTAACTTGTCCGTGTCATTGATTTATTTTATTTGTAATTAAGGATATAAAAAAGCATGAAGGCAATCAAGGACTACATGAAGGAAGGACAGGTGAATCATTTATTTCCCACTGATTAATAAAAATGGATCCAGCAGGGTGTGTGTGTGTGTGTGTGCGCGTGTGCGTGCGTGTGCGTGCGGGGACACACAGAATCAGTTTTTATTTTCAGAAGTCCGTGATAAATCACTATTTTGTCACATGCAACCATTAACCACCAATCACAATACTGCTCTTTCAGTGTGTTATCGCTGAGTCCTCATTATTTTATACCTTCATGTAATAGTCCTGCCTAAAAGAACTAAGTAAATCCATTACGCAACTGCATTCCCAGAACGACTGACTATAATTGTCAGTGGGAAGTGGGGAAAACCACTTGCAGCATTTCTGACAGTGAGCTGAACATCAGTGTAACTTGCGCCGATGGTTTAATTAGCTTTTAAGAAGCTTAAGCTGACATGGAGTCTCCTGAGGAAAGGGCCAGCTTGTCACTTGAAAGTACAGGGTGTGAAATGTTAATCACTGCTCAACATGGAATGGGGTCGGACAGCTGCTGGACCGCTGCCATGGGCCCTGCATAACTACTGAACCCAATACTGCTGACACGAGTGAGCGAATACCTCATACCCCAGTACTGAACCTGTTCCACAACTACCAAACCCAATACTGCTGACACGAGTGAGCTAATACCTCATACCCCAGTACTGAACCTGTTCCACAACTACCAAACCCAATACTGCTGACACGAGTGAGCTAATACCTCATACCCCAGTACTGAACCTGTTCCACAACTACCAAACCCAATACTGCTGACACGAGTGAGCTAATACCTCATACCCCAGTACTGAACCTGTTCCACAACTACCAAACCCAATATTGCTAATACTGCAGAGAGCTAATACCTTATACTCCAGTACTGAACCTGTTCCACAACTACCAAACCCAATACTGCTGATACGAGTGAGCTAATACCTCATACCCCAAAACTGAACCTGTCCCACTAAGATCCGGTTTGTCATCCTCTGCCAATAAGTCCTAGTCACAGCTGATCTGTGGGAAAAATTGTATAACTTACCTTTGTTTATCTAAATTGTTATTAAGTCACCTGGGCTTCCTATTTCCCAGGTGTTTGCCGGTGAGATGTGAGTTGAATGGACATAGTGTTTGCTTGTTTGTTCTAACTCATGTACATAAAATTGAAACTGAAAACTGATGTTGCAGTAGTGTTTATAATGATGGCCTTTGGGAACCAGCTTACTGACTTACATTTACTTTAGTTGGCGTAGGATTTGTGTGAATGGTGGTAGGGCAGTACAGTAGTTCTCCATTTAGTGTTGTCACAAATACGTCATGGGTTTGAATCCTTTGCTGTGGCTCTTCTGTCTAATGTGAATTGTTTCCATAATTAACAATAGAACTCAATGTTTACAATGGTGTGCCCTGAATGTGGTAACTCAGTAATGGACCACAGCAC
Organism: Gymnothorax reevesii; assembly: GCA_029721435.1. Taxonomy (NCBI): domain Eukaryota; kingdom Metazoa; phylum Chordata; class Actinopteri; order Anguilliformes; family Muraenidae; genus Gymnothorax; species Gymnothorax reevesii. Next base: position 137,328,085 of record CM056576.1, read on the forward strand.
ATACCATAGTGTGCACCATAACACCGTCCAAAGTACCACAGTATATGTACCCTGGAACAGTTAAAAACACCAAACCACGGTGCATGAACCATGGTGAAATGCATTATGGGGGGTGGAGTTTACATGTTCTTCCTATGTTTGCATGGGTTTCCTCCAGATACTCTGGGCTCCTCCCACAGTTCAAATACATCCTTGTCAGGCTCATTTGAGACTCTGAATGACCCACACAGTAGGTGTGAGTGTGAGAGTGAATGATGGGATGCATTAAAGAGAGATGTGTGCAGAGTGCTTTTATACCTCTGGCACATTGCATGCTGGGATAGGTTTTAACTTGATCTTTCTGGACAGGACTTATGAATATTAAGAAAATCACCTATGTTTTGAATTTTTTACTGAATAAATTCTGTATAATTCATAACAAACTGAATTTTAAAGGACAGTAAAGCTGAAGAGAAATGAAGTTGGTTGGCTAATCTTTGCAAATATAATGAAAGGGCAAAATGCATCATAAAACAGATTTGGTTTTTAATTTCACTTTGAACATTGATGATGTGTCCAGGGCAGCAGTGAGTTTTAGCATTAATTCTATTCAATGCCTCTGTGACAGAATTTAAATTTAGCAGCATTAACAGGGATGAGGGGAAGACAGATGGCCTCATTAACACTGGGTTCATTATTTATTAGTTCACTTTCAAAGAGCCGCATGCAATATTATATCATTGTCAGAATTCGGAGAGAAACTGCCTTTCATGCTTTCATTTCAAGAAATCCCAGAGCCAGTGATAGATTTGCAATTCAAATAATGCCCTGTGAGAATAAAGAGATCAGCGGAAGCATGAGGATCGTAAATATCATCACCTGGGGGCAGCTGTAATTGTCCAAGTGCTGCAGTGTTTATGTAGCAGAACCCTGTGTATTAAGCTCTATAAGTGAACTGATAGGTGCTAATAGTTCTGGATTAGGGAAGGATGGTATCTGTGTGTAACTATGTGCAAGAAAGAAAAACAGAGAGAGGGGAGGAGGGAGGAATCAGCATAACACCGCAACAGTTACCCCAGCTATAGGAGACTCATCCTACATTCCACTGCTCCAATTAGCCAGGCTTTCACAGACTTAGACTATGAAGGGAGCTAAATTATGGAGCTACAAGCAAAACAATTAGAGGCAGCTACTGAACTGGCTGCAGTGCTGAGAATGAGAGTCCAGCTGAGAAACTAGTGCTGTTGTCCCTTTGATTACAGCGTCGGGGGGCTGAGCGCGCAGACATCTGATTCACACCAAAGACGTGCGGAAATTCAATTAAAACCTGTCTGATGTCATCGCTTCTCCTAAACAAACAAGCACTCGCTGCTCAGGGAGCCGATCTGACTCCAGGATGGCGGGCGCTATACTGGATTTACTCTGAATAACAGCGGGACGAGGCCTGCAACATAAATTGCTGTTCGCGCGTCGGTGTGCAAAAACTGGAAGGGCGGAATTGAAAACAGGCGCCTCGGGCTGCGGGTGAACATAAACTCGGCTTAGAAGCATCTGAAATTGTACATGAGACAAATTCCCATTTAATTGTATTTGCTGTTCACTGCACGTTTAGTCTGTGCCGCTCGTCACCGCGTAGGACATGAAGACAGATAAGCAGTGTACCAGCGCTCACGCGCTTTGAACATACATACGCGTATTCTACCTGATTTTATCATAATGCCTCTTGTACAGCTTGCATTTTAAACATTTGATTTTTCGGGCATTATTTATTATATTCCCAGAAATCCATGCCAGATAATCCTCTAAGAAGATGAGTCCCACAGAACCAATAAAATTAAAATCATACAACAAATTCCATAGTATTTTTTTTTTTTTTAGGGACGAGCCTAAATTTTTTTTTTTTTTTTTTTTTTTTTTTTTTTAATTTCGGGCATAAATTTTTGCATAAATATCATGTTAGGCAACCAATACCCAACTCTCACAAAGACAACTTTACACTTTAGAGATGACCGTTTCTCCTGTATTACCTGGATATAAGTTCCTTGCTTTAATAATCATCTTCAGCTTCAGGATGCGACATGAATGTTCTTAATGTTTGGGCATTTTTCAGCCTTGATGTTCATATAACAAAGCTTCCTATATACAACTAAAAAAAATGTGATTATTTCGAAATGGTTACGTTACATCCTCTACGAAAACCAGCATCCCCTTACAGAGGGCTTTACTGCTAAATGGAGTCTGTTATTTTCGATATATAACAGGACGCCTCCTGTTTGTGCTTTTAATCCAAGACCCCTGTGAAAATGAACAGCGATCAGCAGCCTGACAGCATCCGTGTTGCGTATACCATTCTCTTACATTATTTTAGGACAAAATACACCCCTCTGTTCCTGCTGCATCAACATCCGGGAAAAGCACAGCTACAGTAAACTCTCCGGCCGACGCCATTTAATCTTTCATTTTTCTCTGTTTGATGGATGGGACGTGTATCACTGCAATTCATTTACACAGAGGAGCGAAACAAAATTAAGCAAATTAACTCTGACTTTTTAACAGGCTCAAGTCAGGGTTCAACAGCAGAGCCGGAATTTATTGGGAAAGTTGCACTCTGTTAGGGCCCAATCAATGTTCCATACATGCATTTCACCTCTTAAACTCTGATTTCCCCTGGAATTTCCCCTTTAGGTTCAATTTTAGAGAAACAAAAAAATTAAATTAAAAACAACTTGCATAAGATTTGCATTACTATGGGCAATATTCCCAATCTGACAATATAACAAAGAGTAAATTAAATAGTTCTGCACATAAAACGCAGCTGTGCTCAGAATTCTGGCTCAGTGTGGTTGCCAGATGTGGCCTGGGTTGCCAGAAATATTTTTGCAGCTCTGAAAGGCAGTTGAAAATTGAGATATGACCTATATCAATTAAATGAAGTCAATCATTTATCCCACACCAGCAGTATGTCATGGATGAGCCGTAAGTCCACACCAGTGTATCACAGATCAGCTGTAAATCCACACCAGCAGTGTATGACAGGTGAGCTGTAAGTCCGCAATTGTTTTCTGAATTGTTTTTCATCCCTATAACTGTGGGTGGTCTTTAGCATCGGTCAATCAGGTTTCTGCCCACTGTGGGATTGGGCCTAGCGAAAGCTCAGAATGGCTCTCTGTGCTAAGCTGGCGTGAATCAGCCCAGCGGGATCGATAGAGGTGTGTGAGCAGACATTGATCATGAGTCGGTCTCGCTCCCCTGCTCTGCCTTAAGTACACAGTTATCGGCTCACATCCTCCAAGCTGTGACCTTTTGGTAGGACGGGTTTCCTGCTACTGAGTACAGAACGATACTCTACACTGAGACAGGAAGTCCTTTCTGTGCAAGAGGAACACAAATTTAGGCGGAGGACACGGCGAGTATATCCAGAACACGGTGTGCTGTTTCACTCCTGATCAAGCCAATGGTGGTCGGTTCTGATCCATGTGAATGCTGATTTACCACAGCCTGCTACTATTTCTCCAATAAAAGCTTCACTCGGGCAACATTCCTGTGAGATGAAAACGACCTTCGTCAGGAGCCTGAGAGACCAAGGCCTTGGACAGAGGATGGAGAGTGTGTCACATCTGGAGCTCCTGTGACTCATGGGCTCTCTGTCCTTCTGTTTGTGCGTTTCAGTCCACCCTGTCATCACTGAGGACCTCTCCTGTACGCTGGTCGTTCTTCAGTTCAAAAATACACCTCCAGGACACATTCTGAAGAAATGGCATATCCATAAACACTGCATGTGAACACACTACATCCCTCAAATCACAGTCCTTGAGGACTCAGACCTGCTGGTTTTCTACCCTCCCTGTATCCAGAGTCAGGTGAGGACCGTCTGACTGTTCCCTGATTTGCTGGAAGGAAAGAAAACCAGGACTGGATTGGATCTAAGGCACAGATTTGAGGATCCCTGCCGGACATGTTTGCTGTATGCAACAAGAACAGGCAAAGAAATACAAGATTTTCAAAGTACCATGTTTTGTGTTTAAACCTGAATATTTGAGAATGAGTCACACCTGAAAATGCAAATTTTAAATTATTTCATTTGATCCATTCTCTTTTCTCATGCCTAAACTGTCATTCATTTGAAAAAAGTGAATCAAGTATGAAATTGTCCAGCTCTCGCTTATTGAAATTTAAATAGAAAGTTAGAAGGTTAATTTGTGTGATTTTTATTTTTATTTATTATTTTTGTTTAAAGGCACAATAAGTGTGTAAACAATCCTCTGGTAAGTAACGCCTGATCTTTCTCTGTCAGGAGAATTAAAAAAAGAAAGAAAGAACAATGTCTGGGGAGATTGAAACACAAATTACCTCACATCCTGTAGCAGTGTGTTAGTCATGTTGAAGTTAAATATTTAATCAGGTGGTGTTACATGTGATCCTTTATAATCGAGTTCTTTTGGGAAGCATTATGGACACAATAGTTCGCTATGATTATATGACTCGATGACATGGTGGCTCTAAATAAAGACCGGATTAATTTCTCTCGGGCTTAGAGTTCACATTTCTCAATGCATAAGTTATTGACTGAAATTTTCCTTGCGCTTTTCCATTGCTTCTGTTTTTCAATGAAAAATGACCAACCGGAACGCTTTGGTCGAGCTCCCAGCAAAAGCGATTATTTTATCCACACAGACGACAGTATTAATATGTGGGCGGCCCTGTTATGACTCCAGTGTTGCTGTTGTTGTCACTGGGGGAGCACAATCTCTCTGTAATATGGTAAAAGACCTGCACAGCAGGGACATCCGATGTGGGTGGGCTCATAGAGGGGTTTGGCGAAGGTGCTGGACATTAGCACCATGAGTCACAGTTCCCGGTTATTAAAAGGTCGATGTCTTATTTCCCCACACCAGCCCATTGTTTGTCTGAAATCCTGTGTGGCTGAAATGTAGGCCAGAGTTAATAAAGATTGGTAATTACCCACAGAAAATAGGCCAAGTGGCATTAGCTCATTAGCTGCAGGCTGCTAACGCAGGGCTGCAGTCAGGCAGATTAAGCGTCCCTGCTGATCGCCCCTCCCTTCACAGGAAACAACATCGCCACTTCTTCCTGTTCATTATTTCCCACAGACTCATTAGCCACCATACAATATCTGCCCTCTGCTACCGGTGTGAGTCACTCAGGAGGCCTGTGCACTGCAGCTCTGACTATCAGGTCAGGCAAAATGGCGGAGCGTGTTCCTCTGTAGCCAGATATCAAAATGACTGCTGTTATCACCAGAGGTCCACCAAACCCAGAAAACCAGGAGTAGACACTTGACTGTTTTAAATTTATCCATTTCATTCAGTCTTCTTAGTGCTGAGAGTCTATAAAAACATAGAATAAATGCGACTTGAACGAAAACTGACAGCCAGCACTGTTACCCCATGTTCACAGATCTACCACTTCAGTTGCAATTTGCATCAGCCAAATGTTCAGTTTGTGCTGAGAGCTCTAGTGTCACCTCTCAGGTAAGGAATCACCAGAGTCGCACCTCAGCAAATATATATGAGGTTTCCCACAGGCCTTGGGACATCATGCTAGCTGGACGACCCCTCCTTCACGGGTCATTATTGGCTCACTGGACGACCCCTCCTTCACAGGTCGTGATTGGCTGGTCTGTCTGCAGCCTCGTTACCCAGCAGCTGTGTTGTGCCAGTGAATTTCCTGCATTTACACAGTGGAAAGGGCTTGTACGGTAAAAGCCAGCTGCTTAAAGTTTAAACAAAATCATACATCAAAAGTTTATGAAAAACGTCTTGAATAAGTCCTCTTTTCAAGTTCACATCAAGAGTTTATATTTTACTGGAGCTTTCTCTTTAAACTCAAAGGGTTCAGTATAAAAACTTGAATAATGCCAATTTCATGTTTTATGGTATTACACAGAATATACTTTAATCTTGTGCCAGTGTTGTGTACAGGTGAGAAATCTGCTTTTCTCATGATATATTGTCTCTGAATCAGATTTCCCAGATTAACTATAATATGTAATTTATCCTTCTTTCAAATAAAACATGAGATTGGCATTTTATCAAGTTATTGCACTGAACTCTTCAAATGTGGAAGTTTGAGGATTTAATGTGGATTAACTGAGCATTTTTATTTTGCCTTTGATTTGATGTGAATCTAACTGATAATGTCTCTCAAATATGAATTTCAAATTTTTTAAACATCAAGAAATATTTACACCACATTGTTTCACTAAGAAGGTTTCAGAAGAGCATTTTACACCAGCAAACAAAAACGCTTCTGGAGGGACAGATGTTTTCCGATGTCCTTACAGTTCAATAAAACATTTGGAGATAATCATTCTGGAGAAACTGTATTCATGGTATTTAATTACACAGATCTATGTAATGGAATACATATGGCGATAGCGTACTTAAAAATAATGATATTCAACCAAACTATGAATACGCTGGCCCAAAGTGAGTGAATGTGTGACAAAATGGCGATGGCTAACCTGCACTCTCTGTGACCCTTTAATCAGCTCAAGGCTGTTAATTTTCACCCAACTCTGATTAAAAAATATCACAGACACACAACACACTCACCTCCAAATTACTGACCTGAGCCTATTTACACCACAGGTGAAAGGAAAAATCTCAGGCAGTGCCCTTATGAAAAATAACCCCAAAATACTACAGTAAAAATACTATAGTTTTCTGTAGTAACCATGGTATTTTTGTGGAATTACTATATATATACTCAAGTAAAACTGTAGTTCACTATAGTGATGCTAAAGAAAATTACAAAGGTTACATCAATTAGCACATGGAGGTGATAGCAGTGAGATACAGGAGCACTTTTACACTGTGAATCTGTATTTTCCTCTGGTGAGTCTGTAAGGTTCACACCTCATTCACTCTGCTCCGTCTGCAAATACCCCTCAAACTGAAGTTCAGCTCCAGTGTTGAGTCTCACTTCCAGTCATGTAGGAGTTACAAATACATGTGAATGTTTAGCACAAAATTATTTTCTGCTTTGAGGATTTCCTTATGCAGGGAAAATTACTGCAGGATATTTACTGAGACAAACTATTAATTTTCCAAGGGTAAAATAGCCATTAATATTCGGACTTAAACTTTCTTGCTTAAAGGCAAGAAGCATCCCACACCTGACCGAAGAGCGACGCACAACTGAGGAGTTTGTTTCTCTTTTCCAGACTTTATCACCCTGTTGCTCAGAATGAATGCACATAATTTCATGTAAAAGCATGAGGAATATCTGACAGAATCAGGATGCTCCCTTTGCCTGAGTTTCATTTTATCCAGCGTCAGTTTCCTGCCCTTTTGCGGGAAAAGCTAACGGCTGTTGACCAGTTTGGTAATAACAGGCCACCCTGAGGGCAAACTCACAGCTGCACACGAGAAAAGCCTCCTTTCGACTAACTCCCTGCTGAGCCAATGTCACCAAATGTCTTCTCAAGGTCCTCCAAAAGTAAAAATCTTTTTTTCTTCTGCTAAAGTGCTCCACACGGCCTTTGAGAATATTCCTATTGCCACTAAAAGGTTTATGACAGAGTGCGTGTCGCTGTTCGTGAGATTATGTGCTGTGTTCGTACCCAGACCCGGTGGACCAATGAACGCAATGCCACTTACTTTTACGGATAATCCCCGCTACACTGATGGAAACTGAACTCACGCGAGCAGCTCTCTCCGTCACATGATACGCCTGCTGGACAAGTGAGGAGAGAGAGAGGAGCTTCAGTGAACTTTAATCACCCAGGAATTACATTCAGACGGGAGACTAATTTCAGCAGACGTATCCGTGGCAACATGAGTGCTCAGCAGAAGGCAAATGGACTCCACTGAAGTGTCCACAACAGCACAGGACTTCTGCAAGATTATTTTAGAATTTACCACCATGCAAACAGTGTAATCTGAAGTGTAGCATGATAAACAGAACTCTAAACATTACTGTACACTGCAAACCCACATCCCAAGTTTTCATCTTGTTTTCTTTGAATAATGTCCACAAAATGCAATTAGGTTGGCTTACAAATTTTTATTTTTTTTTGGGTAATAGGTTTGCCACACTATCTGGGTTTACAATAAAAACAATTTAGCCAACTAGGTTCAGCAATAAATTACACACTTGAATCTGCAATTTTTTTTTTTTATTTCTCTTTGTAGTTCAAAAAATTGTTTAAAGTAACAGACAATACAGAGTAGAGTTTAGCAAATAGTAAATGGCTCATTCCAGTCACTGATTTATTTCGAAACCCGTGCGCCATCAGTAAACTGATTTCAGTTTGTTAGATTTGTTGAAATGGAAAGAGGAACTTCCCAAAATTCCCATCCTCACAGCTACTGAGCCCCTCTGGATCGGCTCTCGGACCCCGACCTGCCCCCATGACCCTTCAGGTCGACACCTGAATTTCGTCTGTCCCTGAACCACAATCTGCCTGCTTGCGTCACTCAGTTTGTAGTGCAGTGAACCCTCTGCTATCAGTAAAGCTCTGGTTGCCTCTGTCCCAGGTACTGTGTCTGATTCCTGCAGCTCCCACAGTCCTGACAATCCTGTGCGGTTCTTAGATCCCCATTAGCCAGAGTAAGATGCACAGAAATACTCATATAAAGTACATTTCTGCTTTTGCAACAGGGATCAGCGGAGCTGTTTTACGCAGGGCATTCTGATACTGGTGTGCCTCACTCAAGACAACATGAAGGGAGACGTAGCAGTGCCAGTGGGAGTAGAGGCCTACTGAAGACCCGTGGCACAGAAATATCTAGGTCAACATGGCCGTGTGCCCCATTTCTGAATGAAAAATGAAATGGAGCCTTTGGGGCAGTTATTGGTTCCTGCAGCTCTTCGCTCCCAAAGCGTTTGGTGGAGAACACTGGTCATGAGAGCTTTTCTGCTCCTCAGTCTGCTGCGGTGCCAGCGCTTGGAAATGACGAGGAGAATAGGGACGGAGCGACTGGGAATAAAGGCCCAGAACAGGGCTCTTCTGTCACAGGAACATGGAGGACTGAGCCGTGATCATCCTCTCCACACAATCACCAGGCTCCATATGTGCAGAGTGAGAGTACAGCAGTTACACAGAGGCAGCGACTGTAATGTGTGTTCCTGCAAAGCGCTCGGCTTCAGTAAATGTAGCTGCTTATATGGTACCCCAGCATGTGGCCTTTTGAAAACAGTATGTGGGGTCTGTTAAAACTTTTATACTCGAGAGGAGGAGAGTTATGTAATAACTGTACGGTGTAAAGGGCAAGTCAACAAGTGCAGAATAATGTAATCAAGCGGAAGAACGATGACACTAAAATGGCATGCAACCTGACATCGCCATGGCGACTGTATGAGCCGAATATAAACAGGTGACGCGGTCGGGTCTCAGCCGGGACACACACTACAGATCACATGATCTGTTCTAAGTCAGATCTGTCCTTGTGTTCATGTGAAGTCAGGCCTTCATCTGCCCTGAGGAAAATGTCTCATAATGACAAATTATTATTTTTATGATATCATAATTATTTTAAATTCAGATGTGTCCTGCCTAAAATCCGTCATTTTTACCAAAAATTGTAGCCTTTATTGAACCAAAAAAAGCTTCACTGAGAAGATGATTCTCTTTCTCAAGGACATCGTGGGAGAAAAAATAGTTGCTGGTGAACAGCGAGAGAGAAAAACAGTGGAAAGTGATTTTGGAGTTTAGGGAATGTCTGTGGTCTGTGGTCATGTTAAGACAGTACGGGCTGAACAGCTGATTTAAAATCAGAGTTAATGTCTCCTGTCTGGGTGGCTTCGCAGCAGCAAGACGCTACACTTCTCATTTCTTTCAGTAAACTGTTAATCCCAGAGAGCCTGTCTTCATACCAGCTCTTATACAATCGGAGCTCATATCTCACGACTTATTAGGTGAAACACAACACTTTCACAAAAACAATGTTTTATTAGGACTGCTATTACAGAAATAGTTTCCAACTGGAACAACACTTTACACAGATATAGGTACATTTACACCTTAAATATTGGCCTTGATTAAAACAACATTCCAAAGTGAGAGAGGAATTTGAGCGTATATCGGCAGCTCTACTATTTCCTTACTTACAATTCTGTTTGAGGCCCATGTGCCTGGTGGGCGTATCTGCGATCCTTGCCAGCTTCTCCATGTGTTCGTAAGGAACCTATAACGGATCATTTCCTCTAATGGCAGAGATCCCACTGAAGGGGAGAGCGTGGCTCTTGACAGATTTCAGGCGCGGTTTGCAGCCGAGCCTCAAAGCCAGCGAGACGGCTGCCATATTTTTTTCGTTCACTGAATAGGAAATGTTACCTCCTCTATGCACAAGGCAAAAGCATCACTCATGTGCAGAATAAAGCTCAGCTCACAGGCCTTACTTTGAATTGTAATCATGCATTACAGACTGGTTACACTCAGAAGCAATGCAGCACAGAATGGGTGATCTAATCCAGAATCAGCAAACAGTCCAAGAATCAAAAACCAGGAAGTCAGAGCAAAAAGTAAAAATGCAAGTAGATTTGGGAAGCCAGGAAACAGTCAATGGTAATAAATGGGTGGTCAATCATACATGGAGGACTGGCCTGAATCAAAAAACTAAGAGGCAAAATAAACATGTAATCAGGAAGTCTAGGACTCAAAGAATGCTTGTAAGTAAACACAGGAATACTGACTTACAAACTCGCAAAGAACAGAACTGAAACAGAGGAATATCAGGGAAAGGTAGGTGACTGATTACATGGGACACAGGTGCAGTGAGTTGAGGAAACGTGCAGGGAGGTGTGGCTACAAACAAGGAAACAAGCAAACTAATTAACAATGAACAAGGGAAGTGCAAAACACTTGGCAGGCGACAGGTTCTAGCTCATCAAATACATGGACACTGCAGAAAGAATAAAATATAATAAAGACAAGAAAATTGCACAATAATATTGACAAAACAGACTCAGACCCTGACATCTCCATGAGTCACGCAGATGAAACATGGCCCAGTGTGATTATGAGCCATAAGATTTGTAAAATATGTGTTTCCTGTTGAAGATGGATTTTAAAACCCAACACCCTAACCCTTCCCCAACACTGCTTCAACCACCAACCAATGACCCCTGACCACCAGTCAGTACCGCTCCCCATACCATCACCCAACACCACCTCAACGCCAGCCAGTACCCCTCTCCATACCAAGACCAAACACCACCTGAACACCAGCCAGGACCCCTCCCCATACCAACACCCAAAACCACCTGAACACCAGCCAGTACCCCTCCCCATACCAACAACCAAAACCACCTGAACACCAGCCAGTACCCCTCCCCATACCAACACCCAAAACCACCAGAACACCAGCCAGTACCCCTTCTCATACCAACACCCAACACCACCTGAACACCAGCCAGTACCCCTCCCCATACCATCACCCAACACCACCTGAACACCAGCCAGTACCCCTTCCAACACCCAACACCAGCCAGTACCCCTCGCCATACTACCACCAAACACCACCTGAACGCCAGCCAGTACCCCTTGCCATACCACCACCAAACACCACCTGAACACCAGCCAGTACCCCTCCCCATACCAACACCCAAAACCACCTGAACACCAGGCAGTACCCCTCCCCATACCAACACCCAAAAAAACCTGAACACCAGCCAGTACCCCTCCCCATACCAACACCCAAAACCACCTGAACACCAGCCAGTACCCCTCCCCATACCAACACCCAACACCACCTGAACACCAGTCAGTACCCCTCCCCATACCAACACCCAACACCACCTGAACACCAGTCAGTACCCCTCCCCATACCAACACCCAAAACCACCTGAACACCAGCCAGTACCCCTCCCCATACCAACACCCAACACCACCTGAACACCAGCCAGGACCCTTCCCCCGTTCCCTATCGTTGTGATACTTTAAAATGACATCCACCGTTACTTTGATCCCCCTGCCTCACCCCAATAGAACACCTGAACACCAATCATGGAGCCAAAACCGGGTTTAGTTTCTGAAGCTCATTCCCTAGTTTTATTAAGAGGCTTGTGCACATGCTTCCTCTACAGCTGAGTCCACTATCAATGGATCAGCCACCAGTTTCAATGCAAGTCAATGGTAACTGCAACTTAAAATTACGAAGTTGAAACTAACAATGAACGGTAATGAACAGTAACGACAGTAACTACAAGCCACTTTAGCCAGTGTAGAGTAACTGCAACTGCAAACTAACGAGAGCTTACAGTTAACGAAGACAAACATAATCCAACAACTTGAGAAATAGAGAAATGCAATAATAGTTCACAATAGTAGATTAGACAGTGTTCTCAGAGGTAACTGTCTGAAGGTTTGTGTCTTTCAACAGCGGCAGAAGAAGATCTGCTAAGTCAGGGGTGTCATCTCTCCCACAACGAAAACAGAAATAGTAATTAGGGGCACCGTCCCTTCAGCAGAGGCAGTTCTGGAAGAGGTAATATCAGTATTATTGCCACAGTCTCTTTCACAGTCTGTCCCCAGACCCAAGGTAACAGTCGGCACCATAAACCTGACTCAGTGCTGCTCAGAGACGCCTCACATTCAATCACAAATCAAGGACTTTATGGGCGGAGTCTATCCCAGCATGCAATGGGAGGCAGGCAGAAATACACCAATCCATCGCAAGAATCACATACAGTACAAATCACTCAATCCAATATAGAAGAGGAGTTTATCATGCATGTTTTTGAACTGCAGGGAGAGATCAGAGAACACAGAGGTAATTCAGGCGAACACCAGCAGAAGATGTAAACTGATTACAGGCAGAGCTTGGGCTGGATTGGAACCCACAACCCTCTGACTGTGAGGTTAACTGCTAATGTTCAGCAGTCATCATGGAACATGTTTCCGCTTCATAGGCATAAACTTATATCTCACTTCCTATCCTGTACCAGCTGCCCCATGTGACGGAGCCTCTCTCTCCCAGCTCCTCCTGCTGGATATAATGTCTCAGTCACACGCTGAGCTCTTTCTGAAGGATTTGCTTCAACTGTATCTCACACATTATGCAGATCTAATGATTATATAAATCTGATTATACCGCCTTGTCTATGGTTGAACAGTCAGTGTTGCCTCAGAGCTATTAGATTATCTCTCCAGCAAAACATTACAGCTGTAGCAATGAATCAGACTGCAGCTTGCGCTAAAGTAGGTGTCATGATTCTGTTCAGCAGCGGCGTGAGGAGGGTTGGATTTTACATAGAAAAATCAGAAGAGCTCATTGGGCATCAGAGAATTACAAATGTGCTCTGAAGTAAGTGGTTCAGGAACACAAGTTCTATAACGAACAAGAGATGAGCTGCAGTTGATGGATAATTGTAGAGGTGTCGTCAGAGCGAGGGCTGCTTATCTACAGAGGAAAGAGTGTCTTCAACTGTGCAGCTCGAAAAAGCCTCAACATTATTCCACAAATATTTAGCAGCAGTATTACTGCTGAGCTGAGTGAGTATTATCATTATACACTTCCTGTTCTGACCCCAAAGATCAAGCTGTTTAAACCCTCCCCACACTACTCTTCAAAAACACCTGAATCACATATAATTACTTGAACATTTATTTCATTATTATTAAAAGCAGTAATCATCATTATGATAACCACTAATTTTCTGCGCAAACACCTGACCAAATATTATCAAAAAGAAACGCTAAACCTGCCTACAACTGGGGAAGTAAGGAAACTATTTTAAAAACCAGCACAGCGCATCAGGATGGAATAAAGTGCATCAAATTTGTATTTGTTCAGGCAGTGCATGTGCTTCCACAAAATGGCCGCTCCCTGTTCAGATGCTCACTGGGGGCAGAGTGACTGAATGAAGCCTGTAACGTGTGAAACATGAACAGTGTGCTGATTAAGTGGAGACCGAGGCCAGCGGGTCGTTATCACCTCACACCAGAGTCTACAGCCCTTCCTGTTTCTCTCCTATTAAACTCTGACAAAACCTGCAGCCGCTCGCAGCCTTAGGAGGTTTGTGGCTTCCTACATGTAAATCACAGAAATAAAATTAGGCCTGAGGGACAGTTAATGAGGCTCCTGACCCTGATATTAATCTCTGGTCCATTTCCTACCAAGATCCTCCATCAAACCCTTAATGTTCAATGGATTCTTCACTGATTTCTATTGGTCAATGGATCCCCTCACTAATCCTTAATCCAGTAGATCCCTAACTAATCTCTAATGTTTGATGGATCCCGTCAATGATCTGTTATGACAAATGTATTGACTCCCTAATCTCCTCTCCCTCAGATCCTTCACCTGAAAGGAATCCACTCAGGAATCACACCTCCCCCATCTCTGCAGGATCCACTGAAGGTCACAGAAGAGACTGTCCAGCTGCTGCTTCAAGCCCTCGATGGGGATTGGGATTCTGACTTGACCTGGAGAGATGAAGTCAGGAAGACCTCTGCTGTTGGGCCCTTAGACGAGGCCCTTAACCCCAAAACTGTTCCAGGGGCCTTACCCCTGTTTCTCTCTCTGTCCCTCCACACTTACAACTGTTCTAGAAGATTTTTCTACCACGGGATCTAAGACATGAGAAAGGTCCTCACTGGGACTTCTATGGTTAAATAATACTTCCACCAGATACACTGCTGACTGCAACTTCAGAACTCCCCCATCAGTCATGAGAGTCCTGAGATTTTTAAACAGACCCTCTGGAACCAGCCAAATTAGCATAGAGATCTAGAACTTTTTTTGTTTTTTTTGTTATGAATGAAAGAAGCTGTAAGAAGAGGTCAGGAGAACACCAGGTGCAGGATCCAGAAGTGTTTACTAAACACGAAACACTAGGAGAAAATTGGCAGACACGCCAGATATAAAACACCGTGCACATGCACTGAACTAATGGGAAAACTAAGGTAAATTGCCAAAGGCAAGGGGAAACAGAAATACTCACTCCAAGAGTAGAAAAACTAGAAAAACAAAAACTGAACCTAACTATACTGACGAACACACTGGGAGACTTAAACAAGGGGCAGACAAGACGTGGGCGCAGCAAAACACAAGACTCGGGAATCATACAGAGGAAATACTCGGAAGGCACTAGGAGCTGAGATTTCACCATGCAGATCTGAGTCATACTCAAGGTTCCGTCTGACGGTCCCTCCCATCTCTGCTACATATATAGTCACGAGAGGAGGCGGGGAATGCAGTTTCAACTGGAAACAGAAACACATGGGATTGATAAACAATTACACAAGAACCGGGTTAACAATAATGACTCGAGACAAGACGCTGAGACCATCAATCAAGCTAGACAGTTTAGATTAAGGTGATCTAAACATGACGAGTAAAAAGCACCACAACAGAAGCGAACAAAAGTACAGCTTATAAAACAGTTAGTCAGATATAGCTCAGGCAGAATTTACTAAAGCTAGGAATACACGCACTCGCTAATGAGTTAGTTAAGGTTAATACTATGTTACAAAATATTTACAATCACCCTCAAATAACTGCTGGTTAGTAGGGGTTAGTAATATCCTAACCGAGAACGCAGTCACTCAGAGTTTCGCGAGACCCAGAATTAAACACAGGTGGAAGCAATGAATGAAATACCAGAGCCAAAACCGAAAGAGGAAACGTGATTGGACAACGAGATGCAGGAAGGCAGACAGGCAGTGGATTGTCAAACGGCCGAAATGAAAGCTGAAATATAAAACGAAAGTAAAGCACAAGCACAAATAGGTACAAACACAACACACAAAAGGCAGGAACATGGATGAAGATGGATGAGGGATCGTACAGATTGCACTCTGTGGGAGTTGATTTAACACTGAGAATTTTGCAGTGAGTGAGGTCATGTGTACTGACTCCTATACCACGGTCAGCTGAGCAAGCAAATAGCATGAGGACACAGTGTAAAGGGCGGAGCATGTTACCGTGACAACACACTGTCCAATGACAGAACCCCAGCACTAATCTTGTTTCCCTTGTCTGGGGGCGATTTCACCTTCTGCTGACTGGAAACTTGCTGAAATAACAAATATTTAGAGTGAGGGAGATTCTGGGGATCAAATCCCTCTCAAACTCAGCGAGTCCCTGAGCGCTGGGTAATTTCAGGCCGACCTGACTGAGGGCTTCTCAGCTGAGGCCTACAGCAGCGGAGATCCCTGCCAATTTATGTCCAGGAGGGCATTTAGCAGCACAGAGAAAGGGCTTCTCTCTGATCCCCTCTACTACAGCAGAGGCGCCCCTGGCCTCCATTCAGAAGCTCTTGCCAAGAACTAATGGGAAAAAAGCCCATATTTGTGAGGCCTCGAAATCAGGAGAGCTGATCTCAGATCAGTTTCCCCTGCCCTAAAGAAGAAGGGCCAACAGCTCTTCTACCTAAACACCCCCCCAATCCTCCCCTAAATACCAGAGAAATGGGGGCTGTTAACATGCCAACTAAAACACCCCCCCTACCCGCGGACAAGACGCCATCATCATCTGGAAGAGGGTGTGGCTGCATCATCCCTTTTAACCACTGAGAAGATGGTTTTATTTTCCACTTTTCTCCACGTTGTGTTTGCTTCTCGCTGTCTTTTCTAGAACATTCTCAGCCGTACTGGAGTCTATTTTTCCCCTGAATGCATCTGGGTTTGAAGTGAGACCTGAAATGACCTCATAAGCTTTTGTCCATTGATGCTCCGAGGCTGGCGCTCTGGACATTGTAAACACTCTCTGCAATTCCCGTGACATTACACACAAACAAGATGTCTGCTCCTGTACTGCAGGCTTGATAAAAACTCCATTAGTTATGGTCCTTTCGGCAGAGGGCAGACGAGATTGCGGTCCCCTCCGCAGCGGGACACAGCTGAGCGGTGGTAGAGATCAGCACCACTAATTCAGCTGGTGACAGCGGGATTGCGGCCAAGAGGGACTGTGTCAGCGAGATGAACCCCAGCGCACTGAGGCAGCCCGACCCGGGGCAATGTTACGGGCGGCTGAGCTCCAGCGCCTGGGGCAGCCTCACTACTGCAGGTCTGTGGGCAGCCAGGCTTCAGTGTGAAGCTGTGTGGCTGTTAGACGCAGAGAGAACCAGTGTTTCAGAGCAGAGACCCACCCAGCAGCGACACCCTATTAATCACCCCTGACAAGCAGAACCTCCTTCAGTGTCAGACCGGCACCACTCCTGTTTACAGCCTTTTTATGCCTGAAACTGGATAGAAAAGATATTCATTCTTTATACATGTAAACTGGATGGAGAAAGATATTAGCAAGATGTAGAATCTGCAGCATAGATACTGAGAGAGTCCTGCTTTTCTTTCCTTAGCAAAGCTTAATATAAACCTAAAAAATTCTGTTTTAGAAAGAGATCTATACTTTTATTCATCAAGGTGGCACTGAAGTTATCAGTTTCATTGATTTGTAATACCTTGGTGACTAGAAGCATTGATTTCTTTCAAAAACTAACATTTCTTTGTGATTTTAAACTTTTGAACAGGGCTGTGCATATTGTACAGTCCTGAAAATTGCAGGTTACCTCGCAGAGTTCACTTGAACAAACTGCAATTAAATCATAAACATTGACTATCAAAGATTTTCTCCAGGTCTAACACTAGAATGCTGAATATTTTCAGTCTAAAATGTGCAAGCAGTTGACTTTCTTTTTTCTTCAGATTGTCTAAAAAGCATTGTTAGCTGCTGTAACTGTTTAGTGATGTACATTTGGACAGATTTGGAAAGAAACTAACACATAATTTTCCCATTTTATCAAATTATAAAATAAGCAGGGAATGAGGTGTGTGTGTGTGTGTGTGTGTGTGCACATGTTGAGATATAAGCCACAACAGCAATGCTGAATAAAGGATCTTCACTAGAGCAGAGCAAATTGAATAAGTATTGATTAGAACCACAGGCATGATGCTCTGTAATTACGCAGCACAATATAAATACATCTGAAACGTGTCACAACACTGGTGGGAAACACACTGAGCTAATTACGCAGCAGATTTATCAGACTGTCAGAAGGTAAACAAAAGTCACAGATGAATGTGACTGTTAGTCTGGTACATCAGTTTAAGGCTGAGTCCTCAGGTTAAATGTGGTGACAGAGATGCCAAAGGGAAACCGGAAGATGCCCGATTAAGGGGCAAATACTGCCAACAATTAAGGTGTTTGAAAGAAATTAAAGGTTTTCATAAAATATAGGTCTGCATGTGGCTTTGAGGCAGGAGCCCGGCTCACATGTAAAAGCCGGGTGGATCACTTATCAGCTTTTTTACCAGGGTGAACTGCAGTTATAAATCATGTATGTGCATGTGTCAGTGCGCACGTGTGTGTGTGTGTGTGTGTGTGTGTGTGTGAGACCTGCCTAGGGTGTGTTCCAGCTTCTCACCCACTGCATGCGGGATAGCCTCCACCCCCCCAGGAGCCCTGAACAGGACAGAACAGGTTAGATCACATTAGGAGGGATATTTACTGGAAACTGCTGATGTCTTTAATAATTAAGCTCTTACTCATTACAGTAGATGTGCTGCGTCAACTTGTGCTAATTTCCTGTCTGAAGACCAGACAGATTGTTCTCTGCTTCCTGCACTCAGCTGTTTTAGGCATCATGTGATATACAGGCAGCTGATCATCATGGATTTCATTTTTACAAACATTATCAGCTTGTCCCTGCAGTCTATCAACATAAAATGAACATAATGTATAACATTAAAACACCGGATAAGCAGTCGCTGATATGCTGCCATAATAATGCACATCTTTGTAGTTCTTTTTTTTTTTTTTTACCTTCGGCAAAGGCAGTTTTGCATGGTGCTTTGCACTTTAATGAAAGGGTCAGCTATAAGGGGAACGCAATCGACAGGCAGTGTCTGGGACCATCATTTCAAATCAACCCCAGCCTGATGTAAAAATAATTACAGGCCAAACAGACCCAGCCCATTCGGCTCTGGTTTGGCTTTTTTGGGCTCAGTAAAAATGACGAACTCTACAGCAGGTCACCATCTCTCACCGTGACCCAGCTGTACTCCAGCATCAGGCCCTGGTGTTCTCTCTCTCTCTCTGCAGAATAAACAGGCCCTACCCTTAACACAACAGGGCTAATGAATCCTCTCGGTGTAAACACCCCGCCCCTCGGAACAGCGAAGCGCAGTGCTGTGAGCTCACGGCCTGAGATCATCTACAGATAATCAAACCCTCGCGCAGTAATTAAGACGTGCGGCAAGACTCCCTCAGAGTTACCAGCTGCTAAATCTGTTCCATCCCGGCTGCCTGCAATCTGTAATCTTTAAGCTTTACCTCATTAACACAACTGTCCTCTTGCACGCAGCGCCACAGTTTCAGGCCTTCAAGAACTGATCACACTCTAGATGAAGTGTTGCTCATAAAGGCTTTATACAGCATGTATAATGCCTTCATAAATGGGACATAATGTCTTCATTAATTATACGTAAGCAAATTTCATGCTTTGTAAAGGGTGAAATAACTCATCCTAATTCAGCATGTGATGCAGACGTGATATAACTGACAGTGTCACTTAGCTAGTGCTGTCACTTAGCTAAATGCTATAAAAGGTGACATTGTCAGCTAAGTGATATTGTCATTGTCGCATCTGGCCAGGGGCGTCTCTAGGACTGAAGATTGGTGGGGCCCAGAGCTTCCTTTTAAAACAATTATTAACCCTGACTTGCACTCCATCATTCTCATAACTGACAAACAATCCTTCCAGGATTTTCCCAGCTTTTTTATTGTTTTATAAATTTTTTGCCCAACTTTGCCTTAGCTTTTTCAAAAAGTGGCAATAAAAGTTGCAAAGTCTTGGCGATTTATTTTTTTTTGTCCACGAAAAATTTGCGTGGATTGGTTTAATTTGCGTTAATAGTTGTGATAGTTGCGACATGCAACTTCCTTGAGGGACTGAGCAATAGATTCACTCCAAGAACATGCGAATACGGTGCATTTTGGTACGGCGACAATCATTAATCTTGACGCGTAATTTCGTGCATTTAAATCAGCGTTATTCAGAATTGCACACAGTTGTTTCAAATGGTCTTTTATTTTATTTAATACAAAGAAGAAGTTACACGCACATTGCGTATAGGTGCAAGGCTATCAAATAAAATGCGTCAATGAAGAAAGGAAAATTTATTGGTTCTAAAATGGCAACGTTTCGATCCGACTTGGATCTTCGTCTGGTCGGCAATGCTCAAAAAGGGGGGGCACACACCCATAATTATACATTATCCCCACCAATAAGCTCACAGGATTAATTATTATTTCCAATAAGGCAGGAGACTAAAAATTCAAATTCAAAATTCAAACATATATCACAGTACACAAAGGGAGCAAATAGGTAGATACACAAAAAAAAAACAAAAGTAGAGCCACCAACTATATTGTGAAAATTGTCCATAAAAAGAAACATGCATTTTATTTATTTATTAAATTTATTTTAAAACAAAAGGATCATGAAGCGCAAGTTAAATCACTTGATGTGTGGAAAAGGTAGCCCAGAAGTTTCAGAGCAGTTTGTCTTTCATAAAGCATCGGCCTATTTTTGAGTAGCCTAAATAATTTTTCTGATCTGAATTTAGCCCATTATTTTGTCGTCAATGGATCGCATGGAGAGAGAAACCGTAACTTTGATTGCCAGGGGATAATTGTCATAATTGGAACACAGTGTCTACAGATACGGCAGTTTTTATTGGTACAGAAGTCGGTTTGAAGGGATTAGTATAAGGATTTGGGATTTTGGGGTCACTGTTAGGGTCAGGGTTAGGTTAGGGGTTAAGGTCAGGGTTTGAAATGGGGACTGCCGTACCACTCTACATTGAAATGCATTGGAAAACTGCCGTACCCGTAACAACTGTGAAGTGGAATTTGTGTTAATAACGTAAAATAAGTTGGTATAAGCCTGGAATAATCATTGACGTAAAGGTATAGTCCGGGCCCCACGAATTATCTATTCTAGAGACGCCACTGCATCTGGCATCACATGCTGAATAAGGATGTGTTATTTCACCCTTTACAATGCTGGACATTAGCTTATGTATGATTTATGAAGACATTATGACTCATTTATGAAGGCATTATACATGCTGTATAAAGCCTTTATGAGCAACACTTCATGTAAAGTGTGATCCAGGAAGAATATGTTGCAGGTCTGTGACACAGGAGACGGACATAAAACCCAGTGACTTACAAAGGATCCCCTGCAAGACAGTGATCCCCAAATCTGATCCTTAAATCCAAATCCAGCCACAGTTTTCCTTCCTTCCATGCAAGGAAGTGAAAAATCATTGCCACTAATTGGACAGACGGCCTTCACACCTGACTCTCAGGTAAAGGGAGGGTCGAAAACCAGCAGTTCACAGCCCTTGAGGGCTGTGATTTGGGGAACTGGACAGTAAGGTGTTACCCCCAAAGTACCCCCCAACTGTTTGAGTAATTTGTTCCCAAACATCACCCCCAAACTGTGGGCCCCCGTAAGGGTCACCCCCTCTATCACCCAACTGGAGACACCACCTGCATATATCTGCATCATAAGCACAAACAGCCCTGGGGGAAAATAAATAATACTTACTGAGCCAAACCAACCAAATCTACCCAGAAGCTGGGGGCGGAGGTGCTCTGCATTTTCAGACAACCAACAGTGGATCGCACACCAGTAAACACAAGTTCGCAGGTTTTGTTATATTAGACTCCCGACACAAGCTGTTCGGTGCATTAAAGCCATTAATTTAAAACCAAACCAGTAACCTATTTAGCCCTTTGCGATGGGACGGTAAGGAGGGTCTTTTCTCCTCTGATCTGAAGCAAAGATGTTCTGCAGCTGCCAATCATCAAAGATCACCTCTAAATGCACAAAATATCACTTTAATTTGTCTCAGTGGGGTCAATAACGAATAAAACTCTTTTGTTGCGTAGCCATCTGAACTGGAAGATGTTAGAAAAGGCTAATAAGCTGTAAACCATGATTTAGGAGGAGTTCATAGTTAAAACTCAATCCTTGAACACAATATCTCAGCTACTGCATTGCATTTCACTTACATCTCTCCACAGCTTCACCATTCAAATTATTTCCAGGAGCCTAATTTGGAAGCGACAGACAAAGAGTCGTCATGAAGCATACGAGTAGGTTACGCCTAATAATTTAACTAGCTTTCAAAGGCTACCCAGGTAAATAAAAAAAAACTATATTTTGATATTTCATTATCTTAACAAATATTAATACTTAACAGAAAACTTCACATTAATTCTGAATCGTATGCTCTTTTGAGGGTTAATGGCGTAAACCTGTTGAGATTGAATTGCATCTCCTTGCCTTTCCTCCTTTATTTTTTGACACCAGAGGAAATCGGTCTCCGGGACGGATTTCTCTGCTACGTTTATTTCCCTCAGACTCTCGAGGTAACACGCTGTCGATGAGACCGCAAGATAATCAATTCCGATGAACATCTGTTATACTCGGGGGACCGTCCTTGCGCCGACGCGGTTGGTGAATTTTGTCTATATTTATTCACGCCTATTCACCCCACCTTGCAGAATTGGACGAAAGCGCGCTCCCGGCGGGGGTTGGAGTGGGCGGATTCGCACAAGAGGAGGACTGAAGACCAAACCTCTCCCGGACTGGGCTGGAGGGCACGCGAAAGTGGCACGCGGTGGATTAATCTGGGGTGGAGAGATGGGTGCAGCGTTGCGAGGATCTGCATCTAAGCCGCTTTCATGTCAGCAGCTCATGATCGCTCACAGCACTGATAGATACTCTCCAGTAAACGGCAGATGCTTCTACAGTAAAGCTGCTTTCACACCGGACGCGAAACAAATTTTTCGCGCGTCAGATTACATTCGAATTCAATGCAAAAACGCGAATACAACGCGTGTATTCGCGTCTTTGCATTGACTTTGAATGTAGTCTGACGCGCGAAAAAATCGTTTCGCGTCTGGTGTGAAAGCGGCTTTAATAACGACATTCTTGGCCAGCGGTTGGAGTATTTTCCTTTGCTTCGCTTCGATCGAGTTTAGTTTTATGTTTTCAGTGAGGGGGACCTGGAGACTCGCTTTTGGAATTTGATGTCTGGACTTGGATTTTATAAAACGGGCATCAGAGGACTGAAGAGGCATCGCTGAATTCTCACCGATGGCGTATCGCCGGGGTGCTGCGGGGAGATGTGCGCGGTTGGGCTCTGCAGAATGAAAACCTGCGCATCATGCATTGACTCAGTTTAGTTGGAATACGATGGAAAGAAACAAAAGCGAAAATGGGAAAATATGAGGAGAGTGAAGATTGGATTCCTCGGAGACTCGGTACTCTGTGTAGGGCTGATGTTCCTTCTGCAAGGTAAACTTTCCTCACTGCGCACACGCGTGCGTCACGCAATCATTTTGTGGTCAGTCAACAATTTCTCAAAGATTGCGAGGGCTTGAGGTTTCTTTTTTCTGTCGTTCTTACATCAGAACCTTTAGAGAGGAAGGCTTCAAGGAAATGTTTTCTTCAACCATTGAAACAAATGGTCTGGTATTTAGGTATGCTGCAGGGTCGGATTTTGCTTATTAGACTAGAATGATGCGCGAGGGCGCTGTAATTTGTCATCCATTTCGTGGGTGGTAGCCTATATGAAGACAGAATTAAGCAAATGTATTTATTTGGATCTCTGTGCTCATGAGTTTATTTTTGGTCTATAGAGCAGGGGATCTCAGATGATGGTGTTACACCCTTGGCTCAACAAAGGGACTTTAAAGGAGCCCTTTTAGGTGAGTCTTCCTGTTATATTTGGTTTCCAACTGGTGCATTTATCTAAAGTGACATATGTAATACCATTGAGCAGGGGCCAGTCCTCGCTGCGGTGATGCGAAGTTGGAAACCTTGATTAAGAGCCCAGCTGCTGCACTGATCATGTTGTGCTCACTGGGACTTGAACCAACAACCATCTGAGTCTCAGTCAGACATGTTTGTCACGAGGCCGTCAGCAGCCCCAGAGTGGTAAATTGAGGGAATTTAATTGAGTTTGCCTGTTGAGTCTGCCGCTGTCGTCAGACGATCTTTCACAGTGATAACTTCTCAGTACTTCCTGTACTTCCTCTGTACTTCCTCATCGATATTTGTTGTATTGTCCGCATGTCAAGGAATCCGTTTGTATCTGGATTCTCTTGTGCTAAACTTTGCCTCCTTCGCAAACTTCATTTTGTGATGAGAAACACAGATCATTTTTGATGTGTTAAATCTGTAATCCCAATTATTATGCTCAGTTTCACTTTGCAAACTCAGTCTCACTGTTTGAAACCATCTGGTGACTCAGCGCTCGTATTTCCAGGCTGGCTGGTGACAACTGAACAAGAGGAGAACCTGCACTGACAGTGATGCGGACGCTGATGGTGACGACGGTATTGAATTGGTAAAGGGGTACAAATGGACATTTCCTAAACACTGTCAGAACCTGATATGGCAAGGCTGAATTTAAATATGGGAAAAAGTAGAGGTAATCAAAAAAAAAAAAAAATGGTAAAGATTATATTGATAAATCCGCCCTGCGATGGATTGGCAACCTGTTCAGGGTGGGTCCCTGCCTTTGCCCGTAACCAGCTGGGATAGGCTCCAGCTCGCCCCGTGACCCTAGTAAGGAATAAGCGGGTATAGAAAATGGATGGATGGATGGATATTGATAAATCTGGACTATTTCAGTGAAAGGCGAAGCTCCACTACCAAGCGTAACGGCTTTGAATAATATAGTATCTGCTTTGGTAAATGATACAGGATCTGGATGTCAATTTTCTGAAATATTTTCAAAAGTGAATTATTTTCTGTATTCTTCTGTCCGAAGCCAGACATTGAATTAGAGTTTTAAAGGTTTTTTATCGCTCACAAATATTGATTTATTGCCGGTCATGCGCCTTGTGGAAAACAGAGACAAAAGCCTTATTGCTTATTTACAAACTGATTTTCTTTATTGTTTGTGCTGCCAGTTTTCATAAGAGGCTCATTACCATTTGTCTGGCTCAATGTTATTGTCTATGCATTCGCTACTGTATCAGTTAGCTACTGTATACTGAGCCTCTCTCGTCTTCTCTAACTTGTAGGTCACTGTATGCAAATGCATCGCTACTATCAAAACAGATCGTCGTAATACATGTTGGTAGCCTTTAACTGATGATGGGGATGGGAAAATGGCAGCATAAGAGGTCCAGCTTTCTCTGGTAGGAGAAAGTGCATTTGGAGATCAAGCTGAAGCTGGAGGTCCTGGCAGAACAGGTGCATAAGAAAGTGGATAAAAAGTGGAAAGAGGGAGCTCTTTGAAGAGCGACAAGCCAAACAGACCGAGCTCCGGCTTCCGGGACAGAAAGTGGAACTCGCTCAGCTGGTAAGCAGCTCTCACGGTATCTCAGGCCTGCTCAGTCCTAGTCTGAGGGATCTAACATCCTGTATGACTTAATTCTAACCATAACTAGGCACACCTCATTCAACAGCTAGCGCAGGGCTGCCCAACCCTCCTCCTGGAGATCTACCATCCTGTTGGTTTTCACTCCAACCCTAACAAAGCTCATCTCATTCACCAGCTAGAGTCGGGCTGCCCAACCCTATGTCTGGAGATCTACCATCTGGTAGGTTTTAATTTAAACCCTTCAAAGTAAACCTCAATCAATAGCTGTAGTAGTACTTCTAGGTGTAGGAATAAGCACATTTAATTCCACTGCTGGAGATCGTATCGAATTGGTGCTGATTGGTGGAGTTGGGTGTCTTGATGTGAGGTTGGAGCGAAGATCTACGGGACAGAAGCTCCTCAGAAACATAATTGGGCGGCCCTGCCGTATCCAAAAAGCACCTCCAGTGCAACATTTGACTTGGTAGATATTTTCTTCTATTTTGAGGACATTGCTAAAAGTGTTTTTCTTTTCCAGCAAGAAGAGTGGAACCCGCACAATGTTAAAGTCATGAAATCCGTCCACACGAAAAAACAAGTCGCCCATGTTCTACATTCTTGGACGAATACTCTCTGCCGCACAGAAGCTGTTGGACAAGTCTCAGAAGAAAATTAACGGTAAACACCCAGCACCATTAATGACCTTTGATGTATTACAGCTGTGTACCATAACGCTAATACGTTATATTCCTTCTAACTGTGTGAGAACCTGATTTCTATAATCCTGTGATGTTAAGAAGGACTCCTGACTCAAGACTCTCTCCCGCTCCCTGTCCTGCTCGAGGTGAGACGTGCGGAGTTCCTCGAGCACCTGAACAAGATGGAGGCGTGGCCGCCGCAATGGGAGTTCCTGCGCGACAGGGACCAGGAGACCAGCAGGTGGGGATGGAGGAAGTGAGCGTTGTTCAGAGCAATTGAGAGCCGGATATCCAATCAGAGAGGAGAACACTGCGCAGGAGAAACAGCCGGCGGTGGTGTATAAATGTGCTGCAGAGGAGGAGGTCGAGGAAGATGAGGAGGGTGGTGTTGGGACGGGGGGGTTCGGGAGGATGGAAGAGGAGCAGGCTGCTGACGCGGATGCTGAGATGGTGGGGCCGGTAAATGGAGGTCAGAAGATGGAGGTGTTTGAAGAGGAGAGCTCATCTGTGATAAAGATGGAGGTCAGTAATGACAAGACGGAGGTCGCTGGGGTTGAGATGGAGGTCCAGAATAAACACTAATCCAACCCTCCGCCAGAAACTCTGGAATCGGACTGCTGCTCGGACAGGAAGGACAGAAGACGCTGAGACTGGACGAGTTTCCCGAGTGCAGACCTGCTCCTTTTGGGAAGTCAAATATCCCTTAATGAAAGTGCAGGTCTATGCAGGTGCGCGTGACTGATTAACTTAAACTGATTTTTCCAGAAATGTATTCCACCACGATTACGGGGTCTCTATCAGTCGCAGTTCCAAGATTTCACCTTTGAACATGCTAATGCTGTGCACCACTTACTTTGTACATTATATTGGACTTGATAAACATTCAGTGCTTTTGCACGGGACCCTGATTTAGGACTCTATTTATTTTTGCTCTATTTAGGACCGTTAGGGGGAAACATCCAGAAAACTTCACAAACTCAAAGATAGAGTCAAATTTCAAAGGAGAAAAACAATCTTGAAAACAGAGGAGCCAAACCTGCTCAGATTTTGTTCTTGTTAAATGTATAGCTTTGATGAGAAACTATTTCCTGGTTTGGCCAGGTATTAACTGTCACTCAGTCTGATCATTTAAGGAGGAGCCTTTTCTGTGGACGCTGACGAGTGCTTCTTTTGATCATGCCCAAAAAATTCATCTCCCTTAATCGAGCTGCGCTGTTCAAAATTCGTCTCAGGTGATGGCAGCTTTAAAACTGAGGCCAGTTTGTTCTTTCCCCAGATATGATGACATTGATGGACGTGCAGTGGAAAGGTGTGCAGTTTTATTTATTTAATTATGGTGGACCTTCTAACCTGCCAGGACAGTGCTTAGGTTGTTGGAAAAGGGTGCTTTCGAGAACTGAATGCGTTTGGTTTTTTTTACAACTGAATAAAAAGCCTGAATTCTTTCCAAAGCAGCTCAGCTGGAGTCTTTAATTGCATTTTTTTTCTGTTGACCTGACTTGCACTTGAGGTGAAGCCTTAGTCTTGAACCCTCTAAACGCTCCAGTACCATTGAGTCAGTAGTGTTCTGTGTGAATCGCTACCCGGCTTTGCAGCAGCATGTGTGTAACTGACCTTCATTTCTAATGCCCTTATTGACCTCAGAATCAGGAAGTGGGGCAGCCGGCTGTTTTGTGAGGGAACTTCTGTTTCAGTGCAGCCCCATTCAGAGTGGGTCAGAGGCTGCTGACAGGAGCAGGCCGGCAAGCTAAACCGCTGACGACGATGTCTTTGTTTTCACCTAAAGCAGATTTTTCGTTGAACCGGAAATTTACTCCACAGAAGTGGGTGTAGTGTGGCGGTGCTGTAAAATGTCAATTAGTGAAATGCTGTTGAACAGAGTCGTGCTCCCGTCAATAATGCAGGATGTTTGAGCGTCTTCTGCCCGCGTTCTGACCTTGCGAGGTTAAGCTACGATTGTAAAAGAAGTGACGACTGATGGGCGCATGTTTAGGAGGAAAATCTGGAAAGCGCCGATGACTGCCTGAGTCGCACTAGAGCATGCTTGTTCACAAATTACTTATTGTGCATTTTCAGTTTTGGTGGGATTAGAGATTATAATTTTAAAATAAAAAAAAGAAATGGCCTCTCGGTATGGTACTCGTGAAGATTTTGGTTTACACTAATGGAATTTTAACTTTGGATCCAAAAAGGTATGCAAATGACATTTTGTACTTCAAATTTCGCTGTTCTGTCCCTCTCCTGTTATGTCAGAAAATTAAACATAAATGCAGCTGTCTGTATGATTTCAAGTACCTTTCAGTGAGAACAAACTAGAGACTTCAAAGCAGTGAAATACGCTGATATTTTTAGGTTGTGAAAAATGGTTTTGCATACTTTAATTAGGAAAATAATCTAAAGAAATGAGTGATCTGTGAAATTTGTGAGCGTTTTTTGGGGAAACTGAGTGAAATGGGGCCGTCTGTAGCTTTGTAGTTTCAGTGTTTGACTGGGAGGTTAGTGGCTCCAGCCTCCATCTACTCTGAATAAGATCATAATCCCCCCGGTGCACAAGAAGGGATTGGCCCGTGTGTGATGGATAAATGGGTTGGCTAGATAACTGTTGTAAAAGTTTCAGGTTCTCACTGAATAAATCCTTTGGTATTCTAAGCTTTTTAGCTGTTCTGTGTTTGTGTGTTGGATCACATGAATAGTTTTGGCTCTCTGTTCTACAGTCGGGTCCTTATCTGCAAACAGAGCAGATTTTGTGCCAAAGCTGTGTAAACTGTCCTTTCTGTTTACTGCTCTGGGCTCCAGAAAGTGCTGGAATAATGTTTTCATTGGATTGTTTCAATGCACGGAGCCCTCAGTCCGGGTCTGTTTTCAACCCCTCTCCATCTTTATGGCTGTTTATTTACTGCAGCAAATTGTGTTTGCCGCTCCATTACCCAAAATAATCACAGCACTTCCTAGTTAACATCCGCATCACCCAGCGCTGAGTTTTAAAGGAGCGCGTGCACTCGCTCCCTGCTTTCATTTGGGAATTGAACCTGCAACCTTTGGGTAATAAGCCCAGCTAATTGGCCACTGCAGCCCTTGTTTCATTTGTTTGTATCTCTTTTCTTAATTGTTGTGCTTCAGATTGACAATCGGTCAAAATGTCTACAAGCGTGAAAGTGAAAGCATCTAATGAATGGAAGACTCAAATTCTCACCCCTGCCAGTTACTCGGTTCAGTAATTCTGCAAATTGACCGAAACAAAATGGCCCCTGCTGCCCAGACAGCTCCCCTGACGGTCCCTACAATACAATATGTGGCCACCAGAGGGTAATAAAGTCCATTCTGAAGTTTAGACTGCATCCTGGAACAGGGTTCAGCCTCCCCCCACAAACCCAGTAAACTCAAGGTTCATTAGGATGTTTTTCAGTGTCATACCGAGAGCAGTGAGAAAAGCCCATCTTTGTTCCAGTAGTTTCTCTTGGCATCAAAAACAGAGATGATTTATTAATATGCGATCTGTCAGAAAGACCTTTCTTCTTCATTGGTGTGTGGATCAGTGTGCACTGTCTGGCCCTGCAGCATTGGTGACAGCTTGTCCAGTCAGAAAGCAGGGGGCTTGTGCACAAAATTTAAATGGCTAATGTTGCTTCACCCCGCGCAGGCTGGGCTCTGATTTTTACGGGCAGCCATTTAGTATTTTCAAAGCTGGGAGCTAAACGATTGAGTGCGTTTGAAGCACAGAGGTCGCACTGAGCTGGGAGCACTGATCTGAGGAAAGACCGAAGTACACCGTCCCCTCTGCTCCCTGCTTATTTGTAACCTTCATTTATCCAGGAATGTTGAATAAACGATGGCTCACATCTCACTCGCTGTAGACGAGTTGATTTAACATCAGACAGAAATATAACTTGGGATTGACCAGGATTATTGACAGTTCAAGCTCTAGAAAAAGCTGAGCTGTGGTACGATTCTTGAGCAAGATCTTTTTTTAAAGCAAATCCAGGAGGGATTGACCCTACTGTAGTGTAGTGAACTGATAAAGGTGATGGATAAATTACTTTACCCGTCAAAAAATATGTGGAATCCCAAGTCGCATATGTGCAGAGATTCACATCAGTACAGAAGCCTGGCTTCCCCTCGACAGGTCAGCTCTGGTGTCTGATGTGTGTTACTGGGAGTGCTAAGGGTTAATCATTTGGCCCAGGAGTGAGACCTTTAACCCCACGTTGCCCGAGGGGGAAGTTTATTCCCTGATTAGATGAAACCATCAGTTAAATAGCTGCGCTGTTGCAGATACTGGGGCGTAGGAGAGATCTTTATCATGGATTATGTGTCGCTGAGCGGCTTGTCTCACTCCCTCTATTCCAGCAAGAGTCCTGTTGTGTAGATGATCTTAGAATACTGAGATTACGGCTGTGGTTATATGTAAATCCAGGGTTAAAGTGGCTTTTAAGGTCTCTTTGAACACTGAACTCAAACCTGTCATGCTCTGTGGTGGGATATTGAGTTATACAGCACTTTAACCCCTTTGGGCAGAAGCCAAATCTGGCTATTTAGGTGTTACCTGATTGAAGGCTTTATAATTCAAGATCGCAGCTTTACAGACAGAAAAACTTTGGCTCAATTGAGTCTAAACACTTGAAGCATTTAGACTCTTATCGTATTTCAGTTTCATTTTATGATTTTGGTGGAGAAAAGGGGCTGCAAACACAAAAATCTTCATGAAAATTCAACTTTGAATTAGCAAAAAAAATAATACTGACAAACGAAAAACTGCTGGGGCTTAAATCTATACATTTCTGGAATCATAAACTTCTTGACCACAAGTACAATTCATCTTGAACATTACATTCTAGATTACCCGCTTGCTATGAGCCAAATTAGACAGCTATCCAGGTGTCTCCCCAAAGTCTGAGATCCATCAAAATGGTTCACTGTCAAATCCTACATTAATCATATATTTAACACAAATTAACTTTTGGGGCATAAAATTCAGCATGAACTGATGATTTTCTGGTTGAGTTTAACATGAATTTATCAATATCAGTGCAGTTGAACATCTTTGGTCACCAGTAACCTCTCCAAACACAAAACATGCCTTTTCTCCATAATAAAGTTAACAATATTGTCCATTTTTCTTCAAAGTTCCCAAGCATTAAATAAAGTGCTGGTTAAACAGCCATAACATTCACGCTGCAATGAAAAGCTTACCGCTCTCACATCCGAGCTCATAACCTTACACCTTACAAGGGTAGAAACTCACTAACTCAGTAATATCTGAATTCTAGAATATACCCAATTTTAACAGAACAGAAATTTCACTTTCAGGAAAAATCAAACGACATATGCCTCCATATTCAACAGAATGGTGTAATGAACGTACCGAGGGATCTACCGACATGCGTGGGCTGCATGCATTTGGAGAAACGAAAACCTCGGCATTCAAGGTCTTTATAAATTCTACAGCAAAAAGCCATATTGAGCAAAATGCAAACAGAGTAAAAGTGTAACCTGTTTTCTTCATTGATGCCCTCCCCCGGAGACAGATGTATCGGGTAGAAGGAACCCTTCAGTACTGTTTCATTCAGAATAATTCCCATTGACCACGTCCATACAACATGTATCTTGTAAATGAAACTTAACACTTCAGGCCGGTTTCGGGTGTCTTTGTTTCTTTGATATCGCATCATTTTCAGCTGCGCAACTGTAGCCAACATTTGAAGAATACAACTGACCTTACTTTTACGCTTAGCTTTGTATCCTTTTCTTATTGTCCGATCAATGTATTTCAGTTATTGAGGAAAGTTTAAACACTCGGGAATTGGATAAGAAACAAGTCTATCAATACATCGTTACCGGGGAAGCTTCACAAGGGCGTGAACTATAACTGTAGAGTTACGCAGATGAATCTGAGTATATAATTGAGTGACTGGGTGGATAGAAGGGAGCGCTGAATTTGTCAATTGAGGAATCTACGCGTTAATCCATGGGAGGGAACTACGCATATTTTGTGTGTGATGACTGTAATTGACAGTAGAATGTGAGAGAATCAATACAATGTCGGATTTTTTGTTTCACAAAACGTAATTTTTTAACCACTAATTGGAATACTGTTGGCTCACTGTAGCTAAAATGGTTGCTACAGAGTACTAAGTTTTTTTCTGTTGCAAGTGATTATTTTTTTAAACTACTGGATCAATACTATGGGCAAGAATATTGACCAGTTTGCACATCAGGCTTAGCTGAGGAGTTTAATTCATGCAACTCCTGAAAAACAGGGATTGGAGGGAAGTTCTCCATATTCTAAATCGCGTTTCAGCTCTGCCTGCTTGGGAAAATTCAATAGCTGATCCGGGGGTGCCATCTCATGGTTGAGTACTAAGTGCTTAAATTTGCAGGTCTATAGACGCGAGCGTCTACATCTGCAGAAAGGGGTTAAAGAAGTGGACTTCAAACTGCCACAACACTGACTTTCATCTGCATCAGTCTTTGCCTCTGACTAAAGATGCTCTCTACTGTAACTCGGCCCTGTTCCGCTTTTCTGTCGTCCATGGAAGTCTTTTTGTCCCCCCGGCTTATAATGTGGGGGGATATATAGTCATTTGTGTGGCTGTGTGTCCGTCCGTCCGTCTGTCCATCTGTGAACATTTTGTTTCCGGAGAATAACTAATAAAACCGTTCAATATGTTTTAACAAAACTTGGTTTGCACATTAATCATGACCTGACGTGGTGCTTTTTGCAAATCCGAAGTTGATGAATTTTGTATTTTTTTCTGGTTTCCATGGAAACATTTTGAACTTAGAATTTTAGAGGGTGTGGTTTGTTTCTGGAGCAGGTGGCATTTTCATTCTTTCAATACGTGGGGCCGGGGGATATGAAATCTCCTGATGGCTCTTGTTTGAAAAGTTTGAGTTATCATGATCCACGTAAATTGTGTGTAACAATTATCAGAAAACTCTGGATTAGATTTTTTTGCATTTGAGTTTAACGATTCTGTATGTGGCTCCACTAAAGCATTTATTACACCAAACGATAAAATAAGAAAATATTCTTCCACTATCATTATTATTATTTTTTTAAATTGGGTTTGTTACTGAAGTTTGTAATAAGTGGACACCAGTTATCTTTCAGTTTGAAGAGCACAAAGTTTGTCTGAATACTCAACTTGTTGAGAGAGCCATTTCACTGCCTTACAGCAGTAATTTAGCACCATCCTCTCCTGTACTTCAGACGAGGTCAGTAAATGAGGTGTGAGCTCTGGATGGTGCAGCTGCAGTCGGAGGAGAGGAAGGGGAGAGAGGAGGACCTCTCCTGGGGAAGAGTGACTCTTGTTCTCTGTCGATAGTGACCTGAGTGGTTCCCTCCCTGGACGGATAAATCTGTCCCGTCATCATATCCCGCCTCATTAGGAATGCGAGCGCACAGCTGCACGGTGGGCCTATCGACCGCGATTAAAATCACCAGATAAACAAGAATGGGTAATGCTGCTGGGGGAATACGCTCCGAGCTGCCCTGCAGAAAGTCTGTGTTTTGTAGTTGCTTCTTGGCAGCATCATTTCGGCGCTCCTCTGAAAGCAGCGTTCAGCCCAGATCTTTGTGCCCAGCTGTTACTCTGTCACTTATTATTCTGTCTCTGGAACATAAAGATTCAGTTTCCCCTACTAACATAAATTGACAGGGACTTGGAATGGAGTTCCTTTTCGATACAAACACACACACACACACACGCACATGCACACTCTCTCACACACTCTCTCACACACACACACACACACACACACACACGCACGCGCTCACACACACGCGCTCACACACAGTAGTCATATACACAACAGGAAGGCAGGATGTTACCATTTAAACACAAGGTGACCACAGTGATTTTTTCGGCTCACTGGTTTGTTCAGGGCCTCTGGAGCAGAGCAGTGCTGATTCATGAACAGAAAACACCCTCACAGCCCCCCTGAGCATCAATCCTCCGGCCTTTTGTGTGTCACCCGGCCTCTTGCCTCTAGGCCACGTGCAGACCTGTATTTGATGAATACTTTTATTTTGGTAACACTTTACACTAAGAATACATTAGTTAATGCAGTAATAAGCATTAACTACCAATTCATTAACAGCTAACTAATGCACCAGAGAGCTAAATAAGCATTAGGTAACCTTGACTTACAATTTATTAATGCTCTTTGACATCCTTATTATGAAGTTGAAAACACCTCAAACTATCAAATTATTCAATAAAGTATAAATCAATTCCTTAGTTAACATGGACAGCATTAGTATTAGTGTTATCAGTAGACTCATTACTTTACAGTAATTAACTGATAGTTTATGTTTCTTAGCCAATGTTAATTAATGTACCCTTACTGTAAAGTGTTCTCTTTATTTTCTCCCAAATATCAGGAGCTTCTTAATTGTTGGCTGGACCCCTTCAGCGTCTCTGTCACCACATTTAACCTGAGGACGCAGCCTTCAACTGATGTACCAGACTAACAGTCACATTCATCTGTGACTTTTGTTTACCTTCTGACGGTCTGATAAATCTGCTGGGTAATTAGCTCAGTGTGTTTCCCACCAGTGTTGTGACACGTTTCAGATGTATTTATATTGCGCTGCGTAATTACAGAGCATCATGCCTGTGGTTCTAATCAATACTTATTCAATTTGCTCTGCTCTAGTGAAGATCCCCTATTCAGCATTGCTGCTGTGGCTTATATCTTGAAACGTGCACGTGCGCACACACACACACACACACACACACACACACATATCTTTCACTGCTTATTTGATAATTTCATAAAATAGGAGAATTATGTGCAAAAAAGAAGCTTCTTCTTCCAAATCTTCCCGAATGTAAACCACTAAACAATTACAGCATCTAATGATAGTCTAAATAGTATCTCGCACTTTGGTGTTAGACTTGCGAGCAATTCCTTGATAGTCAATGTTTATGATTTATTTGCAGTTTGTGTAAGTGAACTATGCAAGATTGTGAGATATTGTTCAGGAACCAGTCGCGAGAACACAGGATTGTCGATGAGGTGATTTTATTGAGCGAGGGGGGTAACCCCCGCAGGGCAGAAGGCAAAAGTACAAAGTCCACAATCCAAAAGTCAAAATCCAGTGGGGCAGAATCAGTCGTAACCAGGGCAGCAAACACAGAATTTGCAGTCAGGCAAAACAGATTCAGTACACAGGCACAGGTTTGTCAGAGAATCAAAAACCAGTGGGCGTATTCAAATCGTTACCAGGGTAGCAATCATAAAAATCGTAGTCGGGCAAAAAAGGGTTCGTAAACACAGATGCAACAGTAATCCAAGAAAAGCAGAGCCAAAAATCAAAAGTCGGATGGTCCAGTCAGATGAGTAACGCAATGAGTACAAGGCGGATAATGAGCAGCACAGGTAAACACAAGAGACGTTCTGACGAGGAAGTTCTGAGAAGAGACACCTAATATACACTCCAGGGAGATCACATGGTACATAGAACACAGGTGCAGGAAATGAGACTAATGACAAAGGGTAGAACAAAAGGGAGAACCTAAACACATAAAATAGGCAAAAGCCAAACCGCGGACAGGGATCACGAGACAATCCTATAGACAATCATACGGCTCCAGTCAAGGAGTTCTAAGGTGCATAGATAATGAGAGAAAGGACAGCGTGTGCAGGTGTGGAGAATCCACAGAAACGCAGCAGAGAAGATTAGGGAAAGACGAGAGGCGGAGACTAGAACAGGGCGAGTGCTGAGAGCTTGTTAATCAATTAGTAAGTGCAGCTATACAATCCCTAGTGCTTGTTAGTACGTTAGTATTATATACAGTGTTAGTTAAAATTAGTAATCTTAGCGAAAACAACAAACTGTTAGTATTAATAGTTTGTAAAATAAAAAAGTAAAATGAAAGAAGAAAACAAGATGGGAAGGAAGGTTGAAATCCAGAAACCATTAAATCACCCGAAAGAGTGGCACGCAGTACTGAGGCTGT
This sequence comes from Gymnothorax reevesii, assembly GCA_029721435.1. Classification (NCBI taxonomy): domain Eukaryota; kingdom Metazoa; phylum Chordata; class Actinopteri; order Anguilliformes; family Muraenidae; genus Gymnothorax; species Gymnothorax reevesii. Next base: position 137,364,027 of record CM056576.1, read on the forward strand.
GAGCAATGACAAGACAAGAGACCAGACAGGGGGAGACAAAGTGCAATGCATGGTATAAAACACGGACCGGAATGAAGCTATGGTAAAATGCAAAATATGGAAAAGTAAAACTAAGACAATACATGCACGAATCTATGTTACCAAATCACAATACACATATCAAAGAATAGTCAGACATAGCAAAGATCCAAAACCAAATAAGACATATCATCAAAAGCAGAGAATGAACATGGCAAGGCAGATCAGAATCATAACAAAGATATGTTGTAAATTCTTGACTACACAGTCTGTACTGTACCATTCAAAAGCATAGAATCACCTGGAAATGTTTTTGAAAGAAATCAATGCTTTCATTCACTAAGCCCGCAGGGAAAGAACCTATATAAACATATAGGTTTTAATATAGGGCCACATATAGGTTTCACATATACAGTATGTGACATAAATAAAATTGGCCATTTTCATATAATATAGGTACATGTTTATGTATATATGATGATATATAAAAACGGCCCATTTTAAGTATGTCTTATACATGCAAAATGCATTTATTGCCTTACACTGAAACTTTAACATTTTTTTAGGCATTAAGGGAACTATATACAAGTCCTTGGATCTTTTTTTTTTTTTTTTCGCATCTACGACCCTCTGTTGACAATTCAGGGGAATGAACACAGTCCTCAGCTCATAGCATTTGCTATGTAGACACTCAGTGGGCAGATCTTTACAAGCTTTGAAGGTGGGAGGAGGATAACCATTTATAATATGGGTCAGAATCTTCTTTGAGAGCCCGTCTAACCAACATTACACGCCTAGAGGAATAGCGCATTACTTCTGAAAACAGCTGCCCACCACTGCTGGTTGATACAAGCAGTGGTTGCTATACTAGTATCTCAGATAAACGACAAGTGTCTGTTCATTAAAACTGTGAACAGAAATGTAGACTTTGTCTTCAAATTCATTAACCACAATGAAATGCTCAAATACATGTGGGGGTGAAAATGACTTTTGAAAGGCATGCTTACTTGAATGTTCTGCTATGTATTTTTATTTTGTTATTTTTGTTTTATTTTGCTACATTTAGACTATGGACCTCTGAGCCTTATTCATCTAGAAACTGCATTACAGACAAGATAGAAAACATTGCATTTGGTGGATGTAACAGTGTAGTGTAAAAACTTTCAGTGGATGTGTTTGAGCTGTATTGATGTGCAGTGACTTAAACTTGAAAACAACATGCTAAATTGATGAAATAAACATAATCAAACCATTTTATTTTTTTACATTTCCTCTTCCACAATACACAACTCAATCTTCATAGAATGGAAATAAGTATGGTCAAGAATGAATTGATGACCTTGTTATTGTAAATGTTTCAGGTAAAAAATGTTACAAATAGTATTAGATATTTGTGTTGATATCATAGCTTTTTGTCTCCTCTCACTTGCCATAGTTAGTAATAAATGGTTTGCACGTTACATGCCGTTGTCACGTCAACATGTATTTAGGATCAAACGTGATGCCGATTTCACTTGTTCACGTGCGATAAATAAGTTATTGCCTGAAATTCTTGTTATTTCTGAAAGGGACTTTGGACTAATATGCAGATATTACCTTGAGAATAAAAATATGAGCTAGGCATCATGTATGACAGTTGCAAAAGTGAGATATGAGCTATACAATAGGTATGAGAAACAGAACCTGCCACTGGGTATATGAGCTATATAGGAGACATATACCTTGTAAGTACATATCGGGCCTAGATGTGGAAATAAAAAACTGATATAGGAGACCTATATGCCCTCTATAACCACATATATGTACCTGAATTTGGCCTATATGCACATATGTTCATATAGATTCTTTCCATGTGGGCGGCAGCACAACGTCAAAACAATGAAACTGAATAATTCAATGCCACTATGGTGAATAAAAGTGTTTGTTTTTGAAAGAAATCAATATTACAAAAGGGCTTGCAGAAGGTCTCAGAGAGGAAGCTGATGCACTAAACTGAGTGAAATTATCTGTTTGGACGGTGATGTCACATGATCAAATGCTGCTGGTATTTCACAAAACAGAAATACTTCACTGGATAATCGCAAAACTCCCCACAGTGGTTTCTAGTTCAGTCCAAGTTCCCTTATGGAGTTTCCAGGTTTTACTTCCAGCACTTATCCGGCTAACTCTGTAAACTGGCTTTGTGAAACACAGTGCAGGCCGATGATCTTACTGTTATAATATAATGATTATTCATTTATATTAATATTCTAATTACTAATATTGATAATAATATGATTATTATTATTAATATATCATGTTCTTTTGCAATATACATGATTTGGATATATGTACTCATGGATGTCATGCCAATAAAGCTCAAATGAATTGAATGGATTATATCCATTTTTGTTCAGGAAAATTATAGTATCTTTCTCTTAGTTTCTATGCATAAAAAGGCTGTAAACAGGAGTGGTGTCGGTCCGACACTGAAGGAGGTTCTGCTTGTCAGGGGTGATTAATAGGGTGTCGCTGCTGGGTGGGTCTCTGCTCTGAAACACTGGTTCTCTCTGCGTCTAACAGCCACACAGCTTCACACTGAAGCCTGGCTGCCCACAGACCTGCAGTAGTGAGGCTGCCCAGGTGCTGGAGCTCAGCCGCCCGTAACATCGCCCCGGGTCGGGCTGCCTCAGTGCGCTGGGGTTCATCTCGCTGACACAGTCCCTCTTGGCCGTGATCCCGCCGTCACCAGCAGAATTAGTGGTGCTGCTCTCTACCGCCGCTCAGCTGTGTCCCGCTGCGGAGGGGACCGCAATCTCGTCTGCCCTCTGCCGAAAGGACCATAACTAATGGAGTTTTTATCAAGCCTGCAGTACACGAGCAGACATCTTGTTTGTGTGTAATGTCACGGGAATTGCAGAGAGTGTTTACAATGTCCAGAGCGCCAGCCTCGGAGCATCAATGGACAAAAGCTTATGAGGTTATTTCAGGTCTCACTTCAAACCCAGATGCATTCAGGGGAAAATAGACTCCTGTACGGCTGAGAATGTTCTGGAAAAAACAACGAGAAGCAAACACAATGCGGACAAAAGGGGAAAATTCATACCATCTTCTCATTGGTTAACCCCTTTCCGCAGATGTAAACGCCTGCGTCTATAGACATGCAAATTTAAGCACGCTGTTACTGTACTCGATCACTAGATGGCACCCCCGGATCAGTTATTGAATGTTCACAAGCAAGCAGACCTCGAACGCGGTTCTGAATATGGGGAAGTTCACTCCACGCCCGGTTTTTCAAGAGCTGAATGAATTAAACTCCTCAGCTAGGCCTGATGTGCAAACTGGTCAGTATCCTTGCCCATAGTATTGATCCAGCAGTTAAAAAAAACGATATCTTGACACAGAAAAAATCGTTATCCACTGTAGCAACCAGTTAAGCCACAGTGAGCCAACAGTATTCCAATTATTGGTTCAGAAAAATCAGTTTTCTGAGGCAAAAAAATCGACATGGTATTGATTCTCTCACATTCCACCGTTAATTACAGTCGTCACATACAAAAAAATTTGTAGTTCCCTACCGTGGATTTACGCGTAGATTCTTTCTTTCATTGACAAATTCAGCGCTTCCTTCTATCCACCCGAGTACTGGCGTTGATAGCCAATCATTCAATCATCCACTCAGGGTCTTCTGCGTAATTGTATAGTTACACTTCAGGCCCTCGTGAAGCTTCCCTAGTAACAATGTATTGATTGGCTTGTTTCTTATCCAATTCACGAGTGTTTAAACATTTTAGAGTAAGTGAAACACATTGATTGGACAAACACAGAGCATGCAAGCCTATGCGTATCAGCAGGCTCGGTTGTATCCTGTCCACATTGTGCACATTACGCGGCTGAAATAGACGCGATTTATAGAAAACACGTTCGCAAAACTGGCCTTGAAGTGTTCAGTTACATTTACAGGATTTGAATGAGATAAGGATATGGTCAATTGGAATTATTTCGAATGAAACAGGACCGGAGGGTTCCTGTTACTGGATACATCGGTCTCTGGAGGAGGGATTCATGAGGGTTGGCATGGCAACACCCCCCATATCTCTGTTTTCTCGGGTAAGATTAAGGGAGTGTTTAGGTAGAAGAGCTGTTGGCCATATTTCATAAAACATTTCAGAGTAAGTGTACTGATCTAGGATCAATTCTGTCTGATCTCCCCTAAAGAGTGATATGAGGAGGAGGGCAGGGGAAACTGATCTGAGATCAGCTCTCCTGATTTTTCGAGGCCTCACAAATATGGGCTTTTTTCCCATTAGTTCTTGGCAAGAGCTTCTGAATGGGAGCCAGGGGCGGCTCTGCTGTAGTAGAGGGGATCAGAGAGAAGCCCTTTCTCTGTGCTGCTAAATGCCCTCCTGCACATGAATTGGCAGGGATCTCCGCTGGTGTAGGCCTCAGCTGAGAAGCCCTCAGTCAGGTCGGCCTGAAATTACCCAGCGCTCAGGGACTCGCTGAGTTTGAGAGGGATTTGATCCCCAGAATCTCCCTCACTCTAAATATTTGTTATTTTAGCACGTTTCCAGTCAGCAGAAGGTGAAATCGCCCCCAGACAAGGGAAACAAGATTAGTGCTGGGGTTCTGTCATTGGACAGTGTGTTGTCACGGTAACATGCTCTGCCCTTTACACTGTGTCCTCATGCTATTTGCTTGCTCAGCTGACCGTGGTATAGGAGGCAGTACACATGACCTTACTTACCGCAAAATGCTCAGTGTTAAATCAACTCCCACAGAGTGCAATCTTGACAATCCCTCATTTTTCTTTGCACAGTATAGCGCTCAAAAGTTAGGAATCATCCATAAATTTTGATACACTTCAAATAAATTGCACTTTTATTCACCAAGATGGCACTGACTTTATCAAACATGCAGTCAAGACACTGGTAACATTACAAATTATGATTTGTATTATAAATATCACTTCTTATGGTTTCATTTATGGCTTTCAGCAGCTGTTGACGTAAACAAAAACTCAGTGACGCCTGACTTGTGAATTGTGATGCCACAGCTGATAATGTTGAGAGTTTTTGGAGTTTCTGTTATGGTAATTTAAATGAATGATTGAAAACAGATCGTGACCGATCATTAATTTTAAGGTATTGTTTGAGCCTCCCCTGTCATCAGTTCACCAGCCACCACTGGAAGCCACAAACCTCCTAAGGCTGCCAGCGGCTGCAGGTTTTGTCAGAGTTTAATAGGAGAGAAACAGGAAGGGCTGTAGACTCTGGTGTGAGGTGATAACGACCCGCTGGCCTCGGTCTCCACTTAATCAGCACACTGTTCATGTTTCACACGTTACAGGCTTCATTCAGTCACTCTGTCCCCAGTGAGCATCTGAACAGGGAACGGCCATTTTGTGGAAGCACATGCACTGCCTGAACAAATACAAATTTGATGCACTTTATTCCATCCTGATGCGCTGTGCTGGATTTTGAAATAGTTTCCTTACTTCCCCAGTTGTAGGCAGGTTTAGCATTTGTTTTTGATAATATTTGGTCAGGTGTTTGCACAGAAATATCATGGTAATCATCATGATGATTACTACTTCTTATAATAATGAAATAAATGTTCAAGTAATTATATGTGATTCAGGTGTTTTTGAAGAGTAGTGTGGGGAGGGTTTAAACTACTTGATCTTTGGGGTCAGAACAGGAAGTGTATAATGATAATACTCACTCAGCTCAGCAGTAATACTGCTGCTAAATATTTGTGGAATAATGTTTTGAGGCTTTTTCGAGCTGCACAGTTGAAGATCCTCTTTCCTCTGTAGATAAGCAGCCCTCGCTCTGACGACACCTCTACAATTATCCATCAATTGCAGCTCATCTCTTGTTTGTTATAGAGCATGTGAGCCTGAACCACTTACTTCAGAGCACATTTGTAATTCTCTGATGCCCAATGAGCTCTTCTGATTTTTCTATGTAAAATCCAACCCTCCTCACGCCGCTACTGAACAGAATCATGACACCTACTTTAGTGCAAGCTGCAGTCTGATTCATTGCTACAGCTGTAATGTTTTGCTGGAGAGATAATCTAATAGCTCTGAGGCAACACTGATTGTTCAACCATAGACAAGGCGGTATAATCAGATTTATATAATCATTAGATCTGCATAATGTGTGAGATACAGTTGAAGCAAATCCTTCAGAAAGAGCTCAGCGTATGACTGAGACATTATATCCAGCAGGAGGAGCTGGGAGAGAGAGGCTCCATCACATGGGGCAGCTGGTACAGGATAGGAAGTGAGATATAAGTTTATGCCTATGAAGCGGAAACATGTTCCATGATGACTGCTGAACCTTAGCAGTTAACCTCACTGTCAGAGGGTTGTGGGTTCCAATCCAGCCCAAGCTCTGCCTGTAACCAGTTTACATCTTCTGCTGGTGTTCGCCTGAATTACCTCTGTGTTCTCTGATCTCTCCCTGCAGTTCAAAAACATGCATGATAAACTCCTCTCCTATATTGGATTGAGTGATTTGTACTGTATGTGATTCTTGCGATGGATTGGTGTATTTCTGCCTGCCTCCCATTGCATGCTGGGATAGACTCCGCCCATAAAGTCCTTGATTTGTGATTGAATGTGAGGCGTCTCTGAGCAGCACTGAGTCAGGTTTATGGTGCCGACTGTTACCTTGGGTCTGGGGACAGACTGTGAAAGAGACTGTGGCAATAATACTGATATTACCTCTTCCAGAACTGCCTCTGCTGAAGGGACGGTGCCCCTAATTACTATTTCTGTTTTCGTTGTGGGAGAGATGACACCCCTGACTTAGCAGATCTTCTTCTGCCGCTGTTGAAAGACACAAACCTTCAGACAGTTACCTCTGAGAACACTGTCTAATCTACTATTGTGAACTATTATTGCATTTCTCTATTTCTCAAGTTGTTGGAAAATGGTTGTCTTCGTTAACTGTAAGCTCTCGTTAATTTTCAGTTGCCGTTGCTCTACACTGGCTAAAGTGGCTTGTAGTTACTGTCGTTACTGTTCATTATTGTTCATTGTCAGATTCAACTTCGTAATTTTAAGTTGCAGTTACCATTGACTTGCATTGAAACTGGTGGCTGATCCATTGATAGTGGACTCAGCTGTAGTGGAAGCATGTGCACAAGCCTCTTCATAAAACTAGGGAATGAGCTTCAGAAACTAAACCCGGTTTTGGCTCCATGATTGAGTCCAGGTGTTCTATTGGGGTGAGGCAGGGGGATCAAAGTAACGGTGGATGTCATTTTAAAGTATCACAACGATAGGGAACGGGGGAAGGGTCCTGGCTGGTGTTCAGGTGGTGTTGGGTGTTGGTATGGGGAGGGATACTGGCTGGTGTGCAGGTGGTTTTGGGTGTTGGTATGGGGAGGGGTACTGGCTGGTGCTCAGGTGGTTTTGGGTGTTGGTATGGTGAGAGGGACTGGCTGGTGTTCAGGTGGTGTTTGGTGGTGGTATGGGGAGGGGTACTGGCTGGTGTTCAGGTGGTGTTGAGTGTTGGTATGGGGAGGGGTACTGGCTGGTGTTCAGGTGGTTTTGGGTGTTGGTATGGGGAGGGGTACTGACTGGTGGTCAGGGGTCATTGGTTGGTGGTTGAAGCAGTGTTGGGGAAGGGTTAGGGTGTTGGGTTTTAAAATCCATCTTCAACAGGAAACACATATTTTACAAATCTTATGGCTCATAATCACACTGGGCCATGTTTCATCTGTGTGACTCATGGAGATGTCAGGGTCTGAGTCTGTTTTGTCAATATTATTATTATGCAATTTTCTCATCTTTGTTATATTGTATTATTTTTACAGTGTCCATGTATTTGATGAGCCTGAACCTGTCGCCTGCCAAGTGTTTTGCACTTCCCTTGTTCATTGTTTATTAGTTTGCTTGTTTCCTTGTTTGTAGCCACACCTCCCTGCACGTTTCCTCACCTCACTGCACCTGTGTCCCATGTAATCAGTCACCTACCTTTCCCTGATATTCCTCTGTTTCAGTTCTGTTCTTTGCGAGTTTGTAAGTCAGTATTCCTGTGTTTACTTGCAAGCATTCTTTAAGTCCTAGACTTCCTGATTACATGTTTATTTTGTCTTAGTTTTTTGATTCAGGCCAGTCCTCCATGTATGATTGACCACCCATGTATTACCATTGACTGTTTCCTGGCTTCCCAAATCTAGTTGCATTTTTACTTTTTGCTCTGATTTCCTGGTTTCTGATTCTTGGACTGTTTGCTGATTCTGGATTAGATCACCCATTCTGTGCTGCACTGCTTCTGAGTGCAACCAGTCTGTAATGCATGATTACAATTCAAAGTAAGGCCTGTGAGCTGAGCTTTATTCTGCACATGAGTGATGCTTTTCCTCGTGCAAAGAGGAAACATTTCCTATTCAGTGGAGGAAAAAAATATGGCAGCCGTCTCGCTGGCTGTGAGGCTCGGCTGCAAACCGCGCCTGAAATCTGTCAAGAGCCACGTTCTCCCCATACAGTGGGATCTCTGCCATTAGAGGAAATGATCTGTAATGGGTTCCTTACGAACACATGGAGTAGCTGGCATGGATCGCAGATACGCCCACCAGGCACATGGGCCTCAAACAGAATTGTAAGTAAGGAAATGATGGTAGAGCTGCAGATATCCGCTCAAATTCCTCTCTCACTTTGGAATGTTGTTTTAATCACTGCCAATATTTAAGGTGTAAATGTACATATCCTCTTTGTATCTATATCTGTGTAAAGTGTTGTTCCAGTTGGAAACTATTTCTGTAATAGCAGTCCTAATAAAACATATTGTTTTTGTGAAAGTGTTGTGTTTCACCTAATGAGTCGTGAGATATGAGCTCCGATTGTATAAGAGCTGGTATGAAGACAGGCTCTCTGCGATTAACAGTTTACTGAAAGAAATGAGAAGTGTAGCATCTTGCTGCTGCAAAGCTACCCTGACAGGAGACATTAACTCTGATTTTAAATCAGCTGTTCAACCCGCACTGTCTTAACCTGTCCACAGACCACAGACATTCCCTAAACTCCAAAATCACTTCCCCCTGTTTCTCTCTCTCACCCCTCGCCTGCAACTGTTATATCTTCTGGGTTGTCCTTGATGAAGAGAAACTTTTTTTGATTGAATAAAGGCTACAATTTTTTTGGTGAAGATGATGGATTTTAAGCAGGACAGGAATTTAAAGTGGTGGTAATAATAATAATAATAATAATAATAATAATAATAATAATAATAATAATGATAATTTGTCATTATGAGACATTTTCCTCAGGGAAGATGAAGGCCTGACTTAACATGAACACAACGACAGATCTGACGGAGAGGGGATCATGTGATCTGCAGTATGAGTCCCGGCTGAGACCCGACCGTGACATCTATTTATATTCGGCTCATGCACTGTCGCCATGGCGATGTAAGGTTGCATGGCATTTTAGAGTCATCGTTCTTCCGCTTGATTACATTATTCTGCACTTGTTGACTTGCCCTTTACACCGTACAGTTATTACATAACTCTCCTCCTCTCGAGTACAAAAGTTTTAACAGACCCCACATACTGTTTTCAAAAAGCCACAAGCTGGGGTACCATATAAGCAGCTACATTTACTGAAGCCGAGCGCTTTGCAGGAACACACATTACAGTCGCTGCCTCTGTGTAACTGCTGTACTCTCACTCTGCACATATGGAGCCTGGTGGTTGTGTGGAGAGGATGATCACGGCTCAGTCCTCCATGTTCCTGTGACAGAAGAGCCCTGTTCTGGGCCTTTATTCCCAGTCGCTTCATTCCTATTCTCCTCGTCATTTCCAAGCGCTGGCACCGCAGCAGACTGAGGAGCAGAAACGCTCTCATGACCAGTGTTCTCCACCAAACGCTTTGGGAGCGAAGAGCTGCAGGAACCAATAACTGCCCCAAAGGCTCCATTTCATATTTCATTCAGAAATGGGGCACACGGCCATGTTGACCTAGATATTTCTGTGCCACGGGTCTTCAGTAGGCCTCTACTCCCACTGGCACTGCTACGTCTCCCTTCATGTTGTCTTGAGTGAGGCACACCAGTATCAGAATGCCCTGCGTAAAACAGCTCCGCTTACCCCTGTTCCAAAATCAGAAATGTACTATATATGAGTATTTCTGTGCATCTTACTCTGGCTAATGGGGATCCAAGAACCGCACAGGATTGTCAGGACTGTGGGAGCTGCAGGAATCAGACACAGTACTTGGGACAGAGGAAACCAGAGCTTTACTGGTAGCACAGGGTTCACTGCACTGCAAACTGAGTGACGCAAGCAGGCAGATTGTGGTTCAGGGACAGAAGAAATTCAGGTGTCGACCTGAAGGGTCATGGGGGCAGGTTGGGGTCAGAGCCGATCCAGAGGGGCTCAGTAGCTGTGAGGAAGGGAACGTTGGGAAGTCCCTCTTTCCATTTCAACAAATCTAACGAACTGAAATCTGTTTACTGATGGCGCACGGGTTTCGAAAAAAAAAAATCAGCGACTGGAATGAGCCATTTTCTCTTTGATAAACTCTGCTCTGTATTGTCTGTTACTTTAAGCAATTGTTTGAACTACAATAAGAAATAAAAATAATAAAAATTGGAGATTCAAGTGTGTAATTTATTGCTCGAACCAGTTGGCTAAATTGTTTTTATTGTAAACCCAGATAGTGTGGCAAACCTATTACCCAAAAGAATAATAATTTTTTAAGCCAACCTAATTGCATTTTGTGGACATTATTCAAAGAAAACAATTTGAAAACTTGAGATGTGGGTTTGCAGTGTACAGTAATGGTTACAGTTCTGTTCATCATGATACACTTCAGATTACACTGTTTACATGGCGGTAAGTTCTAAAATAATCTTGCAGAAGTCCTGTGCTGTTGTGGACACTTCAGTGGAGCCCATTTGCCTTCTGCTGTGGAATCATGTTGCCACGGATATGTCTGCTGAAATCAATCTCCCTTCTGAATGTAATTCCTGGGTGATTAAAGTTCACTGAAGCTCCTCTCTCTCTCCTCACTCGCCCAGCAAGAGTATCATGTGACGGAGAGAGCTGCTCGCGTGAGTTCAGTTCCCATCAGTGTAGCGGGGATTATCCGTAAAAGTAAGTGGCATTGCGTTCATTGGTCCACCGGGTCTGGGTACAAACACAGCACATAATCACACGAACAGCGACACGCACTCTGTCATAAACCTTTTAGTGGCAATAGGAATATTCTCAAAGGCCGTGTGGAGCACTTTAGCAGAAGAGAAAAAGATTTTTACTTTTTGAGGACCTTGAGAAGACGTTTGGTGACATTGGCTCAGCAGGGAGTTAGTCGAAAGGAGACTTTTCTCGTGTGCAGCTGTGAGTTTGCTCTCAGGGTGGCCTGTTATCACCAAACTTCTCAACAGCAGTTAGCTTTTCCCGCAAAAGGGTAGGAAACTGACGCTGGATAAAATGAAACTCAGGCAAAGGGAGCATCCTGATTCTGTCAGATATTCCTCATGCTTTTACATGAAATTATGTGCATCCATTCTGAGCAACAGGGTGATAAAGTCTGGAAAAGAGAAACAAACTCCTCAGTTGTGCGTCGCTCTTCGGTCAGGTGTGGGATGCTTCTTGCCTTTAAGCAAGAAAGTTTAAGTCTGAATATTCATGGCCATTTTACCCTTGGAAAATTAATAGTTTGTCTCAGTAAATATCCTGCAGTAATTTTCCCTGCATAAGGAAATCCTCAAAGCGGAAAATAATTTTGAGCTAAACATTCAAATGTATTTGTAACTCCTACATGACTGGAAGTGAGACTCAACACTGGAGCTGAACTTCAGTTTGAGGGGTATTTGCAGACGGAGCAGAGTGAATGAGGTGTGAACCTTACAGACTCACCAGAGGAAAATACAGATTCACAGTGTAAAAGTGCTCCTGTATCTCACTGCTATCACCTCCATGTGCTAATTGATGTAATTCTTCAACCTGCAGGAAGAACTAGAGAGAAACTCTTCTGACTGAGTTCATTGCAGGTTTTCAACTTCAAACTTTCACATTCCTGCTTTTAAAAGGGTATCACCCTTATAAAAATTTACTTTTGTTAAATATAGTTTACTGCAGTAAAATTGATGTAAACTATAGTAAACTACACTTTACTACAGTAAACTATGGTTTGTTGCAAATGTACTAGTAATTGAATATCATTGCTATAGTTTATTTTAGCAGAGTGTGACCTTTGTAATTTGCTTTAGCATCACTATAGTAAACTACAGAGTTACTTGAGTATATATATAGTAATTCATCAAAAATACCATGGTTACTACAGAAAACTATAGTATTTTTACTGTAGTATTTTGGGGTTATTTTTCATAAGGGTACTGCCCAAGAACTTAGAGATTTTCCCTTCACCTGTGGTGTAAATAGGCTCAGGTCAGTAATTTGGAGGTGAGTGTGTTGTGTGTCTGTGATATTTTTTAATCAGAGTTGGGTGAAAATTAACAGCCTTGAGCTGATTAAAGGGTCACAGAGAGTGCAGGTTAGCCATCGCCATTTTGTCACACATTCACTCACTTTGGGCCAACGTATTCATAGTTTGGTTGAATATCATTATTTTTAAGTACGCTATCGCCGTATGTATTCCATTACATAGATCTGTGTAATTAAATACCATGAATACAGTTTCTCCAGAATGATTATCTCCAAATGTTTTATTGAACTGTAAGGACTTCAGAAAACATCTGTCCTTTCAGAAGCTTTTTTGTTTGCTGGTGTAAAATGCTCTTCTGAAACCTTCTTAGTGAAACAATGTGGTGTAAATATTTCTTGATGCTTAAAACATTTGAAATTCATATTTGAGAAACATTATCAGTTAGGTTCACATCAAATCAAAGGCAAAATAAAAATGCTCAGTTAATCCACATTAAATCCTCAAACTTCCACATTTGAAGAGTTCAGTGCAATAACTTGATAAAATGCCAATCTCATGTTTTATTTGAAAGAAGGATAAATTACATATTATAGTTAATCTGGGAATCTGGGAAATCTGATTCAGAGACAATATATCATGAGAAAAGCAGATTTCTCACCTGTACACAACATTGGCACAAGATTAAAGTATATTCTGTGTAATACCATAAAACATGAAATTGGCATTTATCAAGTTTTTGTACCGAACCCTTTGAGTCTAAAGAGAAAACTCCAGTAAAATATAAACTCTTGATGTGAACTTGAAAAGAGGACTTATTCATGACGTTTTTCATAAACTTTTGATATTTGATTTTGTTTAAACTTTGAGCAGCTGGCTTTTACCGTACGAGCCCTTTCCACTGTGTAAATGCAGGAAATTCACTGGCACAACACAGCTGCTGGGTAACGAGGCTGCAGACAGACCAGCCAATCACGACCTGTGAAGGAGGGGTCGTCCAGCCAGCCAATAATGACCTGTGATGGAGGGGTCGTCCAGCCAGCCAATAATGACCTGTGAAGGAGGGGTCGTCCAGCCAGCCAATAATGACCTGTGATGGAGGGGTCGTCCAGCCAGCCAATAATGACCCGTGAAGGAGGGGTCATCCAGCTAGCATGATGTCCCGAGGCCTGTGAGAAACCTCATATATATTTGCTGAGGTGCGACTCTGGTGATTCCTTACCTGAGAGGCGACACTAGAGCTCTCAGCACAAACTGCGAATATTTGGCTGATGCAAATTGCAACTGAAGTGGTAGATCTGTGAACATGGGGTAACAGTGCTGGCTGTCAGTTTTCATTCAAGTTCCATTTATTCTATGTTTTTATAGAGTCTCAGCACTAAGAAGACTGAATGAAATGGATAAATTTAAAACAGTCAAGTGTCTACTCCTGGTTTTCTGGGTTTGGTGGACCTCTGGTGATAACAGCAGTCATTTTGATATCTAGCTACAGAGGAACACGCTCCGCCATTTTGCTTGACCTGATAGTCAGAGCTGCAGTGCACAGGCCTCCTGAGTGACTCACACCGGTAGCAGAAGGCAGATATTGTATGGTGGCTGATGAGTCTGTGGGAAATAATGAACAGGAAGAAGTGGCGATGTTGATTCCTCTGAAGGGAGGGGCGATCAGCAGGGACGCTTAATCTGCCTGACTGCAGCCCTGCGTTAGCAGCCTGCAGCTAATGAGCTAATGCCACTTGGGCTATTTTCTGTGGGTAATTACTAATCTTTATTAACTCTGGCCTACATTTCAGCCACACAGGATTTCAGACAAACAATGGGCTGGTGTGGGGAAATAAGACATCGACCTTTTAATAACCGGGAACTGTGACTCATGGTGTTAACGTCCAGCACCTTCGCCAAACCCTCCTATGAGCCCACCCACATCGGATGTCCCTGCTGTGCAGGTCTTTTACCATATTAGAGAGATTGTGCTCCCCCAGTGACAACAACAGCAACACTGGAGTCATAACAGGGCCGCCCACATATTAACACTGTCGTCTGTGTGGATTAAATAATCGCTTTTGCTGGGAGCTCGACCAAAGTGTTCCGGTTGGTCATTTTTCATTGAAAAACAGAAGCAATGGAAAAGCGCAAGGAAAATTTCAGTCAATAACTAATTTCTTGAATTGTTTGGAGCATTGTTCAAAGCTTTTATGCATTGAGAAATGTGAACTCTCAGCCCGAGAGAAATTAATCCGGTCTTTATTTCGAGCCACCATGTCGTCGAGTCATATAATCATAGCAAACTATTGTGTCCATAATGCTTCCCAAAAGAACTCGATTATAAAGGATCACATGTAACACCACCTGATTAAATATTTAACTTCAACATGACTAACACACTTCTACAGGATGTGAGGTAATTTGTGTTTCAATCTCCCCAGACATTGTTTTTTCTTTCTTTTTTTATTCTCCTGACAGAGAAAGATCAGGTGTTACTTACCAGAGGATTGTTTGCACACTTCATAAATATTTTGCCTTTAAAACCTCCTAACGTGCTAATCACCACTTTAACATAATATTAATCGCAACTATTTAAATTTCAATAAGTGAGGGCTGAACAATTTCATACTTGATTCAATTTTTTCAAATGAATGACAGTTTAGGCATAAGAAAAGAGAATGGATCAAATGAAATAATTTAAAATTTGCATTTTCAGGTGTGACTCATTCTCAAATATTCAGGTTTAAACACGAAACATGGTACTTTGAAAATCTTGTATTTCTTTGTCTGTTCTTGTTGCATACAGCAAACATGTCCGGCAGGGATCCTCAAATCTGTGCCTTAGATCCAATCCAGCCCTGGTTTTGTTTCCTTCCAGCAAATCAGGGAACAGCTGTTGCTTCTGATTGGTCAGACGGTCCTCACCTGACTCTGGATACAGGGAGGGTGGAAAACCAGCAAGTCTGAGTCCTCAAGGACTGTGATTTGAGGGATGTAGTGTGTTCACATGCAGTGTTTATCAATATGCAATTTCTTCAGAATGTGTCCTGGAGGTGTATTTTTGAACTGAAGAACGACCAGCGTACAGGAGAGGTCCTCAGTGATGACAGGGTGGACTGAAACGCACAAACAGAAGGACAGAGCCCATGAGACTAACACAGGAGCTCCAGATGTGACACACTCTCCATCCTCTGTCCAAGGCCTTGGTCTCTCAGGCTCCTGACGAAGGTCGTTTTCATCTCACAGGAATGTTGCCTGAGTGAAGCTTTTATTGGAGAAACAGTAGCAGGCTGTGGTAAATCAGCATTCACATGGATCAGAACCGACCACCATTGGCTTGATCAGGAGTGAAACAGCACACCGTGTTCTGGATATACTCGCCGTCTCCTCCGCCTAAATTTGTGTTCCTCTTGCACAGAAAGCACTTCCTGTCTCAATGTAGAGTATCGTTCTGTACTCAGTAGCAGGAAACCCGTCCTACCAAAAGGTCACAGCTTGGAGAATGTGAGCCGATAACTGTGTACTTGAGGCAGAGCAGGGGAGCGAGACCGACTCTCATGATCAATGTCTGCTCAAACACCTCTATCGATCCCGCTGGGCTGATTCACGCCAGCTTAGCACAGAGAGCCATTCTGAGCTTTCGCTAGGCCCAATCCCACAGTGGGCAGAAACCTGATTGACCGATGCTAAAGACCACCCACAGTTATAGGGATGAAAAACAATTCAGAAAACAATTGCGGACTTACAGCTCACCTGTCATACACTGCTGGTGTGGATTTACAGCTGATCTGTGATACACTGGTGTGGACTTACGGCTCATCCATGACATACTGCTGGTGTGGGATAAATAATTGATTTCATTTAATTGATGTGGGTCATATATCAATTTTCAACTGCCTTTCAGAGCTGCAAAAATATTTCTGGCAACCCAGGCCACATCTGGCAACCACACTGAGCCAGAATTCTGAGCACAGCTGCGTTTTATGTGCAGAACTATTTAATTTACTCTTTGTTATATTGTCAGATTGGGAATATTGCCCATAGTAACGCAAATCTTATGCAAGTTGTTTTTAATTACATTTTTTTGTTTCTCTAAAATTGAACCTAAAGGGGAAATTCCAGGGGAAATCAGAGTTTAAGAGGTTAAATGCATGTATGGAACATTGATTGGGCCCTAACAGAGTGCAACTTTCCCAATAAATTCCGGCTCTGCTGTTGAACCCTGACTCGAGCCTGTTAAAGAGTCAGAGTTAATTTGCTTAATTATGTTGCGCTCCTCTGTGTAAATGAATTGCAGTGATACACGTCCCATCCATCAAACAGAGAAAAATGAAAGATTAAATGGCGTTGGCCGGAGAGTTTACTGTAGCTGTGCTTTTCCCGGATGTTGATGCAGCAGGAACAGAGGGGTGTATTTTGTCCTAAAATAATGTAAGAGAATGGTATACGCAACACGGATGCTGTCAGGCTGCTGTTCGCTGTTCATTTTCACAGGGGTCTTGGATTAAAAGCAGAAACAGGAGGCGTCCTGTTATATATCGAAAATAACAGACTCCATTTAGCAGTAAAGCCCTCTGGAAGGGGATGCTGGTTTTCGTAGAGGATGTAACGTAACCATTTCGAAATAATCACATTTTTTTTAGTTGTATATAAGAAGCTTTGTTATATGAACATCAAGGCTGAAAAATGCCCAAACATTAAGAACATTCATGTCGCATCCTGAAGCTGAAGAGGATTATTTAAGCACGGAACTTATATCCTGGTAATAGAGGAGAAACAGTCATCTCTAAAGTGTAAAGTTGTCTTTGTGAGAGTTGGTGATTTTATTTTATTGGTTCTGTGGGACTCATCCTCTTAGAGGATTATCTGGCATGGATTTCTAGGAATATAATAAATAAAGCCCGAAAAATCAAATGTTTAAAATGCAAGCTGTACAAGAGGCATTATGATACAAATGCGTATTCTACCTGATTTTATGTTCAAAGCGCGTGAGCACTGGTACACTGCTTATCTGTCTTCATGTCCTACGCAGTGACGAGCGGCACTGACTAAACGTGCAGTGAACAGCAAATACAATCAAATGGGAATCTGTCTCATGTACAATTTCAGATGCTTCTAAGCCGAGTTTATGTTCACCCGCAGCCCGAGGCGCCTGTTTTCAATTCCGCCCTTCCAGTTTTTGCACACCAACGCGCGAACAGCAATTTATGTTGCAGGCCTCGTCCCGCTGTTATTCAGAGTAAATCCGGTATAGCGCCCGCCATCCTGGAGTCAGATTGGCTCCCTGAGCAGCGAGTGCTTGTTTGTTCAGGAGAAGCGATGACATCAGACAGGTTTTAATTGAATTTCCGCGCGTCTTTGATGTGAATCAGATGTCTGCGCGCTCAGCCCCCCGACGCTGTAATCAAAGGGACGACAGCACTAGTTTTTCTCAGCTGGACTCTCATTCTCAGCACTGCAGCCAGTTCAGTAGCTGCCTCTAATTGTTTTGCTTGTAGCTCCATAATTTAGCTCCCTTCATAGTCTAAGTCTGTGAAAGCCTGGCTAATTGGAGCAGTGGAATGGAGGATGAGTCTCCTATAGCTGGGGTAACTGTTGCGGTGTTATGCTGATTCCTCCCTCCTCTCCTCTGTTTTTCTTTATTGCACATAGTTACACACAAATACCATCCTTCCCTAATCCAGAACTATTAGCACCTATCAGTTCCCTTATAGAGCTTAATACACAGGGTTCTGCTACATAAACACTGCAGCACTTGGACAATTACAGCTGCCCCCAGGTGATGATATTTACGATCCTCATGCTTCCGCTGATCTCTTTATTCTCACAGGGCATTATTTGAATTGCAAATCAATCACTGGCTCTGGGATTTCTTGAAATGAAAGCATGAAAGGCAGTTTCTCTCCGAATTCTGACAATGATATAATATTGCATGCGGCTCTTTGAAAGTGAACTAATAAATAATGAACCCAGTGTTAATGAGCCCATCTGTCTTCCCCTCAGCCCTGTTAATGCTGCTAAATTTAAATTCTGTCACAGAGACATTGAATGGAATTAATGCTAAAACTCACTGCTGCCCTGGACACATCATCATCAATGTTCAAAGTGAAATTAAAAACCAAATCTGTTTTATGATGCATTTTGCCCTTTCATTATATTTGCAAAGATTAGCCAACCAACTTTATTTTTTCTCTTCAGCTTTACTGTCCTTTAAAATTCAGTTTGTTATGAACTATACTGAATTTATTCAGTAGAAAATTCAAAACATAGGTGATTTTCTTGATCTTTCTGGACAGGACTTATGAATATTAAATTGAAACCTATCCCAGCATGCAATGTGTCAAAAGTATAAAAAAACCCTGCACAGGTCTCTCTTTAATCCATCCCATAATTCACTCTCACACTCACACCTACTGTGTGGGTCATTCAGAGTCTCTAATGAGCCTGACAAGGATGTATTTGAACTGTGGGAGGAGCCCAGAGTATCTGGAGGAAACCCATGCAAACACAGGCAGAACATGTAAACCCCACCCCCCATAATGCATTTCACCATGGTTCATGCACCACGGTTTGGTGTTTTTAACTGTTCCAGGGTACATGTACTGTGGTACTTTGGACAGTGTTATGGTGCACACTATGGTATGTGCTGTGGTCCATTACTGAGTAACCACATTCAGGGCACACCATTGTAAACACTGAGATCTATTGTTAATTATGGTAAAAATTCACATTAGACAGAAGAGCCACAGCAAAGGATTCAAACCCATGACGTATTTGTGACAACACTACATGGAGAACTACTGTACTGCCCTACCACCATTCACACAAATCCTACGCCAACTAAAGTAAATGTAAGTCAGTAAGCTGGTTCCCAAAGGCCATCATTATAAACACTACTGCAACATCAGTTTTCAGTTTCAATTTTATGTACATGAGGTAGAACAAACAAACAAACACTATGTCCATCCAATTCACATCTCACCGGCAAACACCGGGGAAATAGGAAGCCCAGGTGACTTATTTACAATTGAGTTAAAGAAAGGTAAGTTATACATTTTTCCCACAGATCAGCTGGGACCAGGACTTATTGGCTGATGATGACAAACCGGATCTTAGTGAAGCAGGTTCAGTACTGGGGTATGAGGTATTAGCTCACTCGTGTCAGCACTATTGGGTTTGGTAGTTGTGGAACAGGTTCAGTACTGGAGTATAAGGTATTAGCTCTCTGCAGTATTAGCAATATTGGGTTCAGTAGTTGTGGAACAGCTTCAGTACTGGGGTATGAGGTATTAGCTCACTCGTGTCAGCAGTATTGGGTTTGCTAGTTGTGGAGCGTATTCAGTACTAGGGTATGAGGTTTTAGCTCACTCGTGTCAGCAATATTGGGTTTAGTAGTTGTGGAACTGGTTCAGTACTGGGGTATGAGGTATTCGCTCACTCGTGTCAGCAGTATTGGGTTTGCTAGTTGTGGAGCGTATTCAGTACTGGGGTATGAGGTTTTAGCTCACTCGTGTCAGCAATATTGGGTTTAGTAGTTGTGGAACAGATTCAGTACTGGGGTATGAGGTATTCGCTCACTCGTGTCAGCAGTATTGGGTTTAGTAGTTGTGGAACAGATTCAGTACTGGGGTATGAGGTATTAGCTCACTCGTGTCAGCAATATTGGGTTTAGTAGTTGTGGAACAGATTCAGTACTGGGGTATGAGGTATTAGCTCACTCGTGTCAGCAATATTGGGTTTAGTAGTTGTGGAACAGATTCAGTACTGGGGTATGAGGTATTAGCTCACTCGTGTCAGCAGTATTGGGTTTAGTAGTTGTGGAACAGATTCAGTACTGGGGTATGAGGTATTAGCTCACTCGTGTCAGCAGTATTGGGTTTAGTAGTTGTGGAACAGATTCAGTACTGGGGTATGAGGTATTCGCTCACTCGTGTCAGCAGTATTGGGTTCAGTAGTTATGCAGGGCCCATGGCAGCGGTCCAGCAGCTGTCCGACCCCATTCCATGTTGAGCAGTGATTAACATTTCACACCCTGTACTTTCAAGTGACAAGCTGGCCCTTTCCTCAGGAGACTCCATGTCAGCTTAAGCTTCTTAAAAGCTAATTAAACCATCGGCGCAAGTTACACTGATGTTCAGCTCACTGTCAGAAATAATGCAAGTGGTTTTCCCACTTCCCACTGACAATTATAGTCAGTTGTTCTGGGAATGCAGTTGCGTAATGGATTTACTTAGTTCTTTTGGGCAGGACTATTACATGAAGGTATAAAATAATGAGGACTCAGCGATAACACACTGAAAGAGCAGTATTGTGATTGGTGGTTAATGGTTGCATGTGACAAAATAGTGATTTATCACTGACTTCTGAAAATAAAAACTGATTCTGTGTGTCCCCGCACGCACACACACGCGCACACACACACACTCACCCTGCTAGATCCATTTTTATTAATCAGTGGGAAATAAATGATTCACCTGTCCTTCCTTCATGTAGTCCTTGATTGCCTTCATGCTTTTTAATATCCTAAATTACCAATGAAATAAATCAATGACATGGACAAGTTAAGTAAGACTTTTAATTCCAGCCTATTTGAATATGTTAATTAAAAAGCCTTTACTCTTGTAAAGTCTGGTTTTGCAGTCAGTACCCATCTGGACTGTAATGAACTACACTGTAAAAACTCTACATCAATTAAGGAGGTATCAGAGAATAAAGTTGATTTGACAGATCAAACTGTTCAGCTGAGAGCTTCCGTTTCTCACAGGCTTCCTCATTCAGGGAGTCGCAGTTCATCTCCCAATCAGAGCAGATCTGATGACTTTCAGTCCATTGTCTGTAAAGAGGGGAGGAGCCAACAAACATGTGATCCTGCAGGTCTTTATGGGAAAATGGCGGCACAATGAAACTGTCCTGTGTTCATTTCCCACTGTCGAATGGCTCAGAATCATTCCTGGATTTAGGTAATTTTGCTCTGATCCACTGATCTTCCAGTTAAACCCACCAAGAGGAACAGAAGGGTTGAGTTTGTGGTTTCTGATGGTATTTCACTGGCTTCAACACACAATGCATGACCAGTAATACACAGACAAGTGTTTAAATCTAAAACAATCATAAATAAATCCATCCTGCCTAGAATATCCTTCAGAGCGCAACTCACATCACTGCTTCACAGAGAATGAATCAACAAACGTCAGTTACCTGGACCAAGAACACAGGGCTTCAATTCCCATATTGAAAACAGTCGTTCCTGCATTTTTTCATGGTAAATCTGACGTTGAATGAAGAGAAGATGTTGGCTGTTTCTCCCGGCTCCCATGACATCAGCTCTGTAAGAACAGGTGCTCCTGGGTGAGGTGATTTTATACATGGAGGTGAGCTCTCTCTGCTGGCCTCCCATACTCTTCTTCTGCTGTTCTGAGATGTTTACAGCAGGAGATCCTGCCCTCACCTCCTCATCTATTTCTTCTGCTTTTCTGCGTCTCTGTATCACAGACTGCGGACGACGGCCACGGTCACTGGCTGATGCGCAGTGTCACCTCTAAACGGATCTGAAGCCCTCTTCATGAACACTAGCAGCCTCCCTGTGTCATGTTTTTTTTCCGCCAGTTATTTCTTTAAATGGCCCCTGTTGTTTATGGACTTTATAATCTGTTGTAGCTCTTTGGCTGGTTTTGGGAAAGTCAGGTTTAGACGAACTTGAATCTCAGTCCCAGTCCAATACAGGAATCTAACAATTAAATTCAACAGCAGAGATGCTCCAGCTTCTGGGTGTGAAGCGATTTTACAGTAATTTTGCTGATTTATGGCGTCACATCAGTGTTAGCGACTGCTGAGGGGGCGTTTGTGGTGTAAAGGGGGCATTTAAAGTGGCACTGCTGGCATTTTGCCCCCCCGGCGTCCCCCACACAGGGTAAAGGAAAGTGTGAGCACGTTTGACACCAGCACTGGGACATGATCTTTTTCTTTTCTGTAAAATGAATTACGAAGGCTAATTACATTTACTGTGACCCCTGCCACACCACTCTGAATTGCACTTCATGCCAAAATAAGGCAGGAAATGCTTTTATTCTTTGAGGAAATTAGGGAACTTTTTTTTGTTTGTTTAATAGGCCAGATCTTGTTTTAAAAGTGTTACTTTTTCTGGTCTGACAGAGATAATTGCATGGATTATTTTTCTCCATCACTGTGCACAGATGCTCACTGAATTACTTTCTCAGCCTCTGAGACATGTCACAAAAGTATAAAAACACAACAAAAAGGATCGTTATCTTTCCAATGGCAAAATAATTTCAGACGGGCCTTTGCTTTAAGCTGGAGGCTAAAATACTGAAATCAAACTGCTTCATATTTTCAAATTGTTTTTGAAAAGGTTTCAGGAGTAAGTAATGGGTTATATGATTGAATTTTTTTTTTTTTTTTTTTTTTTTTCAGGAACATTGATCACAATCCCCAAATATAACAGAGCATTAGTCACACAAGCCCCTTTCTGTCCAATCATTATTTATTTCAGCATCCCCCAACCAATCCGAGAGCTTCTGTAACAGCATTGACAGCGTTCATTCACCTCTACTGCTCTGTTCCCTCGACTCCAGTCTTAGTCTGGTCTACTACAGATCTACATCTCATCTACATCACATCCCCAGCCTCCTCCTTCATATATAACACTGTTCATCATGAGCAGCATCTGTTCATATTCTGCTCATTAATCTAATCATGAAGAATCTCAGGCTCTGTTGGGGGGTTGTGATCTCAGACTGTCTGTGTCATGCTTACTCAGATTGTTTTTTCTTTTTCAATCATTATTCTTTTTTTAACTGTCCTGGCTGTCTTCAATTTTTTATTTAACTGAACTGAAGATGATAAGCTTAGGTGAATTTCAAGTTTTCTTCTTAAATTCAGTCAACTTAAAATTTTTCGGCAGACGGGACACTTAGTTTTGAATGTTTAAAGGACTTTTTTCCCCTACATTGTAATAGATGGTTTGTGAATCTGGTGCCAGAGTCCAGCCTGGAAATATTTTCAGCACAACTCTCACAGTGTTTAACACTGTTAACTGACATGAAGAAGGTTCCAGATTCAGCTCCTGATCTGAGTTTTATATGTTCTGACTGAGCTCTAGTACAAAAGTTGGGTTAAAATATAAAAAATTACTGCTCTCTCTTTACCTCATCACAGCAAAGGGTAATTTTTATATTCCCAAAGACACAATCACGGTATTTAAGGGCTTTTAATTTCATCTTATCAGCGGTTTACATTATAAGTTTTAAACACATTCACTAAAATAGGGCTGAAGAGAGCAGCTGCTCTCACTGAAGGCTGTTTGCAGTGCACTTCCTGCACTCAGAGCCTCAGTATCATATAACTGGTTAAAGTGAGAGGCCTCATATGCAGTTATGATTTTCTCCTGAAGTCCCTCAGTACAATGACTCCCTGATCATGTGACTCACATCACTGACTCTCCTGCTACCAGCCTGTTAAATGTTAATTGTGTGGAGATGCCTGGATGCTATAGCCTGGAAATCTAATCTAATCTATTCTGGAAATCTAAGACAGGCCTGATAATTAAGAGCCATCCCTATACCGCCATGCACCTGAGGCCTGTTTAGCTTCTAATGTGTAATTAAGCATTTTATGATTTGATTATACATCAACATTTACCCAATATATATGTGCAATATAGCACCGTGGGCAGATGCACTGGAGTTTAGGGGCTTTAATATTCAGGATAAAATGCCATCACGGTATTTAAGGTCAAAGACCCATCCAGCCTTAAGGACATTCATTAAAACAGAGGATATGTGTGTGTAATCTCTAACAGGCAGAATCTCTGAGGTTTAAAGGGCTGATCTTAAGTTTGCCCTCTGGGGAATTAACAGCAAAGAATTCAGACTGATTGGTAAGAAAGTCTTGTAGCAGGAAAAAAAAAATCAATTCAATTAGCTGCAGGCGATTGGCGCCTTTTTTCTGCTCCCAGCGATGATCTGAAGTCATTACACTTCAAAAAAGCCTGACAGGAAGCTAATAAGTACAACTCTAAACTACTAAATGTTTGAATGAGCATTTTTTAACACTCAAACTTCCACATGAAAGGTTGTGATGAAATTATACCGGTAATTATACTGATTCAGCCACTCAATGGGGAGTCAAACATCAAACCGGTGACCTTTACTCCCACAAGCCACCGCAACCCCGCCACTCAACAAGAAGTGCTGTCTGTTCATTGTGATCGAGGGTGTAGTGTCAGGTCAGCCCTATAGGTTTAGAGTCTTACGACATTCATCTGTTTTTTTTTCATAGCACTATTTAACAGGCTCCTGAGGCTAATTTTAGAAAAACATCTCCCAGAGAGCTTAGAATTCCTTCAGTAGACTGTAGCACTGTCACCAAGAGAGGCACAGAGTAATTTTTCATTGGACCCTCTCTCTCCCAGCTGCACCAATCACATCTGGGTGATCAGGTAGCAGACTGCATTTCCTCAAGCAGTTCTATTTGTTCTCCCCTAATGCACAGATTATATTCACTCAATCTGTGGATTATGGACTAAAATAAGAGGTGGTTAAATACATTATCAGGAGAGCACACTCTGTACCTACCATACTGTCGTCGCGAAGAACAGCACATACATTTACGTGCCTGGAAATCAAAATGGAGGAAAATACAGACTCTACACAAGCTGTAGCCCTGCAGGATAAACTGAAGTGAGATTCTGCTGCATCAGAAGCTTCCTTTAGGGATGTAGAGCTGTGTGGAGAGAGAGAGGAGAGATCAGCACTGAACTGCCCTGTTCATTCCGCCTCAACAACCGGCCTCTCAGCCTCGAGGATGTGCCCGTATGTTCAGCCCAAAGTGTGTCCACTTCAGTGCACTTTAGAGTGAATAACACTGGAGTTTTAGTGTTGTGCTGAAGTGCCGCAGGCAACAATGGATCGATGTGCCGTCTGAAATGAAATTGTTTCTGCAGATGCAGCCAGAGAGGCGAAGCCACGACACACGGTGTCTTCCCCATATCGAGCTGGATGTTAGCAATCGCTCTTCAGTGTGATTATTTAAAATTTTTACTTGGTTCACTTGCAGGCTGATCTCTATGATTGGTTAGAAAGATAATGGCTCTTCAGCAGGCTGATCTCTGAGATTGGTTCGAGAGATAATGCCGCCACGGCAGGCCGATCTCTGTGATTGGTGAGAGAGATAATGCCTCTACAGCAGGCTGATCTCTGTGATTGGTTAGAGAGATAATATAACACAAACTCTGGCATGTCTGTATCCAATTCGTAATTCAATCTATCTTATTATTTTTCCTGGTGATAAGGATGCGTCTAATGATTAAGCCTCTACATAAAATACGGCAGGTTAAGGGTTAAATAATCACTGTTGTGTTCCGGGGTTCTGGCCTTTGGCCAGAACAGTGTTGCTTATGGTTTTAACAGTTTCATGTATCAAGATTCCATAGTTCATAGTTTCATAGTTCATGCCATAGTTTTAACAGTTTCTTGTTTCAGGATTTTACACTTCAAGTTTCATTCCATGTCCATGTTTTTACTTTTCCATGTTTTTGTTCATGCCAGGTCTGCCATGCCACTCCACCGCTTGTCGGCGTTCCGCCCCGTGCCTTCGTTGTTGCACATTTCTGAGCTCTGGTTGGCTTTGGTATTTCCCCTTCCTTCCATGCTGTGCTGGATTCGGGCCTCTCTAAGCTTAATTGACAATTAACTGTTTTTAAGTTACTAACATTTACTAACACTCACTGGGTTGGTGTAATTCTTAGATAGGCACATTACTAATACTACTAATTTAGACAGGGAGTTTATTGTCATGATTCCTGCTTTACTATTTCAAGATCTTGCTGTGCTTTTCTGTTCTTAACATTCATGCTTGCTTCCAAACTGCATACTTAATTGGTACTTAAGCTGAGCACGCTCATTCTCTTAATGAGCAGGTCATGTCATCCAATCTCTGTCCATGTCTCGATCTTGCCATGCCTCTTGTTTCTCTCTCTCCAGGTGTTACCCCTCATGTCATGATTTTCAAGCCTTTATCTGGATGCGGTGGAAGTTGGCTGGCAGACAGTGTCTCGCGTCTCGTTGCTTGTGCAAGTTTAGCCAAGTTCTTGTTATCATAGTTCCCTAGCATTTCTAGTCTCAAGTCTTGTCCCAGCCTCTTGTTTTGTGTATATATATTTAGTCTTGTTATTTACTTTTCTTGAGCTTCTTGCCTGGAGTTTCCAGTGCCTTTTGTTTTTTGCCTTTTTGCATTTATTGTTTATAGCTCTGTGTAGCTTCCTTAGTTTGTTTTTTGCAACCCTTTGGGCCAAGTTTTTTGTTGGCCCTCGTGCCTGTTTTGTTTTGGTTTATCAATAAATCCTCATTCCCTTTTCCCGCATCTGGTGTCACTGATTCCATATCAATCACGAAAATATTGATGCATGTTTCAGGAACGCGATCAGTGAGCCCATCTTCCGATTGAGCTCAGTACAATAATCCGACCGTAAAAAGTTGTGCCACTGCGAGGAAATGTAAAAGGTTCATAGAGATGAAAAGTACCATAAATCAGGTGGTTATATGGTTATCCGTGATGTAAACACCCCTCTGACTAATGCACTGTATGTGCCGTGATTGTTTAAATTTCTCGGCTCGCCTCGGCAAGTACACATGCCAAAATAAGATTATCCCTTTGTTCTAAAAATTCATAGAGATCGGTATTCAACATGGTATATTGAAATGTATTCTTGACCACAATCATGTTTCATGACACCTCCCAGAAATATCAAAACAAAGACATTTCAATGATAAACCTACCCGGTCCGCCATCTTGGATTTCTTTCACTGGAGGCAGCCATTGAGTCATTGATACCAGGGCCTCACTTGGAGCGCAAGCGCAACGAGGCTGGCAGAAAACTGGGAATAAGACCACACCCCCTTAAACAGTAAAGGATTCTGGGAAGGGCCGCATGCCTTTTGCGGTTAATACTGAATTATTCCCGTGACAGTGGTCCTGCATTCGTGACTTTGTGTTTCAGCACCGCGGACAGCAACCGGAGGATCAGGCAGAGCTGCGGTAGTGACACCTCAGCCCTCTTCTTCTCCTTTTTATTGGTCGGAATGTTGGTACATTTAAAGGTCAAATGAGGGTTTAACCTTTACCTGTGACTTTTTTTTTTAATACACCAAAGGTGACTGTTTCTTCCATCCATCAGTGTCCTGCTCAGTTCTCTCCGCTGTTTCCATCCCCATAAAAATACAAATTCATAAATTTGATTGCAGCCATAACTACAATTATTATTGACCCTGGCCTGAAATACATCACTATATGCAGGTTGCACATATAACATATATAGGCAGTTTTGTTTTGTTAATTAGTGATCATGTTTTGGTTCATTTCTGATCTGGACGCAACACCACAGTAAATTCAGTCTGTCACTCTGCTGTCAAGAAGTTCCTGAAATTTTTTTTTATCCAATTTCCTGTATTAAAGATCATTATGTTTGTGCTGCTTTTAAAGGTGCACAGGGCAGCATTTTAGTTATTCTTTCTTATTCAAAGAGAGTAACTACATGTGAAAGGTTCAGCAGGGGGTGAAGATCTGATTAAAATGAACTTAAACAGCAGATCTAAATGTGTTTAATGAGCAGCTTGAAGCTGAAATATGTTGGATAAGCAGCTCTTCTCTTTATTAGCTGGAGCAGGTCCCTGGCAGCACATTCCTGTCACACAGAGTTTATAGCAGAGAGAAGAGGAAACGTCAAACACAGACCTGAATGTAATCAACTGTGCAGCCTGAGCTCAGGAGAACTCAGCTGGAATTCAGCACACATGGACTCCTCCACGAGTCTACAGAAACTGCACAGGCTGCCCGAGGACCTGGTTTGTAAATATTACATCAGGCGACTGCATTTCTGTCAAAAATCTCCACAATGCGAGTCTGATCACATGCAGATGTTTTCCCAAGATGTTCATGTTGCTCTGTCCCTCAGTCTCTCTCTTTTTCTGGATACAGTCACAGTGAGGACAACATCTCATCAACTCTCTCAATCAGCTCCAGAGTATTTCTGTACAAACTGACTTACAGCTCATCTAAGGGGCTCCCAGAATCAGTTACCTGTGATACCGAGCTGTGAAACCTGCTTTCACCCAGATCTCTAAAATAAACCATATTATAAGAGGATGGATTTCTTTCACATTTATGTGATCAGGGTAAAAATGATCACAGCTATAATCACTGGATGCTAAAGCACACTGATGCTGCAGAATGTTCTGGAATGGCTATAGAATGTCCTGAGACTGTGATCAGCTTTAAAACGGGTGCCAATTTTCAATATCTGCCATTGGTGTCTTTATTTAAATAAATGACTTCTCAGCAATTTTCATTAATTTTACAAAAAGCCAATGTGAGAAAATTGGAGTAAATTACATTTCAGAGAGTGATAGAAATTGGCAGCGGTGGGATGTATAGATTCAGTAAATTATTTCCAGCATGAGATAAATGTATGATTGAGAATAAGAGGCTGTAGCTCCATAAACTCATACACCTCCACTGCTGATGTTTTAACAGCTCATCTCCACACCAGCTGTGATCACACAAGGGTCAGACGCTCCTGAGCAAAACGACTCCCCAAATGACTTTACTTTGAATGATTTATGCAGTATGAAGACCTCGTGTGATTTTTGGTGTAGCAGGTATGTTTCAGTATGTGTAGTAAGTACAGAAGCCTGTTTATTTCAGTCACACTCCAGGATCGTGATCTCACACTTCCTAAGGGGGGTGTAACTGCTATGAAAGAGGAAACTGTTTTAATCCTGATTTATGTACCTCACGCCCAGAGCAGTTCGAAGAGATTCCTCCGCACGTCACTGTGAGATGTTTTGTCTTTCTTCTATTTCAGCTGCAACTCCAAGGAAATAACACAAAGTATCATAAAACTGACTGTTATAAAATATTGGATTTACAATGACTTGCTCTCAAATACTCTTAGAAATATGGATTTTCATTAAAAAGTAACTTCCAGTTTTCAGTGGAAAACCCATCAACATAAATACAAAGATGATGATTTTTACTTTTATCGCAATTAATTTTTCCTCATTATGAGTGATGATATGAAAGAGTTTTCATTTTTTAATCACTTCTAATGATGTTATGAATTGATAAACTTGTAAATTACAATTAATGTATAACAAAAAACAATTAATAATTTACTTTATTTAATTGGATCGAAGCCAGATTCATGTGATACAGTTACTCTGAGGAATGACTTTATAACTGTATAACGGCCATAACTGTGCTGACATCCTCTGGAATGATGTTCAGGTGACAAATGTTCTTTTATATGAGATACAGATACAATTACTATCATTTCTACGCTTTGTCCTCTAATGTGTCATACAGTCCTGCTCTCCTGTACTGGAAGCAAGAAGGTTTTGGTTTCAAATCCCACTCGTGCTTCTCAGTGTGGAGTATGCATGTTCTGTCCCTGTGTCTGTGTCTGTGTGTGTGTGTGTGTGTGTGTGTGTGTGTGTGTGTGCGCCTGTGCGTGTGCATGTGTGTGTATTTCCCCCAGACGCTCCCATCTCCTCCCCCAGTGCAGACGCAGGCATGTCAGGCTAACTGCAGACCCTGAAACACACACACATACAGGGTAACGTATATATACTGTAACCTGGAAGCGTCTCAGCATCAGTGTACCTGCAGAGCATTACCTGAGGTCAGGCCAAAACACCATGAGCTTATTTTGAGATCTTAGTCAAACTGAACCTAATGAAGAGCTCAGTGGGAACGTGTTTGTGTGTGTGTGTGTGTGTGTGTGTGTGTGTGTGTGTATTAGCACACACCCTCAGGAAAACCCCACAGCAGGCTGTAACACTACGCAGTGGGCCTGTGGAGTCAGGTTCTGATCTGAGTTTTAATTGAACTGTGGGCCAATTAAACCGAACAGAGTGTGTTTCAGTTTCACATACAGGAGACATGGGGCAGCAGGTACTAATATTATCTGCTGAATTTCTTAACTCCAGCTCTGTGACGCCACTGAATCAATCATTTCCTCAACATTTTAGCACTTTCCTTTAATTTGTGCATATTAAAGGAAAGTGCTAAAATGTTGAGGAATGATTGATTCAATGGCATCACAGAGCTGGAAGTTTACAAATTCAGCAAATAATATTAGTAATATTAGTACCTGCTGCCCCACCTCTCCTGTATGTGTCTCCTTCAGTTTAATTGGCCCACAGTTCAATTAAAACTCTGATCAGCACCTGACTCCACAGACCCCCTGCGTAGTGTTACAGCCTGCCGCAAGGTTTTCCTGAGGGTGTGTGCTAACTAACACACACACACACACACACACTTGTGTTCCCGCTGAGCTCTTCATTAGTTCGGTTTGACTGAGATCTCAAAATAAGCTGGTGGTGTTCGGGCCTGACCTCAAGTGATGCTCACTGTAAGCCCTTTATAACACACTTTCTGGATTTGTGCTTAAGTTGACAGAAAATACGCATGTAATACTCAGGAGGTCATTGTCTCTACTTGACTGGTCCTCATCTATTGCCAAATAATTGTTTCAAGGTGAAGGAATGCCATTTATCTAATTAGTTCTGATGGAAATGTTTTGCTTTGCCCTCAAATGAAGAGAAGTGTTGGATAGGTTAGCATAACACAGACCACTTGAGTGTTCCTCACTCTAACAATAGACCTTTACTGAGAGGCATTAAAACGCAAAGTGGTTTTTATCATCTAATTTGAAAACTGATCATTTTTCCTTTATTCGATTGACATGATGACCATCAGGTATGGTCATCGTTGCAAAATGTCAAGTGTCTGGGTTTGAATCCTTTTTTGGTTTAACACCTCGTTATGATTATCTAACTGCAGCACAGTTCCCTGGATCATGGTCTTGAATCACGTTGGGAGAGTCATTTTACAAATGAAGAGTTGAAGATCAGGACCAATAAAAACACACACAAACAAAGTCACATCATTCCCACTTCAAATGCCACAACCAAATGAATCTCGGAAGAATCAAACATTTTGAATGTTGAATGATGGCCAGTCTGAAAGAAAAGATTCTGGTTGCATTAATGTCCATTAAATGACTGTATCCAGACCGCAGGGATGACACAGAATGACCAGATGTGTCAGCTGTCGTCCCCGACAAAAGTGTGTCATCTGTGATGCCACAAAAACACATTCCATAAAACGTCTTCTGCCATGTCAGGTAATGCATAAGAACTGCTGAATTGACTGCCAATGTAACGATAACAGTGAGGGCAAGTCTCACGACCAACAGCAGTTTCCCGAGACCGTTTCCAACTATGAAAGAAACCATTTACCACTACTTAAAACAGTATATTATATTATGCCTCTCAGTATACTTCAGAGAATATATCACACTGTACCAGGCCTGGTCTTGATAATCTCTAGATTCTCTGCCTCTTCTACAGTACCAGTATTAGTCCTGTAGACATTATATTCATTCTGGAGTGAAGATGTAATATTATCACTGCGGGTGCACTGATGTATGGATTTTTACAGGTCAAGGATGCCTTAAATTCTTATAAGTACAGGGGAATATTAATGTTGACGGTTCGACATCTGTATGCTGACGGTTCATTAGCCTGCTGGGATCAGGTGTGACACAGGCAAACATGACAGAAATCATGACACACTGATATTATATCTCCTCATTTCTTGGTGAGCGTTTACTTTTAGAATGAAAAATGGATTATCTATGACAACTG
The DNA here is from genome assembly GCA_029721435.1 of Gymnothorax reevesii. Taxonomy (NCBI): domain Eukaryota; kingdom Metazoa; phylum Chordata; class Actinopteri; order Anguilliformes; family Muraenidae; genus Gymnothorax; species Gymnothorax reevesii. Next base: position 137,396,136 of record CM056576.1, read on the forward strand.
AACATTTTATCTTTGTTTTGATGGACCGCAGGACAAAATTGGAGGTATAAATCATGATAAAAGCATCTGCTCTAACAAAGGAAAACTTGTCTCCTGAAAACTATTCCTGGGCTCCTTACATCAGAGGGCAGGAAACACCACAAAAGAAGCTCCATCTCTGGGGCAGCAGTGAGGGATAAGAGGCTGTCATGGCGAATAACTTCTGGAAGTGGTTTGTAAAATGAGAGGAACTGAGTGCTTGAGGCCCAAATCAACATTCAGCAACTGTTTGTACCATTTTTACCCTGTGAGGAAACTTCTGTGTTTCAGAGATTTTACTGTGGAAGATCTGCAGAGTTGGAACAGTTCTAATGGGAACAGTGATGTCACTCCTACACCAGGAAGTGAGAGTGAATAACCTCTGTGGATGAGACTGAGACTCGGAGACAAACCAGAACTCAAGTTTACTGTCCTTGCAGATTCTCACCGCTGCCTGCATCAGGGCTTCAGCCAGTAAACAGCAGGATTATCACACATTTAATTGTCTCTGTCCTTGTTTGCAGTAAAACTGAAAGCATGTTCCTGTGATTCAGCAGTAAAATCGTTCATCTAACGGCTGAAACACCCGTGATGAATGACCTCTTAAAACTAAATGAGAGGAGAGACACTGACTGCACTGCCTGTGAATCGGCCAGTGCCCAGATCAGAGGGTGGTGCTCTTCTGCCTGTGTGCACTCTGACCCCAGGGCCAATCAGAGCCCACTGCTGACAGCTGGCCAATCAGGGACCACTAAGTGCTGTAAATGCTGAGAACATGCCGGCCATGCAAATTCACCCCCTAGGTTTTTAAGAAAAAAAGAAAAAAGAAATATGTTCATGGTCAGTAATTAAACTCCCAGAGGTTCAGCAGAGTAATTTACTGCACCACTGTCAGGATGAGCTCTTGCATCTGGAGACGCTTTTGTGGAGAACAGTGAACCTGTCATTGTGTGTGTGTGCGTATGTGTGCGTGTGCGCGTGCGCGTACGTGTGTGTCTTGTTTGTACACAAGGTGCACACAATATTAGAAGTACTGCCATAAACGCCGGCGAACAACGTACTGTTTTTGATGACACTTGATCAGATATGGATCGATTAGTTCTTGTCATGATTTTTACTGCTTTAGTTCTGTGGTTATTTACAATTATCCTCTGAGTGTCTGTCTGTTCCTTTCAGAGAGATATGACTTGCGGCCACAGTTTACATTTTTCTGCTGCTGTTTTTGAGGACAGGCAAATGGTATGTTTTTATCATTTTTAGCTCAGTCAACTCCTATAAGGGTCTGTCTGAATCTCATTCTTTTTTCATTTAATTAATTCATTTATTTATTGTTTGTTTTTTGTTTGTTTCCTGTTATTGTTATTTCAGGCCTATTGCTCTGACCTCACTGGTCATGAAAACTTTTGAAAAATTAGTGAGGAATGAAATCTTAAAGGAGACTCAGTCTGATATAGACCAATTTCAGTTTGCCTATAGGCCAGAGGTGGGCAGCGAGGGCCGTATCTGTCCCTGGTTTTCACACCAACGTCTGGTCTTTAATTAGTTGATTGTCTCAATTAGCCATACCATTTATGAAATCTGACGTTTCATGCGCATTTCTTTAAATTATCATGAAACTACAAAGACTAGTCTTGTCTCCCTTCATAAAACATTTTCCTTTGATTGAATCATAGCGAAAATTTATATTTGTGCATGCAATCAATTAACTCAATTAGTCAGGGTAATTGATAGGAATAAAAACCTGCAGACACACCGGCCCTCCAGGACAGTGATTGCCCACCCCTGCTATAGGCCATGCAGAGGTGTCGAAGACGCAACTCACTGATTCTTGAGAATTCGCCAAAAACATGTCTCACCAAGAAAAATGCTTATTCTGTTTGAAATTAATTACATTTTCACAAAAAACATGAATTTATAATCAGAGGGTTTTATACACATATGTAACAGGGTTTTATTGGTGAACTTTCAATTTTAATAATTTTATAACATTATGCTGGCCTATTGCCTTCAAAATCAGCTGTCCCCCGATGGGAGCTCATCATTTCAATTTGATTTAAAAAACTAAAAATAAATATAAAATTTAATAATAACCTTACCAGATTAAAAAGTTTATTGTTATATGTATTAAAAACTACAAAAAGTGAATTTTGAAAAAAATAAACCATCATTTTTTGATTGTTCAAAATGTTTCCCTCACCTCCAGTCACTGCCGTCAGATTTTTTGTAAAATAAATAAAATCAGGCAAGTACAAGGTCCACTACATTCCCGAGGACCCCCCTTTTCAAACCCTCACTTCTTCATGGTTCAAGATCACTCAAGCTCCTGTAAGTTTGCCATTTTCTCTAAAACCTGTACATATTCTTTCAAACTGCTACTGTTGTTGTCACCACCGTATTTTTTGTGCTTAGAAAAAAAAAAAGGAAATTATAACATAAATGTTTAATATTTAAGAAGAGGTCTGTGACAGCTAGCAACAGAGTGAAAACAAGATGGCTAATGTGGACAACCTCTGCATAGCATGGAAAAGAGTAGATGTTCGTCCCTACCGTCAGATGTCCCTACCGTCAGACTTTCTGTCTGACGGTGGTGACAAAAACCTCCAAATGGTCCCTGAGGAAAGATTAAATATGATTTTTTGACCACAATTAGTACAATTATAGTTTTTATTTTTAATTTATCTTTATTTTATTTGTGTTTGTGTATGAAAATAGCAAATTTTCTTCTTTATTTCCTTTATACAGCCATAAACTGCATGCTATTGAGGAAGGATACCTTCGGCCTATCGTCCGATCCCTGGGGGTGAGGGTGCCTTCCCTCTCTCATTTCACTATCATGGCACTTTCATTTTACAAACTTCATTGGGTATCCAACCCCCAATCATTTCAGCCATATTTAACTTTCTCTTTATGGAACAAATACCAAAAACATGAAACTTGGATAGTGTAAAGAAGCAAGTGTAGATTATTTTACTATTGTTGTATTGTTTTCTCAAAATGAATCAATAGACAGCTATTAATGTTTCAACTGCTGTTAGCAAATGACAGTACACTCTCATTGTAAAAAATGAATGGAGAGCAGGCGGGGTGTGTTTGGATGGTCCGTGGAGCTGCCCAGTTAGTCCTACCCACACCAGAAGTTTGTATGTTTCTAGATTGGACCTAGATTGTCAATCTGTACCCCCTTCCAGTAAATTGCATGCTAATTTGTCCAGTATTGATCGATTTACAGACCAACGTGTGCAGGTCCTGTTAACCTGATCCAAAAAAATAATTGAGGTTTATGGACCTGCAAATGTGGATATGCAGAACCTGTGCACGTCGGTCTCTAAATTGGTCAATACAGGATCAATTTCGACTAAACTCACTGGAAGGGTGTACAAAGGCCCTATCTAGAACACACAAACTTCTGGTGTGGGTAGGACTAACTGGGCAGCTTTTCAAAAACAAAAAAACCTGTTTTAGGCAAATTCTCAAGAATCACTGAACATGCCCAACTTGCCCAACTTTTATTAATTGATTTCTCCTCTGCTTTAAATACGATTCAACCCCATATTTTAATAGAAAAACTTTTAGAGCAATTTAATCTGAGTAACAACCTTGTGGGCTGGGCGCTACATTTTTTGACTGACAGGACACAAAGAGTGCGTGCCGATGGAGGACTGTCTGATCAGATCTGTTCCTCCACCGGCTCGCCTCAAGGTTGTGTTTTGTCCCCTCTTTCGTTCATTCTTTACACTAATATGCACTGTAAAAAGTGATTTTGGAGAGTGGTAAATATAATCTATGCAAACCGTATAAAATTTACTCGATTATTGTAGTCAGCCAAGTTATTATAAAGTAGTGGGTAAATTTTACACATACTACCCATTCGTTAACAGTAACAACTGTTAAATGGAAAAATAGGGTAAAATATACCCCAAAGCCATGAGTCCTGTGCTCCAAATTGCGCATGCGTCAGACCGTGTGTTTGAGCGAGCGGGACAGGGAACTCTTGGACGGCCATCTTCCTCTCGCTCCGGCTGCCATCGAACCGCGTTTGTTGCCGCACCAGGGGACAAGCAAGGCCATTGGTCAAATCAAATCAAATCAAATCAAATCAAATTTCCCAGCAAGCCTCCCTTCTTAAACTTTTAGGACGAAAACAACAAAATTAAATAAATTGTGAATAGCCAAAGCCTGTACATCCAGAAAATAGTTTTTAGGTCATTCCTGTATCATAAAGCAAATATGAAAATATTTTTTTTTTAAATAGACCGTAACCTGAAACAATCGGAATAGTGAAGTAGAACTACTAAAAGTGTTATATGTTAGTATGATACAGACTTGCATCTTCCGTTGATAGACCGTCAGACGTATTCGAATTGTGCCAACAATAATACCTCACTCAACTATGTCTTCACCAGGGATTTATTGTTAGGACAGCAAATTGTTATGAGGTTGATCCACTGCGGTCATACGTGAATCAGTACGGGGGGGGGGGGTGACTGCCAGGCGGCCGCCGGCCATCCTGGGGTACCAGCCGTCCTGTGATACCCTAGAACACACAGACGGCCAGTCCGCCCCTGGTTACGAACTGATCTTAATTAACTTTTATTAGTAATGATCAGGTATTACCTACTAGCAATTAAGAGATTATTTTACCCAATTTTATTGAGTAAGTAGCTGTTGAATATATACATAAATGTGAGGTAAATTGAACCCAATTTATTTAAGTATTTCATAGCTTTTTATTTCAGTTATTTTATACTCAATATATGGAATTAAATCTACCCAAAAAAGTGGATGCAAATTGTTACCTCAAATTTATTGGGTAAATTCTATAGGTTAGTTTTTACAGTGTGTGCTGCAGCAGAGATGATGGATACATCCTGAAGTTTGCAGATGATTCTGCTACTGTGAGCCTGCTGAGAGACAATGAGACAGGTCATGGTCCAATTGTCCAGGAGTTTGTAGATTGGTGTGAGCAGTCCTTTCTACAACTGAATATCTCAAAAACAAAAAATATGCATGTTGACTTTAGGAGACACACAAGTGACAAGGAATTAGTCAGCATAAAAGGCCAGGCAGTGGAATGTGTGGATAGTTATAAATATCTTGGGACCATTATTGACAGTAAACTTACATTTGTGGCAAACTGTGAGTCTGTCTATAGAAAGGCAAACCAGCGCCTACACTGCCTAAGGAAGCTGTCATCCTTTCATGCTGACAAAAAGCTGCTTACTATATTCTACAGATGTTTTCTTGAATCTATCATCTCTTTTAGCCTAGTGTCCTGGTTTGGCAACCTTACCCCTAAAAAATAAAAACACACTTAATCAGATTGTGAGGTGGGCCAGTAAATTAATTGGAGAGCAACAATTTAGAATCTCTATATAATGGGCAATTACAGAGACTGGCTGGGTCCAGCCTAGATGAGATACTCCACCCACTATATGGTGAATTCCAGCCTCTCCCTTCTGGTCGTAGGTTTAAAATGCCTGTGTGTAAAACTGAAAGGTACAGGTGTAGCTTTATCCCATCAGTCATTAAGGTCTTGAACACCACATGATTATCCACCTCCAGGGGCAGCCCTCCTCTTCTCTCCTCTTTTTTTTTATCTATCTATTTATTTATTTATCAATTCATTGTATTACATATCAAGCATGGAGCATCTGTCTGTTTATCAGTGTTGTTTGTTTGTTTTTATCTGGTTGTCTTCTGTGTTCTGTTGTTCTTTTGTGTGTTGATGTGTCAGCTTGTACTTTTTACCTGCAAACAAATCTACCCTTGTGTATCAATAAAGTCACCTTACCTTGCTTATTGTTTTATGGTGTTGGGAAAGCAGTTTTTTTCATACAAATATATATATATATATATATATATATATATATATATATATATATATATATATATATATATATATATAAATATATATATATATATATATATATATATATATATATATATATATATATATGCAACTGTCAATCTTTCCACCTCAAATCAGGGCGTCATATTAGTGACTGATGTACCTGCATTTCTGTCACCAACTATTTGGCATCTTTGGAACTGACCTTTCATTGGATACTTACCTAATGGTTTGACCTCTTTTAATCAAACAAAGGCTGCAGATTAAAATATAAAATAAGTGACAGGAATCCCATGCGGTGCTGTTTACTGTATGTACAAAAGAGTTGTGGTTTGGATGCTTCAAAGTTAAAACCATTATTCAGTGGTGTTTATTTTGAAAACACCATGCGTCTAGGCCAAGGAAGGTCCTAGATGAGGCGGAAGGTCTCAGCGTGTTTGTCTAAACTGCAAAGGAAAATAAAGGCTTACTGGTCTCCATTATAATAATGGGGTTTGGCTACAATGTCAGCACCAGGCCACAGCCCCAGATTAAACGTGATGACGTCCTTCACGTTCCGCTCTCAGCTGGCCTGGATCGTGTCCCAGCTGATGCTGCAGCTATAATATCTTAGCAGTTACAAGGCTCCTGACTCCAAATCAAATTTAGGATACAAGTTTTGTTATAACCCTTTTTGGGTACGATTAAATTATGCATTTTGCACAGAATTGATCTGACTCCAATTGATTAATTTATTACTTAATTAAGAGCTCCGTTGTGCAACTTGTAACTGGTCTACACCTTACTCCTCCGGACCAGAAGCATCTGTGCAACCCACTTCGGTGGATTAACTCAGAGGCTGGCGGCATTATCATACGCAGTAATTTGACATAGGAAATAGCTCTGACTAGGGATTACCGGGGCCGAAAACGAGTAACTCCGAAGTGTGACATTATCAGTTCAGGGACTTCGTGTTTGAAAGATTTCTGTTCAGGGACCAAGCCGACTCGGTATAACGGAATCTCCACGAAGCCATTATAAGACCAATCACAGCGTGGAAGATCCACTAATAACGCAGACCAAGCGTTTTGATCAGGCATCGCCATTACAGTCCTACTTTACCCAAGAAGGAGACGGGGCTTCTGAGCTAGGAAGGAATATGTTAGTCCAAATCAGAATTTCAAAACAAAATGCAATTATCACCTCATTTTGCCAGGCAGGCACAAGTTTAAATCACAAGAACCAATTACATTGTTACACAAAAGATAAAAAGAAGAATTCAAATCATACCTTGCGCAGCACAACACTACACATATACACAAAGTATATGAGGGAAGAATGGATACAAGCTTCCATAGCAGTATCACGACAAATCGCCCAAGATCCTCCATGACTAGATTAAAGCTAACCACGGCATAGAGGTGCGCTTGGGGGAAGTTCAATGCAATATTCCATTGTGATACCTTCTACACACATACAGATGCACGTGTGGGAAGTCAGTTGCGATCCTTCATAACTACTATTGGCTACACATAGCATGGAGATGCATGCATGGGAAACCAGGTGCGGTCTTCCCAAAATCCTCTGTTTCTCCCCCTTTTAAGCCCAAACTCAGGAAGCACTTCCTACAGCGGGGTCATAAATCATTCTGGGTAATCAGGAAGGCAACCCCTCCTCAGAGGGGGTTTGGGAGGGGGCATTACCATGAGAAGCAGAAGTGGATTTCTTTTCGTACTTGTTGAATGAGGGTTCAGTACAATTTCCATCCCTTCGAAATACGCACTATGCGATTTTGGAATCTTAGTGGAGTAAAATGATACCAAACACGATATGCTTGCACTACAGTTTGCCATAAAACATCGGTTACAGTCCAGAATTACAAAGATAACTGGTATTAATGTTACCAGTCAGCTTATATCGTATAACAAAAATACACATGGGATTTGCAAGATCATGGGAGGTAATGTGAAGAATTTTCTGACGCAGTCTCTTAAAAGTCCAGTTCATGACACTGCAGTATTCTCTCTGCCAAAATTGTCTCAGTTGTTTTCGGATGGTTTGCAAGACGTTCAGCGCTGACCTTTACCCCAGAAACTGTCCATTGACCCCGAGGCAGAAGGCCGCTCCAGCTGTCGTTAACCCAGTTGAGCAGACCAAGTGGCGCTATACAGACCCTAATTGCATCTGCTCTCGGGACCGCAGAGGTCTCTGCCAGGTACCGGGGCCCTTAAGACAATAGGGGTACTTTCCCAGTCCTGTGTCTGTGAGAAAGGGGCTGCGTTTAATTCTCTCTGCATTTCAGCGCGGCTCACAGTTTCCAGTGTGCACTAGTCTTAGGGGAGTCGGAGAGAACCCAGCATGTAAGTAGAACACAATCACTTCCTGTAGCTGCGTCCTTCTCTGTCTGACAGCAAGAAGTACAATCGGAGGATCATAGCCACCGCTGGGTCATGTGACACACTCTGGAAGAAGCCTGTGATCTCAGCCCTAATCAGTCTTTCATTACTTACAACAGGCATCCTGTGGTTCATACACACACACACACACACACACACACACACAAACAAAGGCCAGGCCCCCCGATGCAATACACCTGTGATAAGCTCATTTACTCTGAAAATGACAGGCAGTTAAACTGTAAAGACTCCCTGATGCTTGAGACACACAAGTGTGCATCAGATCCTAAATCCAAAAATGAAAAATCAAGTGTCCCTCCCAAATGAGTGATAAACACATGCTGAAATACTCCAGTCGAGAGCAGCTTAAAAAGCTTTAAGGTTTGTTTGATTGAGTTGAAGCAGCTCTGGTCTGGTTTTATTGAATTTCCTCCATCCTTAAACAGACTGGGCGCATTAGATTGAATCTAGTGCTTTATCTTGTGAATAAACGCAGCTGTCGTGTTTGTCGAGTGTTAGCCTTCATCCTGCATTAATAAAGTCCTCCATTTTGAAGTATTCTCAGTTCATTGCCTTCTTTTAAGATTTAATTAATATTTAATTCAATGACAAACACTTATAGTTATCTTCTTACGAAAATTCCTCAATCAGTTTTGCCCTATTTATGTTTTCTTCGTCTTTCGTGGAGCTGTTTCAGTGAGATAACTGAAAACAGCCCTTCACAATCCGAGTTTTAAAATAACTTCAGACTGAAGAACTGCTTTACGAGGTTTTTTTCTCGACATGACACCCATGAATGGTTTAAATTGATTTGTCCTCATTGATTCCTGTCTGGTATGTGAAGTGACACCCTCCCTAAGGGTCAGTAACGTCACACCATAGGGAGGCGACAAAAATCTGTGCTGTGGAGAGAAATTAGTCACTGAAGTCCCAAACGGATGAGAGATAATCGATTAATGTGTTTTAGTCCCTGCGGAACAGCAGGTCCTTGTGAGAGTAAGTTATAACATGTAGAAACTGTATTCTTGAGAGAAAATAAAATCATATAAATCCCACCCACTGGTACAGCAGTTTATTTAAAAGTAGGAAAACATCACTAGGCTACTGGCTTTAGTCTAAATTTTTAGTCACTAGTCTATTGGCCTTAGTTTAACGCCTTAGTAACGAGGCCGTTGTCCTGCTTGGTGGATCAGGGCTGGATGTTGGTAGTGTTGAATAAGGTAGCGGCTAAAGCCTTTGCTGCTCATTTGCACTGAGTTTAATGTCCCCGCAACAGTAATATCCCTTTGTAAAGCCATCGATAGAAAGGTGGCCATTTTGATTCTGGCCCCTGATATACAGTCTCACCATTTTCCCACAGAATAAGACTCTTCTGTGCCCAGTTTAATTTCATTTAATTTCATAGTCTAAAGTGAGAACTGTACCTTCAGGAACTTTGCACTCAGTAGTTTTTATTTCATTAAAGGGGTCAGGAAATGTTTGGCTCATGAAAGGAGATTGGAGAGTTTTATCCAAACCCCACTAGGCTTTTTGTTACGGCTTAAGTGATTTACTGTGAACTGCAACTGTGTGAAACGTGTTTTAGAGAGAAAAGGTCAGATATCTACGGGGCAATAATGTTTCAATCAGAATTAACATTCATAAAATATATTGAATAGTACAGAATATGAAAAAATCTGTGAAAATAAATGATGCAAATGCTGTCTCAGAAAAAAATACCAGATAATTTCAACCAAGTATACTCAGCAACAAAAGTTTCTGTGACACCATTTATGTGTATGTTATAAATGACACGCAAAGATCTCAATGCAATCAATATGTTTATTTAACAGGAGAAACACTGACTTTTCAGTGCCAACGTCACTCAAAACGAAAAATGTCATTTTCATGCGTCATGAAGCACTTGTCTGACGTCTAACCAATTGTGACCTTCACACTTCAATACCGGGTGTGACTTCCTCGTGCCATGATGCAAGCAACGCATCTCCGGCGCATGGACCGAATCAGATGTGCCAGAAATTGCTGTGGGATGTCATTCCAAATCTGACGTAGACGTTGTCGCAATTCCTGGAGTGTAGCTGGCGGGTTATCCAACCGCCGCAAACGTCGATCCATCTCGTCCCAAAGATGCTCGATTGGGGACATGTCTGGGGATCTGGCTGGCCATGGGAGGACATTGACATGTTGTTGCATCAGATACTGCTGTACAATCCTTGCAACGCGTGGTCTGGCGTTATCATGTTGCAGCGTTATTCCGGGACCATGTTGCATCAAAAACGGTACCACCAATGGTCGTAGCACTTCATCGCGATATCTTTGACCTGTCAGATTTCCATCAATAACAAGCACATCTGTTCTGTTTCTAGCCGTGATCCCTCCCCAAATCATGACACTACCACCTCCAAAACGATCAAATTCCTGAACACAGTTGTTGGCATAACGTTCTCCACGTCGACATTATACACGTAAACGACCATCACATCGGTTAAGCATGAATCTTAATTCATCAGTGAAGAGTACAAGATCCCACTGACGTTGGATCCACCGTCGATGTTGTTGTGCCCACTGTAGACGCAGTCGTCGGTGTTGTACTGTGAGTATTGGACGTCTTGCTGGCCGACGTGGGACAATGCCAAAATGACGGAGACGGCGACGGATTGTCTGTGCAGACAGTCGCCTCAAACCAGGTATCGTTCTTGCAGTTATGGTTGCAGGTTGGAATCGATTTCGGAGATGGGTTGTTCGAATCCAGTTGTCCTGTCTGGGAGTGGTTACTCGTGGACGGCCGCTGCGAGGACGGTCTCTGACATGTCTTGTCTGCTGATGACGCTGCCATAAGTTCCAAATGGTGTTTCGGTGGACATTCAGGCGATGAGCAACTTCCCTCTGCGAGGTTCCGGATTCAATCATCCCAATGGCCCTCCACCGATCATTTTCAGACAGTCTTGGCATTTAGAGGGTAGAGTTCCTGATCCGAAATGGCTGTGTTTTCGATAAGTGATGCTTCCGTCGTTCATCAGGCACAATGTGAACATTCCAAAAATTCTCCTCTTTTATTGCCATCCACAAGCATGATTTACGCACATTTTCACGTGCAAAGTCATTTTCTCGCATTTTCATGATTTCCATTTCAATGTTGTGTTTATGTGTACTGTTTCAGTCTGATATCACCATGTATGACAATTTCATAATTGCGTTATGAAAAATAATTAACAATATTGGTGTCACAGAAACTTTTGTTGCTGAGTATACATTATAATCACAAAATATTAATGGCGAAAAGGGACAGAGTCATTGCTGCTGTGTGAGAGGAATTCTCACTGCGTCTTGCTCAAGGGAGGAGGATTCAAGCTGTGCTGCAGAATATTAGATCTGTGATCTAAAGATGATGAAACAGAATTATCATAAACTCTGACTGTGGCAGTTTTCACATGACCCTGATATTGTCAGCTTGGCAGCATCGCAGGCCAAAGACTTTTAAGAAGAAATTCCTTTGGAAAGGCTGTGGCACCACAGGTGCATTTTCGATAAGATTGGTGCTGAATGTGGTCCAAGAGTTTATCCCGGCTTCCCCAAGAGGATGGGAGTGGTACTTCAGGCGTTGATAGAGCTTGATGGACTTTGCAGCCTTTCAGGCGAACTTCAGAACGTTTTGTGTTCAGACACTCCCACAGAGAGATGCACGCAAGGGAAACCGATGCGGTCTTCCCCAAATCCTATGTCCCTTTCCCTTTTAATCCCAAACTCCAGAAGCACTTCCAACAGCAGGATCATAAATCACTTTGGGTAATCAGGAAGGCAGCCCCTCCTCAGAGGGGGTTTGGGAGGGGGCATTACCATGAGAAGCAGAAGTAGATTTCTTTTCATACTTGTTGAATGAGGGTTCAGTACAATTTCAATCCCTTCGAAATACGCACCATGCAATTTCAGAATCTTAGTGGAGTAAAATGATACCAAACACGATATGCTTGCACTACAGTTTGCCATAAAACATCGGTTACAGTCCAGAATTACAAAGATAACTGGTATCAATGTTACCAGTCAGCTTATGTTGTATAACAAAAATACACATGGGATTTGCAAGATCATGAGTGAGTGATTGAGTGTGTGAGTGAGTGAATGAGTGCGCGAGTGTGTGAGTGATTGTGAGTGAGTGAGTGAGTGATTGTGAGTGGGTGAGTCTTTGAGTGAATGAGTGAGTGAGTGAGTGAGTGAGAATGAGTGAGTGATTGATTGTGAGTGAGTGAGTTAGTGACTGTGTGAGTGACTGAGTTAGAGTGTGAGCGAGAGAGGGTGTGACTGTGTGTGAGTGAGTGTGTGTGAGTGAGTGAGTGAGTGTTAGTGCGAGTGAGTGAGTGAGTGAGTGAGTGTGAGTGGTTGTGAGTGAGTGAGTGAGTGATTGTGAGTGGGTGAGTCTGAGTGAATGAGTGAGTGAGAGTGAATAATTGTGTGAGTGAGTGAGTGAGTGAGTAATTGTGTGTGAGTGAGTTAGTGACTGTATGAGTGACTGAGTGTTAGTGTGAGTGAGTGAGTGAGTGAGAGTGAATGAGTGAGTGAGTGATTGTGAGTTAGTGACTGAGTTAGGTGTGAGCGAGTGAGGGTGTGACTGTGAGTGAGTGAGTGTGAGTGAGTGTGAGTGAGGGAGTGAGTGATTGATAGTGAGTGAGTGAGTGTGAGTGATTGTGAGGGTGAGTGAGTGAGTGAGGGAGTAAGAGTGTGTATGAGTGTGTGAGTGATTGTGAGGGTGAGTTAGTGAGTGAGTGAGTGTGAGTGAGTGAAAGTGAGTGAGTGAGTGTGTGAGCGAGTGTGTGAGCGAGTGAGTGTGAGTGAGTGAGTGAGTGTGAGTGAGTTAGTGAGTGAGGGAGTGAGTGATTGATAGTGAGTGAGTCAGTGTGAGTGATTGTGAGGGTGAGTGAGTGAGTGAGGGAGTAAGAGTGTGTATGAGTGTGTGAGTGATTGTGAGTGAGTGAGTGAGTGAGTGAGTGTGGAGTGAGTGAGTGAGTGAGTGTGAGTGAGTGAGTGAGTGAGTGAGTGAGTGTGTGAGTGAGTGAGTTAGTGAGTGAGTGAGTGAGTGAGTGAGTGTGTGTGTGAGTGAGTGAGTGTGAGTGAGTGAGTGATTGAGTGAGTGAGTGACTCCTCTGTGTGCAGAAGTATCTCCTCCCAGCAGAAAACTGACCCACAGAACCCCCACAGAGTCCAGCTCTGCTTCCCCTCCTCTCACAAACACACAAGTGAACATGAGCCTCATACTCTGGCTGAACCTGCGGTTTGTGAGTTTTTTATTTTTAATAAAATCTGCGCTGGACGAGCCTGTCTTTTTGGTTTTGTGGTGAGCTGTTCTCAACGGAGGAGAAGAGCTTTGTTGCAATAAGAGTTTAGACTGCAGACATTCAGCTCCACACAGCTGAGTTCTGTATTAATGTTGACTGTTAGATTAGAAATATATTTATCATAGAAAATGCCTTGAAGGATTCCTGATAAATGATTATTAAAGTGTGTGCAATAGGTGGGAGTGTTTAACAATGCATAACAAGATAACCATGCATTTTTGACAGCAAATGCTGTTTGAAAACAAATATTGCCATAAGGACAATATCAATGTACTTATTCCATGAACAGCAGGTTTCATTAGATGAAAAAAGGCTGTTTCATTTTTTTAAAGCACATAAACCTTTTTCATTACAAAGGAAGCTGTCAGATGCTCACATCACAATTTAAACTGTTTCTTTTCAAAAAGGAAAAACACGTCTTATTGAATGAAGATAAATAAAAACATCACTGACTAATAAACACCGTTTCCCCCATTGATCTCAGTTAGTATGTCTGTACAGGTAGCAGATGGTGCTTTCATTCATGCAGTAAAGAATCATTCATTAGCCAATCACGTCAAGCTTGTCATTAGTCTTAATGAAGTTCATTTTGTTTTGATCGAAAAAAGCTCAACAGGTGAAAAACACAACAAGGCCACCTGAGATATACGTACCATAACCAGTAAGTTCTTTAGGTGATTTTCTGCTGCAGAGAACAGAGGAGGCAGCAGCTAATGTGTACAGTCAGGTCTGTAAGTATTTCACATGAATCTTAATGGCACAATTTTGATCATTTTGACTCAGTAAGTTTAAATCTGCAGGTTTAATCTAAGGGTTCGTCGATAATAGTGCAGTTTATGATACTTTATGAACCTTGTACATACCCCACGCCCCACATCATTTTAGGGGCTAAAAATAATTGGACAAACTACCATACGCAGAAATTAAAACGTAAGGCTTGGTTGCACATCTTGAAGTTTGGAGCCCACAGACATCACCAGAGGCCGGTTTCTTCCATACTGATGCTCTGCCAGACCTTCAATGCAGTTGCCTGCAGAAATATGTCTAATATCACTGAGGTTTGTCCGATGGAGACTCTGAGCTGTTCTCTGATGTATGAAGCAGTGAAGAGCTCACAGCACATATAGGGCACGCCGGCCGAGTGCAGATATTACTCCTCTCAGCATAAACCCCAGAGTGGGGAGAGATTCCTGTGTCACTGCTGATATTTACATCATTCAAAGAGGCGAGAACATGCAGCTCACTTTTTTACCTGTGACACGAGCCTCTTCAAGTGAAAGATTTGGATTTAACATGTTCATCTCAGATAAGAGAGTTTTATTTCAATATAGACATCACCCGAATTCTGCACTTTTATTAGTTTTCATGGTTGTAATAAAACCCGTACTATGGCATTACTTTTATCACAATCCCTGTGTTATCGTGCATTTGAATAATAGAAACATATTTTCATATGTCCAAACACACAATTGCACACAAATACTCGACTTTTTCTATACTTGTGGGGACCAAAAATTATCTTAGACCCAAAATCATATTTAACTGAAATCATCCAAAATCTTACCCTGATCCCTATTTTTTACGTTATTCTGATACGTAACGTTTACCAAAATCTACCAACTGCCCTCAAGGATACAAATTTTGACCGAAATGTAACACCGAACCTTAACATGGAACCAATTTCCATGGCTGAATCTAAAAACTGGACCCCGATACCTAAAATAGAGAAACAAGAACACACACACTCCATGCATGCATTCACGCACGTACACACACAGAATGAGATGCATTCACTTCACTGATTCACCTGCCATAATTTTAGCTCCACACTATTTCCTCTCTCACAAGCCGAGGGAAACCAGTCACATAATTCCTGCACGCATCCAGAGCTCGACCCAATTTCAGCTGCAGATCAGTTCTTTACAGGAATAATGAGGCAGAGATCTGCATGAGCTCTGCTGTTTAGTGCGGCCTGACATCATGAGCTAAACATACAGATGTGGGGATGGGTTTGGGTAGATTCACTGTGAAATGCAGCAGACACTGTTCTTACTGCATGGTCAGCAGTGGGAAATCTAGGACCAAAATTTTTCAGTGTCACCCCTTCTGAATTCATTGAGAGAACACACAGGAACGTGGAACAAACTCACATAACACAGGAACATGATACATGTCCACACTGACTCCATGAGCTGAAATACATCATGCTATTTTCTGACAGATGAATGAGCTCAACTCAGGGTTCCATCGACCTGATATTTTCTGTTATTTACCTCATGCTGGCAGAAATGCATCATCATCATCATCAGTCTTCTCTCTGTGTGTCTCTGTAATCTAACGAAATGGCCTCAGTCAGTTCTGTGTCCTGCACCTACACTGCAGAACTCAAGATGTCTTATGCAACATTCTGTCAATATGACAACATACAGTTTAAGATCAGAATTTAAAACAATATTATTCACAAAAACCTTTTTCAGGTTCTTCATTTGTTTAAAAGGCATGTTGTCATAAAAGAGGTCAGTTTGTTCAAACATTTTGGGACACCCTCAGTCGTATGGCTCGGTCACCTGCTGGCCACTGATTGGTCCACAGCACACAGGTTACATCATACAGCTGCTGAGAGCTGGTGCTGATTGGAGGGCATGAGTACAGCAGCTCTCAGCTCATGAAAATAAGTCAGCTACAGGTGACTCCATCTCTCACTGAGCTGAAACTCATTTATCTCAGACCCAATTAAATCTGCTCTCCCTGTGACAGCATGAAGCCTCTGTAATGGTAATGTAATGCTGTGGAGCCGCAGTGATCACATGCGATGCTGACCTCATCAGGGATTAATGAGATGTAGCAGTCCTCCATGCCACTGCTATGAGATTTGGGACATCCTTACATCCCCGGTAACTGTTTCCTGTTTTCTGCAATGGCGGAACCTTCGAGTGCCATGTGACGCAACTTTTCATTGACGATCTAAGTGGTTTTTCATACTGTTGCTGTTTAATACACTGGTAGTTGAATACGTCAGAAGTGTTAAAATTCAGCGTGTGTATTAGACGATGTTCTTCTCTCGAAGCTGCCCACAGCCTCCCTCATACTAATGTGTAAATGCAAAATCAGATTTACCGGCCTGTGTGATTGTTAATGGTTGACGAATCTTCTTCTCATTTTTAAATAAGAGGGCACTGGCAAAGCTCATTACAAACATAATGAAGGATTTATATTTAATGCGCTATTTAATGGACAATAAAGATCTTTGCAATCACATTGAGAATACTTCCTGTTATTGCACACAAACACACTGTAGATGTGCTCAGCGCACACTTGTCAGTGTAAAACAGTGTCAGAGTTTCAGCTTTCTGTTCACTGCTTCAAATGAATACAAAAACAGCTGAATACTTAATACACTGTCAAAGGAGAGGTAGTAACACATGAAGGTATCTTAGCATTTATTTAACTTTTTAGGTGAATTTATGTGATTTTCAAGGCTGTGAAACTGTTTGTAGGTTCATACCTATGTCCAATGTCATCTGCAGTAAGGACTAATGTTCTGTGTAGGAATAGAGCTACTTCTCATTCATGTATAGTGTACAGAAGCATTCAGTAAACTGCTGGTGTCATTAGAATTGTGTAGGGATACTTGGTTGGCCATTCTGTTGTCACAGTGTCAGTGTTAACCCAACACTGTCGAGTGTAAATCCAGACTGCGTCATAGTATCAGTGTGTACTAACACTGCTGAGTGTAAAATCGGGACTGTGCTGCTGTATCAGTATGTACTAACACTGCTGAGTGTAAAGTCTTGACTGTCTTGCAGTGTCAGCGCATACTAACACTGCTGAGTGTAAAGTCTGGACTGTATCACAGTGTCAGTGTGTACTAAACTTGCAAAGTGTAAACTCTGGGTTGTGTCGCAGTGTAAGTGTGCACTAACACTGCCGATTGTAAAAAATCCGGACTGTAATGCAGTGTACAGCTGCGCTGTAAGATACTGCAGAATCGATGAGTCACACAGGAAGAGACCGTTTCAGTCAGCAGATCTGGCTGTGATTAGAATGCCGGCCTTCAAACTACAAACATTCTGACCCAACTTTGTGTTGCTGAGACCCTCAGAATGACCCATTTTTCATTTTCAAAGACTGACAAATTCTCACAGTTTTTTAAATTAAATTTAACCAATGGAAATACATGAAAATCACAAATATTTCAAGAAAGATAAATTCCAATACCCACCTCACCCCAACCACATTCGGTCAGTTATTTTGTCTGTCACGACACAGTGTGAAACATTCCCCTCGTCTTTAGAGGCTATCGAATGACCAGCAGCTGAAATCCTCGGGCTCATTTTAATCACATATAATCCACAGCTTTACTTCCTTTTCTCACTCAGCTCCACTGATTGGTCGAGAAAACAATGCAAGACAAGGCAATAAAAAAAAGAAAAGAGACTGACGACCATCGGTGGAACCAGACATATCTTACTGGGGCATGTGCCCCAGTATTGGTCTGCAGTGCCCCAGTATAATTTTCCCCAGGGGATAAAGAAAAATCATGTTTTAAGTCTACATGTCCACATAATCTACAGTAACAGAAAGTGCATCGGCACACAACTACTTAATATGATGACTGTAACTCATTGCTACTTTCTTCACTTCACTCCGTATAGTACACAATGGCATGTGGCTACTTAATATTCACGTCGCTTTGGCTGTGATTCGGCTGAGCTCACTTCAGAACTTCGGAACACAAGGTCACACACAACGGTGTCTGTCAGTGCTGACTGCTCTCGCCGTCATTCTCTCCACCTGTCCTCAGGTCAGTGCTGGGCAACTGCCTGTCCTTATTGTTTGTTTTCTCTTCTGTGTCGCCATTTCCATGGGAATTTAAATGTCACAACTTTGCTTAAACTTTCAGCTGCCGTCTTGCCAGCTCGCTCTGGCTGTAAATTGAAGTAGCCTAGTGCAGACGTAAGCTGCTGCCTTGTAGCTAACTGACTCATCATAGGCATTACGTTGATTCATAATGGTTAGCCTAGCGCTGTCAACTCGGTTTCTGCAGATTGCTATCGATGCATGTATGAGCTATTTTACGTTAAAACATGAATGTATAATTTGACATGAATGTATAATTTGAAGCACTATATATACTTTTTTATGATAAATTAGTGCTAAAAAATTTTTACTCGCGCGCTTTGCGCGCTCACATTGTTGGTGCCCCAGCTGTGTCCCAGAACAGTTTTCGGTCTAGTGAAGCCCCTGGTGACGACAGAGGTATTGATTATACAGCATTTGTGAAATGGAACCTTCTAGCACTGTGAAAGATAAATTTGAGGTGATGTTGGTTTAAGGACAGAACTGGAGATGCAGATGATGGGTAGATGGAGAGTAGATCCACAGGTCCATCACTTACACGACACACGATTCAGGAGAGATACGTCTACATCAGATGGTCTCTTCTTCTCTCACACAAGTTACCTTCAGGACACTTTACATGATAATTAAACGTATTCATTTAATGGATGAAGTCACTGAACAGATTAGAATCTCCTCCAGTACAGCAGAGGTGGGGAGATTTCCAGGTCAGTCACAAGGAAAGAAGAAGAGTTAAGTTACTTGAATGAGCTTGAATTTGTGCAGCTCCTGACTGTCCTTAAACCTGCAGGCTCCTGTAATGCATTTAAATTACAACAATCAGCATCAGTGAGGTCACATGACTTACATTACTGCTGTATTGGAGCGACAGTGAAGATATTATGGCAGGAAAACAATGAAGGGGTTCGCCCTTTTAAGGGCAAGATCACAAATGCGTGATTGAATAAGGATTCTAATACCTAACTAGAATGTTTAATTACAAACTAAATTAAGATCAGGGCTTGATTATTCTAATCCTGATGTAGCAATGACTAACAGTAACTGAAAGCAACGGAGCTCTACAGCAATGATTTTGTGTTCTGAAGAAGAAAGAAGAATCTGAAAAACTATCACATTATACACATGAAAGAGTTAATGAGTGACTCAGTTCTGCTCTGGTATGTGACTTCGTTGACCGCTGGTCAAAGAACTTACACTATTTCCTGTATCAAGAACCTTCATTTCCTCAAATAACATGAATTTTCTCCCCAGATGTGATATTTAAACATAAAACTACACACACTTCCTCACCCCACTGCCTCAGAGCTGTGCTGGGTAATGACCAGTCTATCCATGTGAGTGCTGGGTTAAAATAATTATCACTCATCCAGTTCATCAGAGAAGAGCTCTGTGTGACCCAGATAATCAGCATGTATATTTAGAGATACCTGCACAGGCAAAGTGATTCTTATATGATTGTTTCATTTTTAACAACTATTAAAAGGCAAGGAAAAACAGTTTCTCCCAAAATGGCAGCATTTGAAACCCCCTAAATACACTTTGGCTCTATTTTTACGAGTGATTTAGGATGGTACTTTCTGGCCAAATGTGTAAGTTTTATTTTCTGGTAGGCTGATGAGAAGTATACCCTTGGGCTAAGTACTTATTCTCAATGGTGCTAATAAATATCCAGCTGTATAAATTGATTGTCGTAACAAAGAGTGTTCAGTGACAATAAAAATGTCTGCTTTTTTGTGCTTGACTTAATATAAACAATGTAATGTTTATTCTTAAACGACCAATTACCTGTCATGTTAGTCTAACAGTCCTGTTTATTTTCATCAAGGGGTGAGACATTACAAGGGATGGATTTATGAGAATTTAGCTTATTTTTTTCCCAAAGTCATAACCATAGAAACAAGCACTTAAGTGATTCAGTTTGGAATTAGCAAATAATTTCTACTTATTAAATTTGGATACAATCATTTATTTTATTTGTTGGTAATTGCGACACATCTCCAAAATTTACTCTCCCTCAGGATTTCTGTAACCTGACACGCCAGACGGACTGTTCCATATATCTGTCACGGAAATATTTCACAAGTCCATCTGGGAAAGAGCCGTTCAAAAAAGTTTTCAGAGGAAGAACCTTCAAAAAAATCTGTGGCTGCTGATTGGACGATGGTTCTTCTCGTCACACTCATCACCAACCAATCCACATTAAGCCACAGTACGACGTAGTAGATGTGCACCGCTGCTGAGAAGCAATATAAACAAACTAGAGCTTAACAGCTGCGATAATGGCGTTACATGAATTTTGCCGTTTTTGTAAAGTAAATTTGAGGATCAAGAGGACACTGAGAAGTTCAAAGAAACAATTTGAATCAAACAAGGCACTTAATGAACAAACGGTTTCCGAACGATTGCAAGGACTAAGCTTAACCATCCGGATTTGTCAGGCATGAGCCATCCGCAGACTCAACAGGTTTAAGTCTTTATTAACAGTACTAATGGAGTCAAATCAAAACGTTTGTTTAACAATACACGTGGTGTACTTTTCGGCGTTAAAAAATACAGACTGTCGAGCAATTCCATCCTTGATACAAGGGCAGATGTGGGATGTCGTGACACAATTGCCACCAAACTGTACACAATACAAGCAGCTAGACCCTGTTGTTAGCCGTTAGCTTGAACTACGTTTCAGTCCTTCGACTATCATCTTACATTAAATTATACCACACAGATGTATCACTTATCGCTTATATGTGACATGAACCTCGTTGATGACAATTCCCACCATGTTCTCCTGGTAAACTTCTGAGGAGAGCAGATTTCTCCAGGTATCGTTGAGTAACCATGACTCCGCTTTATCGAAGACTAACTGGCATTGTCCATGGAGGATTTCTGCCTTCTCTCCCAGTTTCCCAGCTTCTCTGATTTGATCGTCCATGAGGGAAACCAGCGGAGACACGATTAGCACAATGGGCTTTAGTCCTTCCCACCTCTTTCACGACCAGAGGAGCAGCTGGTGAATCAAACTCTTACCGAAACCAGTCGGGAGAAGACCCATCAGAAAACCTTTTAGTCACGCTCTTTGCTCCTCTTTTAATGAAGAAATAGAGTCTATTTCGGATAAAAATGCTGATATTGGCCCATCCATAGGAACCGCTTCGCACGCGCCATTGTATTCAAACATAAAGTCGCTTCCTGGTGATGTCACGTCTGCAGCTCTCGCCTCTCTTTCCCCTGATTGGGCCTTAAAAAATTTAGCCGTGAAATTGTTGGACGACGGTAGTTGGCAAGACGGACCTGCAGGATTTCAGACAAAGAATCGAGCAGGGCCGTCCGCTCTGCAAGGCTAGGATTTCTGTGGAATCAGAGCGAATTATGCCACCTTCTGCAAAGGCTACACCACAATGATGCTGAAATTAACAGGAAGTCTTTCCTTTGGCCATTTATAGTGAAAGTGACATTACAGTCAAATTACCTGCAAGAAGATCGACCTTGATTTAAAAAAAAAAAAAAAAAAGCCATTTTGTGAAGTGTATTCTTACAGCTAATAAAATTTCCTCACATCTCTGAGTTGGAGGTTAAATCAAATTATTCTGGAAACAGCTCTTCTCCAAGGTAAGATGCAATATTAAAAAAGTGTCTGTTGATCCATATTGGCAGTGGGTGTAGAGTGGGTCAGTAAGACTTTCAAAAATGAAGAAGAGCTGTAATTTATGTATTTCACCTGTGCGATAAAGAATTTTAATATCTCAGCGGTGTATTATTCTATAACGCTTTAAAACGTCTTTCAAAAATGTGTTGCCCCAAAGTGGCAAAATAGCTGCATGTTGTTTGTAGAAACAATGAGTGGTGAGGTCGTCAGATCAAAATGGCATTTTGCACAAGATTTTCTTACAGGCTGAAATCACTGCTGAAATTCAATTGGTCAGAAATTCAAGGTGGGCGTCATTGTTTTTGGTTCCCAGTAAGTGGGCATGTTGATAGTTTGTGACAAATGGTTGCTAAGGTGACAGTGATTTCAGTAACATTCAATACTTAAAGCAATATCACATCCAGTATGAAAGTATTTTGTCTGCAGAAATCTTCTTTGTTTTCCACAAACCAAAAAAAAAAAACTTGACTCCATTTGAAGTAAGCTGCCACATTAATGAGTTCATACACCTTGTTTTCTTGTTACTAATGTTATTAATTACTTGTTACTTGAACAGAGATCATAAAATCCTGCAGACCTCTATAGGACTAGAGTAACCATCACAGGGTTGGGTTATGGATTATGGACTAAATGCAGGATTATAAATTATTTTTTAAAATGAACGAAATGTTTCAATCACAGATACATCATGTGCTGGATTTATGATGCCTCCGTCACACACAGTGAGCGAGAGGGAAACTGTTTTCCGGTCGTCAGTGGCACCGTCCATCCGTCACACATACAGCATCTCGTGTGTGTGATCTGCTGCTGAAGGTGAGGACAAGTTGTGACCAGATCAGACATGATAGTTCCCCACAGAGGGTAACTGAACTGATTAGGTTTTGGAGGTCATTGGGTCCAAGGTCAAGGTCACATCAGGGCAGCTGTATTAGCAGACTGCAGATCAACTTCTAGGGCGTATGAAGCTAAGGCAGGCGGAGGTAAAGCCATTAATACATTGCATTTACTTGTAACTTGTTGAGATCAGAGAGGACATTTATCAGCAATCAAACTAAATCTGGAGTCCAGTGCTGTCTGGACCCAAGTGGCTTTAAAATATTGGAGGCTTCTAACAGTGTGAAATAGATTCTGCTGGAGTTGCCTCTTGTCTGGCTGTCTGTTTGAGCTCTGATTGCTCGCCCTCTTCTGAAGAATCTCCCATTTTCTCCAAGCGTCATCGAGGGCATCGATTAAAGACTGTTTCCCCGTCCCAAGTATTTATCTTTTGTGGACGCCTTCTGACCTGAGGGCACCGACTGTCCAATTACTGCATGACCGACCTGCTGACCCAACAGCTGCTGAAGTAAATATTTGATGCCCTCTAAAAGCCATCAAGAAGAGCTCAGCTCCTCTGTTCTCAGGGTTGAGCCTCGATAGATTTCCTTCAGGGCTCTCAGACTGATGAAGAGAGGAGAAAACAGCTGCAAAACAGAAGGAAAACTCATATTTCACTTTCCAGAAGCTTCCACACTGATGTAAACAAACACAGCATCACCCCAGAAGAGCTTTAATTTGATGCACAAACTGCGTTTCAAGCAATTGTAAATCTGCGGAGGCCTTTTTATTCATGTCTGGGTATATTATTATACGCAATAAGTTACAATCGTGACATAGTTGCCTATATAAATATTCTATTGTCTATTACCTAACTTGCTGCCATTCCTGCTCAGTTTTGTGTGGGTACCTATCCCAGCATGCAACTGGGGAGAAGCAGCAATACATATTTTACAATGGACAGCTGGCCATTCCTACATATGAAGAATAAAACTATAATATATTTGAGGTCGATGTCTGTCTGTCTGTGTGTATGTACACGTTTTTCTCCTACATTTCTCAACCGATTATCACCAAATTCGGTGTGAATATCCACTTGGACACCAGGAAGGACTTGACGTCGCCCGATTTTTGAAAAACGGTCATGCACACACACAAAAAAATGGCAATTTCACTCTGGGTAGCAGGTATAAAAGTGAACAATGTTGCTGTTTATATTGTACAAATTGTACATATCAGTGAACAATGCTGCTGTCGTGTAGTTAACACTAGACAGGCTTGGGCATGAGAGCGTTATCTCCAGTACAATATTTCACCTTCACTCGAGAGTCATTTCTATGCCGGTGAGCAACCCTTCCGATAATAAGGAAATATCAAAGAAGGTCAAGAGAGCTGTAAATGAATGGATCTTATTAAAGCCATTTAACCCAGAGGTTTTGCCTCATCTTTGTGCTTAATAAGCCAGCTGTCCATGAGGTGCAGTTTGCAGCAGTGGCCTCAGTGTGGAGGGACGTCACTGATCAAACACATGCTGATCTCCTGCTTGTCATTCATATTAGCCTGTTAGCATGTCGGCATGCAATGATTTAATGTTAAGCTCAGCGGAGTGAGAGAGAGAAAGGCAGAGCTAATCACTCCTTTTTATATCATATAATCATTTCTCACAGTCATTTCTGACCATTTTAATTAATGTCAATGAAAACATCCGAGTGCATGTGGCAGACCTAGAGCTAAGAACAGCAGCTGTGCTGTTTGAGTGATAATTACTGATTACTGACCAAAGAGCCGCAATCAAAGTTCAGACCAGAGTGTTCATTTGAAAACAGGTTGCTGAGCTTCTACTGTAGAATCAGGGCTGTGTTTCATGATTTGACTGGATTTACACTCATTAACATCCTGTCAAAATACTCAGAAACAAAATACAACAATCCTTGAATGAAAATTTGAAATGAAATAATACAAGCCTGGTGATAAATGACTTAAAGATGATAATGAGAAGCTTATTTGAATATTACAAATGACAAAACACAGCATTGCTGTGAAAATTGTGCTATATTAGAGTCACTTGAAAAAACTTATGGTTCTAATAAAACACACAGTGAAATTCTTATACAACTCCATAATATATCTGAAAAATGAAACTCTCCACACCTCAGGTACTTCTTCTCAATCTTGGCCAACGACAGCCTTAGACTCTCTTCTCTCAGTCCTCACTGAGCAGAGGAGGGCGATGACTTTGGGCAAATGTTTTTGTTCCAAAGAGAGAAGGAGGCAGGAGACCCCAAACGACTGCCGATCCACTGATGATGCTTTGTGGCTCACAGCCTCCAATCACAATTTCCATGTGAAGCCCTCTGATTGGAGCAGAAGGTGCCTTTCCTATCTTCCTTTCTCACCTACAGCCAAGGATTTGATAAGAATTTGATGAAACAAGCCTTCTGCTCGATTCTGCTCTCTTAAGACAGGATTATTAATCAAGCGAGCGGAGATGAGCCGTGTTTAAAAGGTGACTCAGGTAAGAGTGTAATAGATCAGTATTTCCCCCGTTCTGATGTGTTATAGAGACAGGTTAGGGCTCCCTAATGGTCTTACATTTTACAAATCAGCCTGAAAAAGCTTTGATGTAAAAACCTGGTCTTCCTGTCTGTGCTGTCAGATCTTTTTTTTTAACACCTGTCCTCATATTACCCCAGAGCCAGTGCAGAATACCCATTTATAACAGATGGCCCACGCAATGTCCAGGCTAAGTAAAGAGTGCTGATTAACATATGAATCATCCACAATGCATGTCACCAGCTAATGTGTCTGTTGTGCGTGGTCGATGCGGGTTGATTGACAGGACAAGGTCCAATCATTTATGACTGACTAATGAAGCCCCTCCCTCCTTCTCTCGAGCTACCAATTAAACACCAGGACTCTCAGCTGCCGTCAGCACCTCACAGGGAGGATTCGGCTAACAAGGGAACTAAACTCTGTCAGAATTTGCAGTGTAGGAGCCCTGAAGCTGCTGTATCCTGAAGCTTAGACCTCTGATATGGCAGAAAACTGCAAAAACAGCCTGTTTCTGTCACTCAGAGCGTCTGTTTCTCACAGGCTGGTGGCAGGACAGAGACAGGAATCCTGAGATGGATTTTATTAATTTTTGGGTCTGTTACACTCATGTACTGTGTTCCTATTCAGCAAAATTTGCACTTTCACTTCAAATCTGATTATTCTTGATATGGATGTGTGATACTGAATATTACATAAAGACATATTACATATTTTTAATTCATTTCATATTTTATTTTTTGCGTTGATAGCCTCAAATAAAATATCATTTTTCAAACAAATTGCGACTGCAAAAAAAAACCTGGGGTTATCAAATTTATGAATGCATCCTAAATATTTCAACAAGATTTTGCTTGTTTTTTATATTTTAATTGAGAAATGGAAATACCCTGGATAAACTTTGCTAGAAAACATGAATCATTTTCTGGACAATGATCAGGTAAAAGTAACGTCTCTGTTTTCTGTTTCAGTTGTCAGCAGTTGCAGTGAAATCCTCTCTGGTGTCGTGATGAAGGCTGACAAGGACCTTTACCTGTGTGAGTTAACAGAAATGTTCATTTGTATTGAATAAGGCCCAGTGGGCGTTTCAGTACTTTCACTTAAATAAGACTTGTAATCTTTTTCAAGCAGCTCTCTTGGCAGGAATTACACATTTTAAATTGCTGCGTTATCTTTAACTCAGACACCATTTGACGGACTCGTGGGTAAATTCTCTAGCACTTCACCCTCATAAGTGGTTTCATCAGTCTGAAACTGCATCTGTTTCAGCTTTCACAGCTCGAGAGGAAACTTTATTTGAGCACAATGAGCACACCTGTCTTTATAAGATATTATGGACTCATTTTCTCCTTTTCACTCTGTGGTGCTGCACCTGTTCATCTGACATCCCATGTCAACATTATGGGCATTTATGTGGAGCGTGTCTCCCTTAGCTGAGGCTCCACTCTTCAGTAAAGGGTCTCCACTAGATGTTAGAACATTGCTGTAGGACACCAGTCCTTTCATTAAAGCTGACAGGTCGGGCGGTGATGCTAGAGGTCAGGTCTGGCTCGAGGTTGGACACCAGCTTCTCAGGACAGAGTTTGATGGGGTTGAGATCTGGACACTGTGCAGGGCAGCCATGTTCTTCTTCATTAATATCAGCAAACCATGTTCAGTATGAACCTCACTCTGTACATTGGGGATCTGCCTCGCTGGAACAGGGAGAATGACCTTCCCCAAACTGTTCCAGCAGAATGTCATCATCCACTGGAGCATCCAGATTTTTACTCCTCTGTGGAACTATGAGTCCTTACCTCGGGCCCTCAGTACCAGAGAAATCAGGACAAAAATTAAACTGAGCCACAAGACTTTCCACCGACTTTGTCCTTATTTTCTTGTTACGATATAAACTCCTGTCAGAGCCTGGCTGCGTGTGCAGAGGTGCAGGAATCAGCTGTCACAAAATGGAGAACCTCTGGCTTTAATGAGAACAGGACAAGGAATCAGGGGGTTCAGTGATGATGAAACAGGCTTTTGCCTGAATCATCTGTTTCAGAGAGCTGTGTTTACACTTTCCCTTTAATGATACACATTTCCAGAAGCAGACAAGCTCAACTCATGCCACTCAATATCGAGCTTTTTCCAGTCTTTTTTGGGGATACAAACTGCAGGCGCAGTAGTTGTGATGCGGTTTGTATGGTAGTGCTGGTGTGGGGTGGTGGTGGTGATGGGGGAGGGGGGGGGTGTTACTTGCTGATTGATGCATATTTAAACACACAAATCACAAATGACATTTCAGCAGTAGCTGACAGCATAACTGACTTCTCGTGTCACTCACTGGGAGAGAAGACAGACAGTTGGGCAGATGTTTGGATGCACTGTGATATCAGCAGAACAAAATGAACCCTTCTGCATTCTGTCCACTCTCGTTATTCAGCGACAGTCACTGTGAATTAATCGTTGTTAAAGTTTTTTTTTTTTCTGCACTTGAGTTTTAGAAGGGCAGGGCTGTAGAGCTCGTTTTTAATCCTGTTTCATTGGCTGAGCTGGGGTTTATCCAGCTCTTTTTGTCACACAAGGAAAGTGGTAGTTTTTTGAAGAAAAAAGAAATTACACATTACAAATTCTGGTCCTTTCTGAAGCTTGTCTTTTACTTTTCTCACAGAGTGAAAAGCTGCACACAAGCGCTGTACAGGACCAGGTTCACACCTTTAGAACCAGGAAGTCAAAGCATGTGCTGAACACACTAAGCAATAACTACTGTTGCACAACGCTGAGCTCTAGTTCAGAACATATCTTACTGACGTTTAACCTTGGAATTTATGGAATCCATGACATCAACAACAAAAGACAAATATCTGTTTTTATCACCTCAAAGGGGCGCATCAGGCGCTAAGGGCAGAAGATGTAGGACAATATGATGGTGCAGTAGTTTGCCCTGTTGCCCCGCAATAAAAAGTTCTGGGTTTGAGTCCTGGTTGGCTAGAGCCTCTCTGTGTAATATTAGCATGTTCACACTGCTGGAGCTCATGTGGGTTTCCCTCAGGTACTTGAGTTTTCCTGACCCTGAAAGACATGCTTTTATAGAGGAACACCCCTACCAGTGTCCCTGACCAAGGCTCTGGCTTTAGAAAGACATGCTCTATAGCAGAGGTGGGCAGCGAGGGCTGTATCTGTCCCTGGTTTTCACACCAACGTCTGGTCTTTAATTAGTTGATTGTCTCAATTAGCCAAACCATTTATGAAATATGACGTTTCATGCGCATTTCTTTAAATTATCATGAAACTACAAAGACTAGTCTTGTCTCCCTTCATAAAACATTTTCCTTTGATCGAATCATTGCAAAAATCTATATTTGTGCATGCTATCAATTAACTCAATTAATCAGGGTAATTGATAGGAATAAAAACCAGCATACACACCGGCCCTCCAGGACTGTGATTGCCCACCCCTGCTCTATAGGAACACTCCTACCAGTGTCCCTGACCAAGGCCCTGGCTTTAGAAAGACATGCTCTATAGGAACACTCCTACCAGTGTCCCTGACCAAGGCTCTGGCTTTAGAAAGACATGCTCTCTAGGAACACTCCTACCAGTGTCCCTGACCAAGGCTCTGGCTTTAGAAAGACATGCTCTATAGGAACACTACAACCAGTGTCCCTGACCAAGGCTCTGGCTTTAGAAAGACATGCTCTATAGGAACACTCCTACCAGTGTCCCTGACCAAGGCTCTGGCTTTAGAAAGACGTGCTCTCTAGCAGGGATGGGCAACTATGGTCCTGGAGGGCCGGTGTGTACGCTGGTTTTTATTTCTATCAATTACCCTGACTAATTGAGTTAATTGGTTGCATGCACAGATATAGATTTGTGCAAAGGTTTGATCAAAGAAAAATGTTTTATGTTGGGAGACAAGAACAGTCTTTGGTGGTCATTCATGATAATTTTAAGAAATGCTTCATTAATGTCAGATTTCATGAATAGTTTGGCTAATTTAGATAATCAACTAATTAAAGCCCAGAAGTTGGTGTGAAAACCAGGGACAAATATGGCCCTCATTGCCCATCCCTGCTCTATAGGAACACTCCTACCAGTGTCCCTGACCAAGGCTCTGGCATTAGAAAGACATGCTCTATAGCAGGGGTCCCCAATCTTTCCCAGAAAGGGCCAGTTCGGGTGCAGGCTTTCATTGCAACCAAGCAATGACACACCTGATACTACTAGTCAATCCCTGAACTCTTTGCTAATAAGCTTGATTAGTAGCATCAGGTGTGTAGCTGCTTGGTTGCAATGAAAGCCTGCACCCACACCGCCCCTTTCTGGGAAAATTGGGGACCCCTGCTCTAAAGGAACACACTAACCAGTGCCCCTGATCAAGGCTCTGGCTTCAGAAATACATGCTCTTTAGAAACACTCCTACCAGTATCCATGACCAAGGCTCTGGCTTTAGAAAGACATGCTCTTTAGAAACACTCCTACCAGTATCCATGACCAAGGCTCTGGCTTTAGAACTGGAGGTTTGACACTTTTTGGGCCCCCAGGAGCTGACCCTATTTACACACCCATCCACAATGAGCACCTAACCCCGCCCATTCCCAGCCCGCCCCTGTGCTTCCTGTCTGACTGATGATGTTATGGGAGAGACTCATTAACCGAGCGACACACAGTAAACCTGCTGAGTCGTTTCTGTCCTAGAGCCGATGAGGCTTTTCACCCAATAGCATCAGGAGTCACATATGCTCACATTGTCTTAATCAGCCAATCACACGCACACAATGCACTTTCACACTTTTCCTCACTGTCCAATCACACGCAACTGAATTAAATAAATGTAAGGCTTTCTCTGGAAGTTCTGCTCAATCTACAAATCAAACTGTGACAGTAAATTTTTAATTAACTTTTTTTTGAATTACAAACTTGAAAAATGTACAAATATCTGTTCTAAATCAGGCGACATTGCGCACTCCCAATGATCGGACCCCAGACTGGAGCTGAGCTGTGACCTGCTCCATAAAGTCCTTGTTCCTCTGACCTGAGGTTCACCGGTGCTCCTGATCATCAGCCTGCCCATCACACACTTCTGCACGGCCAGCTTCTCTTAACCCGCAAAATGTTGACATCGCAGCCTCGACCTTCTCTACCCGCAGTGTTTTATTGATAATCTTGCCTGAATTCAACTGAGGAAATGCATTATTGAGTCGAAAAGGAGAAACAACCTTGACTTCGTTAATCCTGTCATATGCGTTCAACCTGACCCTCAGAGCGTCAGGTGTTCACATACACTGTATGCAGCTGTCATGTGACCAAACACGTGTGTAACAGACCCATGAGAATTACTTCTGCTCTGTTTTCATAACCATCAGAAAGTAGTGAAAATAGAACCTTTTCCAATGAAATTGATCAATTTTGTCACCCTGCGTGTTTTTTTTTTTTGTTTTTACACAGAGTGTGCTTAGGCAATTCCTAGTGTCAAGTAATTTCGTTAATTAAGACAAAGCCCACAACGAAGCATTTACTGCTGCTAATGCCAGTTCTGTCCCTTCTTTAAAAAAAAATCACTCATTCAAAAGCCATGTGTAAAAAAGCCACATGATGCCCAGACGTGAAAAATACATAAAGTACAAAATTGTATTTCATTGGAGCATAAAAATGATATAAAAAAATCTCCTCAGAAGATGAGAATTTGAAAAGTTAGTGACATCAATCAGAAGCCGCGGGTGTGTGCTGCTGAGGACCCGAGACTCCTCTGTCGGACCAGGAGACCAAGTAACTGAGGACAGAGAGAGCCACACTGGGCCATCGGAGTGCTGCCCAAACTCAAATAATCTACTGATACTTCCCTGACAACAGTGAACATGTGGCCCGGTGTCCAATACATAACTAACTGCAGGATAAGACCACCTGCCTGTGACAGAGACGCCTCTAACACCACCTGTCTGTGACAGAGACGCCTCTAACACCACTCGTCTGTGACAGAGACGCCTCTAACACCACTCGTCTGTGACAGAGACGCCTCTAACACCACCCGTCTGTGACAAAGATGCCTCTAACACCACCCGAAACGCCTCCCACACCACCTGTCTGTGACAGAGACGCCTCTAACACCACCTGTCTGTGACAGAGACGCCTCCCACACCACCTGTCTGTGACAGAGACGCCTCTAACACCACCTGTCTGTGACAGAGACGCCTCTAACACCACCTGTCTGTGACAGAGACGCCTCTAACACCACCTGTCTGTGACAGAGACGCCTCCCACACCACCTGTCTGTGAGAGAGACGCCTCTAACACCACTTGTCTGTGACGGAGACTCCTCTAACACCACCTGTCAATATTCAATATAGAAAATATTCCTGGCAGGGGGCTCAGATGATGTGCAGACCAACTGGTGGATGTTCTCACTGACATCTTCAACATCTCTCTGACCTGCACCACTATTCCAATATGTTTTAAGGCCACCATTATCGTTCCCATAACAAAAACATCATTCAGTGTCTTGCCTCAATGATTGCCGACCTGTAACATCATGAAATGCTTTGAGAGGATCGTTATGAAGCACATCAAGACCATGTTGCTCCCCTTAATGTACCCTCTACAGTTTGTGTATCGTCTCAACTGTTCAAAAAACAATTCTTTCATCATGACCCTCCATTTACACTCAGTCACATGGACAAGAAGAACATGCTGTACACAGACTTCAGCTCAGCATTCAGTACAATCATCCCTCAGCTCCTGATTGGAAAGCTGATCCTGCAGGGTCTGAGCACCTCTGTCTGCAGCTGTATCTGGGACTGGACTGTTTGGACTGACTGAGGTCTTCCAGTCAGTTTGGGAGCAGCATCTCTAACACCCCCACACTGAGTACTGGGGTCCCCCAGGGCTGTGTGCTCGGTCCACTGCTGTTCACTGCTGAATAAAGACTGTGCAGCAATGCAAAATTTCAATAAGATTATTAAGTTTACAGATGACAGAAGCATGGTGGGTCTCATCAGCTGGGCAGCAGCAAACGAACTGGCGCAGAGTCAACAGCCTGTCTCTTAATTAAGATAGAACTAAAAGAGATGGCTGTTTATTCCAACTGAGCACAGAGAGACCGTTCTCAGCTGAAGACTGACGTCTCCTCTGGGGAAATTGCCAAAAGCACTAAATTCTTTGGTTTTAACGAGGCACTACCTGAACCCTCAACACCAGCCTCACAGCCAAAAAAGCCCAGCAGTATCAGTACTTTGAACAAAAGCTGAAAACACCGCCCCCCCCCCCACATCCCCCCAATACTCTCCACACTCTAACATCTCAAGCAGCTGCATCCCTCCCTGGGTCCATCTCTCATAGCAACACACAGCAGTGGATAGTGAGGACAGCAGAGAGGATCGTCAGCATCTCTGTTCCCTCCATCACAGTTAGAACACAGGCTGCATCTGCAAAGCCTCCAGCATTATGGAGGATCCCTCTCACCCCTCACATGACCTCTTCACCCTCTGCTGTTTGGCTAAAGGTACCAAAGTATTCATGCCCTCGGCCACTATTAACAGTCTCTTCAGACTCCTCAACACCCAGTGACAGAACTGATCCCCCCACCACACACACATACACACACACACACACACACACGTACACACACGCGTACACACACACACACACGCACACACAATGTACACACACGCACACACACGCGCGCACACTCACACGCGCACACACACACACACACGCACACACACACACACACACACAGAGACATACAGATGCACATCCACAGACACACACTTACACTCACACACACACACACGTACGCACACACACACACGAGAGCACAGTAGTGACTGCATATTATTTTCAGTTTTAAATGATTATATAGATTTTTTTAAACTATTGTATAGAACCCTGTTTTTTTACACTTCTAACTTAATACTGTTGTAATAATTGACTCTGTTTTTACTGGTTGCACCCAGCACATTATGTAGTTTTGTATGTTTCTGCGTAGTTTTAGCTGGTTCTGTGCAGACTCTCATAGCTCTGTGTCCGCAGCATTATGACACAGAGAGAACATGGTTTTGTCCCAGTCTGTATGAGCTGAATATAATTGGAGGATAATCTACAGTCTATATTATTAGAAAAGTTCCATTTTTGACAGAGAGAAATGTTGAACGTTCAATTTGAATAAATATTTGGCAAGTATGCAATTAGTTACTGAACATTCTATCAGATTTAATACGGCAGCATTTGTAACTGCCACAAGCTGTAAAGAGAATAAAATATATGCTCACTCACCCACACACTCGCTAAGTAGAGCTCTTATCTTCTCCTTCATTGATATTACTGCCATAACATTGGAATGACTGCAGAAAGAATATAAAATATAAAGAACTAAATAGAGATTAACTTGATGTATTTGGATTAATGCTATAACTGGCAATAAGAAAGACCAGATAAATCAAAACTTATCTTGACATTTACAATCTATCGCTTGAGCTTAGTAAAAGAAAATGTGGGTGTGAAATTTAAGAAGGTATCATGTAATTTCAGTGGTAGAAAATATAACATGCTGACAACACAAAGGAACGACGAGAAAATCTAAGCTGACAGAGAGAGGGGTGGAGTAAATTGGCGTACAGTGATGTCTCGACTCTCTGCCGCCCAAAAATCATTTTTTCAGCCCATGCCTTATCGATCTCCCTGATCACTCAAGCAGAGAAGGAAGGCAGTGACTTCATCCAGCGCTTGGCAAAAACAGGAGGTAAATCTCCACAGACAGTGTGTGTGTGTGTGTGTGTGTGTGTGTTTGTGTGAAATAACAGGTCTCGTTAAAACGAGGCACATAAACTCCTGCAGCTAGATTTGCTCTCTGAGCTGCTTAGCACCAAGATAGCAGATTTCAGGGATGCTGGCCGATTAGAACAGACCTCAGGGTCAAGCACAACTGTAATTGATGTGTCTCAGGGGCAAGTACAGCTGTGATTGATGTGTTTCAGGGTCAAATACAGCTGTAATTGATATGTCTCAGGGGAAAATACAGCTGCAATTGATATGTTTCAGAGGCAAATACAGCTGCAATTGATATTTCTCAGAGGCAAATACAGCTGTAATTGATGTGTCTCAGAGGCAAATACAGCTGTAATTGATGTGTCTCAGAGGCAAATACAGCTGTAATTGATGTGTCTCAGAGGCAAATACAGCTGTAATTGATGTGTCTCAGAGGTAAATACAGCTGTAATTGATGTGTCTCAAAGGCAAATACAGCTGTTATTGACATGTATCAGAGGCAAATACAGCTGTAATTGATGTGTTTCAGAGGCAAATACAGCTGCAATTGATATTTCTCAGAGGCAAATACAGCTGTAATTGATGTGTCTCAAAGGCAAATACAGCTGTTATTGACATGTTTCAGAGGCAAATACAGCTGCAATTGATATGTTTCAGAGGCAAATACAGCTGCAATTGATATTTCTCAGAGGCAAATACAGCTGTAATTGATGTGTCTCAGAGGCAAATACAGCTGTAATTGATGTGTCTCAGAGGCAAATACAGCTGTAATTGATGTGTCTCAGAGGCAAATACAGCTGTAATTGATGTGTCTCAGAGGTAAATACAGCTGTAATTGATGTGTCTCAAAGGCAAATACAGCTGTTATTGACATGTATCAGAGGCAAATACAGCTGTAATTGATGTGTCTCAGAGGCAAATACAGCTGTAATTGATATGCCTCAGAGGCAAATACAGCTGTAATTGATGTGCCTCAGAGGTAAATACAGCTGTAATTGATGTGTCTCAGAGGAAAATACAGCTTTAATTGATGTGCCTCAGAGGCAAATACAGCTGTAATTGATGTGTCTCAGAGGAAAATACAGCTGTAATTGATGTGTCTCAAAGGCAAATACAGCTGTTATTGACATGTCTCAGAGGCAAATACAGCTGTAATTGATGTGTCTCAGAGGCAAATACAGCTGTAATTGATGTGCCTCAGAGGCAAATACAGCTGTAATTGATGTGTCTAAGAGGCAAATACAGCTGTAATTGATGTGTGTCAGAGGCAAATACAGCTGTAATTGATGTTTCTCAGAGGCAAATACAGCTAAAATTGATGTGTCTCAGGGGCAAATAAAGCTGTAATTGATATGTCTCAGGGGCAAATACAGCTGTAATTGATGTGTCTCAGGGTTAAATGCAGCTGTCATTGACATGTCTCAGGGGCAAATACAGCTGTAATTGATATATCTCAGGGTCAAATACAGCTGTAATTGATAAGTCTCAGGGGCAAATCCAGCTGTAATTGATGTGTCTCAGGGTTAAATACAGCTGTAATTGACATGTCTCAGGGGCAAATACAGCTGTAATTGATATATCTCAGGGTCAAATACACCTGAAATTGATATGTCTCAGGGGCAAACACAGCTGTAATTGCTATGTCTCAGAGGCAAATACAGCTGAAATTAATATGTCTCAGGGGTCGCATACAGCTATAATTGATATACTTCAGAGGCAAATACAGCTGTAATTGATGTTTCTCAGAGGCAAATACAGCTGTAATTGATGTGTGTCAGAGGCAAATACAGCTGTAATTGATATGTCTCAGGGGCAAATACAGCTGTACTTGATGTGTCTCAGGGGCAAATACAGCTGTAATTGATATGTCTCAGGGGCCAATACAGCTGTAATTGACATGTCTCAGGGGCAAATACAGCTGTAATTGATGTGTGTCAGAGGCAAATACAGCTGTAATTCATGTGTGTCAGAGGCAAATACAGCTGTAATTGATGTTTCTCAGAGGCAAATCCAGCTGTAATTGATGTGTCTCAGAGGCAAATACAGCTGTTATTGATGTTTCTCAGAGGCAAATCCAGCTGTAATTGATGTGTCTCAGAGGCAAATACAGCTGTTATTGATGTGTGTCAGAGGCAAATACAGCTGTTATTGATGTGTCTCAGAGGCAAATACAGCTGTAATTGATGTGTGTCAGAGGCAAATACAGCTGTAATTGATATGTCTCAGGGGCAAATACAGCTGTACTTGATGTGTCTCAGGGGCAAATACAGCTGTAATTGATATGTCTCAGGGGCCAATACAGCTGTAATTGACATGTCTCAGGGGCAAATACAGCTGTAATTGATGTGTGTCAGAGGCAAATACAGCTGTAATTCATGTGTGTCAGAGGCAAATACAGCTGTAATTGATGTTTCTCAGAGGCAAATCCAGCTGTAATTGATGTGTCTCAGAGGCAAATACAGCTGTTATTGATGTTTCTCAGAGGCAAATCCAGCTGTAATTGATGTGTCTCAGAGGCAAATACAGCTGTTATTGATGTGTCTCAGAGGCAAATACAGCTGTTATTGATGTGTCTCAGAGGCAAATACAGCTGTAATTGATGTTTCTCAGAGGCAAATCCAGCTGTAATTGATGTGTGTCAGAGGCAAATTCAGCTGTAATTGATGTGTCTCAGAGGCAAATACAGCTGTAATTGATGTGTGTCAGAGGCAAATCCAGCTGTAATTGATGTGTGTCAGAGGCAAATTCAGCTGTAATTGATGTGTCTCAGAGGCAAATACAGCTGTAATTGATGTGTGTCAGAGGCAAATACAGCTGTAATTGATGTGTGTTAGAGGCAAATACAGCTGTAATTGATGTGTCTCAGAGGTAAATACAGCTGTAATTGATGTGTCTCAGAGGCAAATACAGCTGTTATTGATGTGTCTCAGAGGCAAATACAGCTGTAATTGATGTGTGTCAGAGGCAAATTCAGCTGTAATTGATGTGTGTCAGAGGCAAATACAGCTGTAATTGATGTGTGTCAGAGGCAAATACAGCTGTAACTGATGTGTCTCAGAGGCAAATACAGCTGTAATTGATGTTTCTCAGAGGCAAATACAGCTGTAATTGATGTGTGTCAGAGGCAAATTCAGCTGTAATTTATGTGTGTCAGAGGCAAATACAGCTGTAATTGGTGTGTCTCAGAGGTAAATACAGCTGTGATTAATGTTTGTCAGGGGCAAATACAGTGATAATAGGTATTATTCCTTGCTGGGATGAAACATGCTGTGTTTCTAGGGGGACAATGAATACTGTTTCTTTCTGAAGAAATCTGTTTGAGTTTTGTACATGCAGGGGCCACGACAGCCTGTAGTGTTGTGGCCCTCGTAAAAGGCCCTTAACCCCTCATTACTTCTGGGGAGACTGGCTCCTGATTAAACGGGTTAAGTGTAAATTACTTTTGATAAAAAAAATCAGCTCATTCATGAATAACATGTTTTAATGACAGACAGACCAGGTAATCTTACTCCCAATTCATTTCTATAACAGAGATTCACCTGTTATTGTCATGGTGCTGGCTGTTTGTTTCCTTGTAGTGATGCGAGATCAGAGAGACACCAGATGCGAGGTGGAAGGGAAAGGGAATTTATTCAAACAAAAGCAAACAGGCACGAGGGCCAATAAAAAACTCGGCCCAAAGGGTTGCAAAATACAAACTAAGGTGAGCTTCACAGAGCTAGAAACTAAAGATCAAAAACGACAAAAACAAAAGCCACTGGAAACTCCAGGCAGATAATTAATAAACAGAAAAGAACAACGATGCTAAGAATGCAGAAGGCTTTATACAAAATGACTATGAAAAAACAGACTAGAACAAGACTTGGGAACATGAGCTTGAGCAGGAACATGAACTCAGAACAAAACTTGAAACACTGTCTGCCAGCCAACTTCCACCGCATCCAGATAAAGGGTAAGATATCAGAACACATGAGGGGCAACACCTGGAGAAGCAGAAACAAGAGGCAAGGCAAGATCAAGACATGGACAGAGATTGGATGACAAGACCTGCTCATTAAGAGAATGAGCGTGCTCAGCTTAAGTACCAATTAAATATGCAGTTTGGAAGCAGCATGAATGTTCAGAACAGAAAAGCACAGCAAGATCTTGAAATAGCAAAGCAGGAATCATGACAACAAACTCCCTGTCTAAATTAGTAATATTAGTAATGTGCCTGTCTAAGAATTACACCACCCAGTGAATGTTAGTAAATGTTAGTAACTTAAAAACAGTTAATTGCCAATTAAGCTTAGACAGCCCCGAATCAGCACAGCACAGAAGGAAGAGGGAAATACCAAAGCCAACCAGAGCTCTGAAATGTGCAACAACAAAGGCACGGGGCGGAACGCAGACATGAGGTGGAGTGGCATGGCAGACCTGGCAAAAACAAAAACATGGAAAAGTAAAAACATGGACAATAAACATGAATAATAGAATGCAATGACTTGATACAAGAAACTGTTAAAACTGTGACATGAACTATGACTGTGGACTATGGACTATGGAAACTGGAACATGAAACTGTTAAAACCATAAATGCTAGGACCCCAGAACACAACATTTTAGACTTTCGTTGTGGCTTGTATTTGGACCACGTCTGTCTCCTTAACTATCAGATTCTATTCCCGGCTGTTCATCAGGTGTGGGCGGTGCCTCTCTCTAAGGCTATATGAGCCGGACGTCCGCCATGCCTCCTTTGCTGGAGCGTCTGATTTAGTTATCACTAGAGCCAGGAAATATCTCTAGTTAGGGATTTGTTTGTGAATTTCTCTGCATTATTTTTGTGGTTTATTTCTTCAGGGACGTTTCCTTTTGCTTTACCAATTTTTTTTGTTCTTCTCTTGCTCTGCTACCTGGTTGGTTTTGTTGGGCGTTCGTTTTGGAAGCACGAGAGCTGGTTCTGCTACTCAGTTTATATTTCTCCCTGTGGGGTATTTTAAGTCCTTTCTGGGCTTGTCTTCTCCTAGTCGCTGCACCTGGCCTCCCTATTCCTTCGGCCATTAGTTATATGCTGTAAAAATATATGTTTCATAAACCTTATTGATATCCCCTCTCTTGTGTCCTCTGCTGGTCATGGGCAAAGCTCTGGAGAGTTTCATAATGCTCGTGTCCCAACATTTAAGCCCCAATTTTGAATCCTTTGGAAGCACACAGGTAACAAATGCAGCAGTGTCACACGGTCTTGTTTTTGTCCATGTCTTGTTTTCAGGCGTTTACACGCTGGCATCTCAGCGAAGAAAGTTGGTGGACTTCAGTGCATTACTATGACAATCAAGCAAACAATCCAAGGCACTGGAATATGTGTTACATCTTGATTTAAGCTTCATTTTTTTAACTGCAAATTGCCACTGTGTGTAATGTTTTTGATATTATAGCACTAATTTGAAAAAGGGGCTTTTAATAGTCTATAATCTTCCATTTTAATGCCGTGGCTGCTTGATTGATGCTAGAAAACTCACCCCTTTTCCAAACAGCACCAGTCAGCCCTGCTGCATCGATAAAATACAACTCCTTACTGGCTTTATTGACATTCTCTGTGGCTCCGGTGGCTCATCGGTCTCAGCGCGTTTATAGAGCCATGGATAAATTGAGGCTTATGTTCGCATTGTGTGCCTAATTAGTTCACATCTATTTTGCTTTAGTCTATAGTGACTAATCATAATTGATATTTTGTTTCATCTTACTGTAATTAATGTCTATTCAATAGATATTATTTTTATTATGCTCTTATTTTGTCCTGCTACCACAAATTGATATTGCCGTAAAGCACAGTTTACTGTTGTGAATTGTTGTAATTAGCCATGTGAGCACCTGTCGGCTTCTTGGCTTGTTAGAAAACATGTTCGCAGCAGGACGGGAGCAACACTTTTTCTGACCGTAGCTTAGTCATAATATAAGCATAAGAAGCTCACATTTTCTGTCAGTTAGTTTGAGGTGACAGACTGGATCCCCAGGATTTGCTTGGAAACGTTTTTCC
Organism: Gymnothorax reevesii; assembly: GCA_029721435.1. Taxonomy (NCBI): domain Eukaryota; kingdom Metazoa; phylum Chordata; class Actinopteri; order Anguilliformes; family Muraenidae; genus Gymnothorax; species Gymnothorax reevesii. The sequence goes on from CM056576.1 coordinate 137,436,328, forward strand.
TGTTGCTAAGTGTGGATTATACATGGAGAATAAACCGCAATTTCCTTTTTACATCGGCCTCGTTTCCCTCTTGGATTTTCTTTGGAGTTTATTGCCTGACGACAAGCACGGGTGCAGAAACTTTACGTCCTGCAAGAATGGCAAATAGGTTGCCATTACACGCGCGCACCATAAAGGCTGTGTCCTTCCTGCAGCGACCTGGGTTCGATTACGGCTCAGGTCATTTGCTGCATGCCTTCCCCAACCTTCCTGTCTCTCTACACTGTATAACTGACAAATAAAGGGAAATTTCCCCCCAAAAAAAATCTTTAAAAAAGGCATTTTCTTTACATTTTTTGAGCAAAATTATTTTTTTTTAAATGTTGGTTTGTGAACATTTGAGCCAAAGCTCTTATTTGGAGGTGACCCTTCAGGGTTGACAGAATTTACATGTTGGTGTTTTACAGAAAAACACTGGAGTTACTCCCGCTGGGAGACAGAGAAACTAACAGCTCAAACGTCTTCACGGCTCCCCAGGAAGGAGCTGGGAAATTTCACACACAGAAGGCTTGTGATTAATATTCAGAGTCTGAATGAGAGAACACAGCCTGCAGTGATGGAGGGTGTATCTCTCCATACTTAACGCAGCACAGAGTCCGGACAGCACAGACAACAAACGTTACAGAGGACTGAATCACATTGAATATTTGTGGTAATAATTAGTCTTATTTTTCACCTTTTTGCAGATGGGAATATTTTAGCTTTTGCTTTGAGTGTCTAATATTCACAGCGCCCTTTAGAATTGTATTGATGAGTAGATTTTGGCCTTTTCAATTCAGATTCACCTTGAATGGTACAATCATGTTTGAACTGATGGAGGTTGTTTTTATTCATTAGACTGTGGAAAGTCGGGTGAACTTGCCTACTGTGACTTGCAGTACATTCCAGAAAACACCCGCTCACATGCATTCTCTGCTGCTAAGGCCTGTATACAGTCATACACTCTGCATGCAAACACCAGCAATGTTTTTGTTACGTTATTATACCCCTGCTACGACGTAGTCGGGGGTATATAGCGTTCCGTGCGTCCGTCCGTCTGTCTATGTGTCTGTGCGTCCGGATTCGTTTAAACATAAACCGGGGGTATGTGAGCTCTGCTCGCTTCTACACTTGTACTTACAATGTTTTTGTTATATTACACCCAAAATGTTTTTGTTCTTATCTTTGCAAAGCTAAACTATCATTAAACTCTTCTTCTCTTTCTCTCCCTGGTGTGACTCATTTGTTCAACACACGGCGCTGCTTCCCTCGTTAGCTTTTCCCACCTATGCTGTAACGGCCGAGCTGTTCAATTTATTTACTATATTTAAGTCCATTTACACTGACGACCCCGACCTCCCGTCAGAGTTCTGACCCAGCAGCAGGGAGTTTCTTAACCTGCTGACCAGGGTCACTGAGAAGATCATACTGGGGAGAGAAAATTATAAAATTATACTGCGGATGCTGGATTTTTCCCAGGTAATGCTAATTATTTAGTCACATGATCGTATCCCGCACAGAAACACTTACTGCTTTAAAGATATTTAACTCATGCAAGAACTAAACCTGATGCAGTGCCTATTCTAGAATGTTCCACAATGTCAGTGTGCTGTTTGCACACACACTGCACAGCACACTGAATCATGGGAATTGCAGTTTGTCATGGTTTTTGGAGACTTTGAGAGCTTTCTTGGTTGCTCTGGTCCGGGACGATATTAGTTTGCCCACAATCGGATTCTTGGGCCAGCTGGCATTACTTAGGGGCGTTGGCTGGATTCTATTTAAGCCTTAGTCCCGAATCACTGCCGTTGCTTGAGTGTCAGTGTTATGTTTGCACTTTAGCCGGTAAGGACTCTCGTAAGACAGTTGTTGAGGTATCAGCTGCAAAAGAGGAAAAGTTCTAGTTAGCAGGGGAATCTTTCTGCTTTTCCTCTTTCTGAGCACCGTCTGGTGCTAATTATTTTTATCCCGGTTTCCAAGATTTTTTCTCTTTCGATTTGTTCTGTCGAGCTCACTTTGCTTCATTGCACTCGGACGAGATCTCGGTCCGTTGGAAGCACGAGTCTCTCTCTCGTTTTATTTGTTTGTCCCTCTCTCAATCTTCGAGGCTTCCTTTTATTCCAGCCACTGCGTTTGGCGTCTCAACACACCAGCCATCACACAGTTTGGACTGATTTGTCGTATTAACTTTGGAATGCTGAAAGTCATAATCTTTGCTTGATAGCGGCTGGGGAATACATCAAATTATGAATGACAAAGTGTGAACAGATTAAAGGTGTCACAGACAATTAGCAGCAGAACAGTTAATATTCGTAATAGACCATATTTTACAGGAGAACTGCAGATGTGCTGTTGAAACCAGATGGTCATACAATGCATTCTTTCTGTCATTTCTGATTTTTTAAATATATTTTTCATATTTTAATATGTGGCTGATATTCACTTGATGGAAATCATGAATATTCATGAATTTTACTGATTTAGAAGGCTGTAGCCCTGACAGTAAATAGGCAGCATGAACCAGCTTTAAAAATACGCAGCTCACCATCTGTTTGGTGCTGAGATCCTTGGGCCGGAGCTGTCAGCCGTAAAACGTTTAGTAAAATGTCATTTCCTCATTTATTTCTGTCGCCAGTCACCTGATCTCCTTAGTGTCAGACGGCAGACTGAGTGATAGAATAGACTGACCTAATAAACTGACAACACAAATAAAACTTTCCACCTGTGAATGAAATAATTTAAAGCCAAATGCCTTCTCTTTGAAAACCTCAACGACCACAAGAAAACGTATAAAAGCGAGGAGGGACCCAGGGTCTCGAGGAGAGGTAAATCCAATAATTCACATCCCCCTCCGGCTGTTTTGTGAATCTGAGAGGTGATGCAGGACAGAAATCCTTCACTGAAAGATTTAAGCTTGAGTACTGGTCAGGGACACCCACTGCAGTCCTGCACATAATGAGCGTAAGGTAACCTGAATCACCTCCGCAGAAACAACCCATATACTCTGTGCACAGCCTCACTGCAGATTAGAGTAAGACAGTGCAGTCAGTACTTCTGCAGCAACAGAATACTTGTTGTTTTGGCTTCATATTCAAGCACATTTGCTTTGAATTATTTTCAATATTAGCACTTAACAAAGAGGTTAGAAAGCAGACTGTCAGTATAAACCCTGAATGCATATATCAGGTCTGTTACAACCCAAAACGTAATAACATTTCCCTACCCGAAAGGTAATAACATTTTGCCAATAACGTAATAAGGTATTACATTATTGGCAGATTATTATGTTATTGGCCTTACACTAAAAAAAAACTTTGATAATGTAATAACCATGCCAATAATGTAAGAATTTTTTAAAATATTATTTTGCTTACATTCCTGTTAGAATGTATAGATGATTGACCCAACCTACTGTCTGCTTACATTATTAGCCTATACTACTAGCTGATTATTAAGTATGCTTGCTATGCTATGGATTTACCCCACCGCTTGTCATTTATCCATTATTGTCTTTTTTTCTAAGACATTCTGACCCATTGAAATGAATGGTGGAATGTTCAGGCTGATGATGTTGCAATGATTGTTCAACCCAGCCAGACTGTGCGCGAGAGAGGCAGAAGAGGACAAGTCCAAGGCTTCTTTTCTTCCATTTTATTTAGAATGGTAGCAAGGCAATTCATTTTCAGCAATTAGTAACAATGGTAATTGTGCTTAAATTATTATAATATTAAGTAGTCTAATAAACAGTGTTTTAACAGTGTTGGGCGGCACGGTGGCACAGTGGTTAGCCTCACAGCAAGAAGGTTTGGGTTCGAATCCGGCCTGGGGCCTTTCTGTGTGGAGTTTACATGTTCTCCCCGTGTTCGCGTGGGTTTCCTCCGGGTGCTCCGGTTTTCCCCACCCACAAAAACATGCCCCATAGGAACACTCCAACCAGTACCCCTGACCAAGGAACTGGCTTTAGAACTGGAGTTGGTCCCCGGGCGCTGCTCTGTGGCTGCCCACTGCTCCTAACTACAGGATGGGTCAAATGCAGAGGACAAATTACCCAATGGGGTTCAATAAAGTGTATCTTATCTTTAAGTTAACATTAGCTAAGGTTGGTTGACAGGTATGCTAACCATGCTAATAATGCTAAATTGTTGACTAACTAAATGTGAATTCAGTTTTAGTTAGGTAATGTTGTTCTTATGCCCTGGTGGAACAGACATCTCGGGGCTGTGACAACGTAGATTAACGATGATGCTAAAATACTAATTATGGTAACATTGCTTATTACGTTAACGTGATATAATTAACTATATTTTTTATTGTTACTAAGTTGAAGTAGGTTAGCTGACGTGATTACTATGCTAACTATCTTAAAAATGCTAATTATGTTACAATTTTAACTGATTAACTATGAATCTAGCCTAACTCAACAGAAGTAGGTTAACAAAGATGCTAATAATGTTAATTATGCTAATAATGTTATTTATACTGTCTGTTAAGTTATTGACTGTTCCCAGTGCTCAGTACAGTAGATACAAGGTAGATTTTTTATGCGAAATATGCTAACTCTCAGCACACACGGCACTTTTAGCCTTTTCTGTGGGAATTCAGTCTAGTTATAGCCTGGGAAATCCCATGCTGCCTTGTCCGATCGTTCCGATCTGAAAGACAGCATGGAAACAATACACTTTTGCGCAGGTTGTACCAGTTTACCAAATGAAATTAACACATGACAACATCTGAACATCAAATGTATCTTAATGCGATATATTGTAAAATACATTTCCTGTAGATTTATTTCTTTGAAATATATTTTACATTTGAGTTTGAAGTGGATTAAGGGGATAGATTCATTAGAATTGAGTGGGTTGTTTTCCAGCAGGGGCTATTTTACAATTTTGCTTGAAAATAAAAAAAGAAAACTGAATCACTGAAAAGAGAAGAAGACACGGAAGTGCTACAAGGACCCTTGACTCTTCATAGGAAACACAAGAGCTCTTTCAGTTTTTGTACGTATCAAACATTAAAAGGAGGAAATTTGAGACACTCCGGTTTCAAATTTTTTACCTAAGCTAAGAAAAGTCTGATCGATGCATTTAGACCCTAATAGTAATAGTAATAGTAGTCTGTAGTTTTTTTTTTTTTTTAATGTTACAAACAAAAGGGACATTTTATTTAACTATTTTTGTAGTTCATGTTTCAAATTTGCAGTTCAAAATTTTGCATTAAAGAAATTTAAATTGAGCATACTGTATGTGTTTGTCATTATTATAATACTTTAGATAAAAACTTAGAAGTAAGACAATTTGATTTCATATGTAGGAAATGCTGGAAATGCAGAGATTAAAACAGATTAAAAAATATCCAGTCATGGTTATGTGTTGCTACATTACTGGGCAGAGGTGAGAAGAAATATGAACAGTAAAATAGTAAAGTACATTGCAAATATTGAAGTCATCTGTGCTACATATTCCTCCGAATAACCAGCCAATAATGTAGGCTAATTATGTAGGCAGACAGCAGATTTGTTCAACCCACTTTTTAAGAGGCAATATTTAGACATTTCCTAACATGAATGTAAAAATAAAAGAAAGTAAAACACAATTTGTTACATTATTGGCAAAGTTATTACATTATCAAAGCTTTTTTTTAGGGTAAGGCCAATAACGTAATACCTTATTACGTTATTGGCAAAATGTTATTACATTATTGGTAGAGAAATGTTATTACGTTATTGGCTTTATTACGTTTCAAATGGGCCCAAATTATTACGTTATTGGCAGTTATTACGTTTGGGTTGTAACACAGGTCACCGCATTCCTCAGTACAGACCTTTAGTGACATTTAGTGGACCAATAGCTGCAGTAAAATGAATAAAAACTGCAATAAATTCACCTCTTTTAGTACTTTGTGCAAATCCTTCCCCTTTGATGACAGCCTGAGGTCAGTGATAGTTTGTGCAGTTATGGCCAGATGCTGGAAATCTTGTGATGCTCTGTCACGTCTGCACTGTAGATGTCTTTAGCTTTATAATCTCTCGGGGTGTTTTTGCCTTCAGTTTTGGGAACAGAAAATTAAACACACAGTCACTCAGATGCAGGAAGGGTGACTGGTTCAGCATTTTGGTCTGGGGAAACACAGTAGTCGGTTGAACTACGTGTTTGGGATCATTGCCCTGCCACAAGGGGGTGCTACCTAAGGTAACCTGTTAGATTGGATACTTATAAATTAATACAGGATTATATTCATGATTGTGTACAGCACTCAGAATCTCAATAAATCAAACAAATTAACAAACCGAAAAACATTACTGCTCTCGCTTTATCTTCTTAAAGCCGTCCACCATCATCTGAACCTCTCAGATCTGACCGAGCAACAGGAGTAAGACTGTGAGCCCCAGTACAGCACATTTCTCCCTCTCCTTTATTTCACTCATCTTTCATCTGTCTGTTCTTCAGGTTACCGCTGGTTTGCATCACGCTGGGTCCCTCTGAGGTGCGGCTGCTGAGATCTTACAGTAGATCTCTGATGCAGAGTTACTTCCTGAAGACTGTGACTGAACTCTTCAGCAGATGAGAAGGGGTTTCTCTCCTTAACTGAGAGCATCTGTCAGTCACGCCGTGTTCTTACAGCTCGTGCTAATGCTGAGAGCTTACCGGTGCGTTTAAGTGTGCTTATGATCCATCAAACAGGTGATTCTGACTCACACAATGTTGGCCGTGTGTATGAGGGATTCATTCTGATTTTATCTCCTCATCACAATGCACTGCTTTACTGCCATTAATGCAGTTAATTTAGACAAACAGCGGGAGGAGCTTTAGTGAAATTGTGCTCGATAAGGGTGGCGTGACGCTGCACTGAGTAACACTGTTAACCATCGGAAATATAAACACAACATACTAAGAGCAATAAACAAACAAACAAATAAATAAATAGTGTGATTTATTAAGGATTCGGGGGAATGAGCTGAAGTCTTGTACTTTCCAAAAATCTGTTTTTTCCCCCCTGATGAATTGTTTTCAGAATTATTGGCATCCCAATGCCGTTTTGAAATGGCTCCTGTTAAAGATGACAGCAGTATTCTCCTCTAATTCAGGCCCAGGCTGTGCAGACAGATATGCAGGTGTGAACATCAGGATAGATGTGATCCTGTCTGGATTATACTGTCCTCTGATGTGACAGAATTATATAACACTTATATAACACTGTTTAATGGCCAATGACAACTGTCTAAATTACAGGCTTTGCAGATCTGAGCGGGTTATTGGTTGTTATTTATAATGTGCCTCCTTAACTTTATTACATTCACTTCTCTCTCTCTCTTTATTTTTATAAATGATAATGTTCCATGACTTCCTAATGGCTCTCCCTCAGAATTTCAGTGCTTCACAGATAATACTATGAGATGTTATTTATCGATGCAGAGTTAGTGATGGGAGAAGAAGCATGCTGGGTAATAACATTTAGGCTGAGTTACGAATCCAAAATCCAGGCAACATTTAGATAGGGAATGTTGAAGATAGAACAAGAGATCTAGATAAATCTGGTCTCAGTTATATTTCTTGCATTTCCACTACAAGTATGAATTAATAATGGGAACAATTGGGGGAATTCGAGACATCAGAACAGCGCCTGGCTGACCAAGCAAGGGAAATCCGAGTCAATGCCTGGATATCTGGGTTAGAAATGGAAGAGATAAAACGGAAAATTGATCAACCAATGACATCACAGGAATCCCAAGGTGAAGCGGAGGAACAAGCAGAAAGAACACCGGATGAAAATGTTGGAGCAGCAGAAACGAGCCGACGAGAGGAAAGCCACGAGGGCTGGGAGATTGATGAGACCACATTGCTTGATGAGGAGCAGTTGATCATCAAAAGAATGCAGGAGATTGTATCGAGTCACGACAGGCAATGATCATGACAAGGATCCCTACCCTGAAATCCATCCCTAGGCAGACACTGCTTAAAGAAGTAAAGAAAGTGAATGCAGTGCTGGATAAGATTGTAACCAGGAATATTACACAGTCGAATGACCTGCTCTATGCAGCTTCAGTGGTAGTTACAGAAATACTTGGAGTGAAGATTACCAGCAAAAGGGAGAAGAGGGAGCCCATGTGGAAATGTAGGCTGGAAAAACAGGTACGAGTGTTAAGACAAGACTTGAGCAGAATAGGAAGGCTGAAGTCAGGGAATACTCTGAAGGTGAAGACCATGAACAGACTAGACAGAAATTACAAGGTGAACATCAAGGGGCTCGATGTTGTCAAGGAAGAACTTAAGCAACGTCTGCTGGCAAAAGCTGCCAAGATCAAGAGGTACAGTGAACGGATCAAAAAGTACAGACAAAATAGGCTGTTCTGCTATGACCAAAGCAGATTCTACGCGAATCTAGACAGAGAGACTACTGGAAGCGTGGAAGTGTCCCCTGACCCCAAAGAGACACAGAAATTCTGGAGTAGTATTTGGAGCGAAAAGGCGGAACACCAGAAAGATGCGGAATGGCTGAAAGAGCTAAGAGCCAAACTAGATATCACTGGGCAGCAGGACTTGAAGATCAAGGTGGAGCCAATGAAAACAATCCTGAGGAAAATGCCGAATTGGAAGGCCCTTGGACCAGATCTTGTGTAGGGATTCTGGCTGAAGAACATGACCAACATGCATGCTAGACTAGCAGACCAGCTGAATGACTGCTTGGAGGCGGGTGAAGTACCTGGTTGGATGACAAAAGGAAGAACTTTTCTGTTTATCAAGGATCCTAGTCTTGGAAGCGTGAGCTCTAATTTCAGGCCGATCACAAGCTTGCCGTTAATGTGGAAACTCCTAACCGGGATGATATCAGAAGATGTGTACTGTTTTCTAGACGAGTTAGAACTCCTACCAGAAGAACAAAAGGGAGCGCGGAAGAAGTCCAGAGGAACACACGACCTCTTGTTTATTGACAGAATTTTCATGCGAAACGCTAGGACTGCCAAGAAGAACCTATTCATGGCATGGATTGATTATAGAAAAGCTTATGACATGCTGCCCCACACGTGGATCTTGGAATGCCTTGACATGGTTGGCGTAGCAACCAACATAAAGAAGATTCTCACTGACAGCATGGAGAATTGGCGGACAGAGTTGTACTCCTCCTCCTCGTCACTTGGAGAAGTAAAGATTAACAGAGGTATCTTCCAAGGTGATGCATTGTCGCCTTTGCTGTTCGTAATCTCACTTATCCCCCCGAGTATCCCTCTCAGGGAAGCCAGATATGGATTTGACCTAAATGGTGTAAAGGTGAACCACCTCCTATACATGGACGATCTCAAACTGTACGCGAAATCAGAAAAGGGGTTGGAATCCCTTGTTAATACAGTGAGGATCTTCAGTGAAGATGTGGGAATGGACTTCGGGATTTCGAAATGTGCGAAGCTAGCCATCAGGAGAGGAAAATTAGTAGCGGCTGAAGGGATCAAACTCCCAGATGGTAGAGAGATCAGGAACCTCGAAGGTGGATCAAGCTACAAGTATCTTGGCATACTATGAGGCAGATGAAGTCCAGCGTGTTACGATGAAGGAGACGTTAACAAAGGAGTATTTGAGAAGAGTGAGGAAGTTGCTTGAATCTAAGCTCGATGGAGGTAACGTGATAGCAGGTATCAACACCTGGGCTGTTTCGTTGCTCAGATATTCTGCTAGCTTCATGGACTGGACGAGGGATGAGCTCTGGGTATAGGATCGAAGAACACGAAAACAACTTACCATGCATGGTGCTCTCCATCCTAGAGACAGTGTGGCAAGGGTGTACCTGCCAAGGAAGAGAGGAGGAAGGGGCCTGCTCTCTGTTGAGGACATTGTGGACCAGGCGAATATCGGATTGCTGGCTTACGTAACTGAAAGCAATGAGAATATACTTGCAGCTGCTCTTGATGGTCTGGAAAAACCGCAAGAGAGTACGGAGGAATTCAAGAAGAGACAAATGGAGAAGAGAGAGAACGAAGCGAAGGAAAAGAAACTTCATGGACAGTTTCTGAGGGAGATGGATGGAGTTGCAAGCGAGAAAAGCTGGATTTGGTTAGAAAAGGGTCACCTGAAAAAGCACACGGAAGGGCTTATCATGGCAGCCCAGAGCCAATCACTTAGGACGAACGCAATCAAGTCCAAGATTGACAAAACGCAGGAGGACTCTTTGTGTAGGATGTGCAGAAAGAGTGATGAGACGCTCTGCCATCTATCAAGCGAATGCCCGAAACTAGCTCAGTCAGAGTACAGGCGACGTCATGACAACGTAGCCAAGGCCATCCACCGGGACCTCTGCAAACAATTTGGAATGGAGGTCAAAGACAAGTGGTATGAGCATGAACCTGAGGCAGTGCTGGAGAATAACGATGCCAAGATTCTGTGGGACTTCACTATCCAAACAGATAAGAGACGACCATGTAACAGACCTGATGTAGTCGTAGTGAATAAGCAGAAAGCAGAATGCCTTATCATAGATGTTGCCTGCCCTGGAGACAGCCGAATCACTCTCAAAGAACAGGAAAAGACGAGCAAATACCGAGACCTTGCGCTTGAGATGAAGTCTATATGGAACCTAAAGAAGGTCTCCATTACCCCAATTGTAGTTGGTGCACTTGGCAGCGTGACGGACAGGCTGGAGAAATATTTTTCCAATATTCATGTGGGGCTCAGACCCGTTATGATCCAAAAAACGGTGCTGTTGGCTCGGCGAGGGTCCTACGCAGAATTCTGAAAAGCTGAGGCAACTTGTTGCCAGCCCCAGACATCACTAGTACTATGTACTATGAACCATGAACACACATAATAATAATAATAATAATAATAATAATAATAATATACAGAGAAGTAATTGTCCCATTTCAACCTTCTTTAACTTTTGATCTATCATTATTTTATAAGTAAAAAGCAAGCGTGAAACATCTAAGATGTCAATTGACATTTTTTTCCCTACTTTTATTTATAATTGTGAACATTTGATAGCAAAGACTATCATAAGCATTAAAGAGCTGAAACTCAGACCTGAATCCCAGGGGCCATTTTGTTTTTGCAGAGCAGATTTAGGATCAGTCTGTTTGTCCTGTAATGGGGGAGATGATCTGTAATTGGCATTTATGCTTTTAATCAGGACCATGAGAGATTTCTCCTGTGTTTGATAATAGAGGAGTTATTCTGTTTTAGCGCGGCTGGCATTCCTGGGGATTTTAAATGAGCAGGTAATTGAAATAATCTGCCTTGAAATTTTGTGCAGATGCTGAGTTAATGTTTCTCATTGGGTCAGTGATGATGCATCAGCTAATTTGTTTCTAAGCTGCCTTTCTAAGGTGCAGATCAACCTGTCAGTGTAGTGCTCATGTTGTGTAGCTCAATCTTACACCAACTGTTAAATTAAAGCAAGATGAAAATAACAGCAATATTTTACCACATTCAAAAATACAGGATCTTTTTGAAAATATGGTGTGGTTTTTTTGAAAGTCATTTTTTTAAACTAGATTTAGGGCAATATTTGTTAACATTGTCATGTCTTCTTTTCCTCTGAGAAATAAATTATAATGTCAAAGTTAAATCAAAATGTTAAATGTAAGGTTAAACCAAAATGTTAAATGATGAATGTAAATGTGAAACCTAAATGCTTAATCTAAATCGGAATGTTAAATATTAAATTTAGATGATAAATGTTAAACCTAAATGGTAAATGTAGAAACGAAATGTTTGAAACATATGCTAATTATCCACACCCCTAATGTATAATATCAGCTTTTGTATGGTGGATGGGTCAATCAAATACAAGCAGTGAATTGGTCACCTGAACATGGCTGTTTAAGTAAAGTAGTTAAATGCACTGCAGTGCTCTAAGCTCTTGTAAGACTCGCAATCAAAGAGGCAATAAACTTGATTGCATGTATTTCTGCGAGTCTCTGCTCATCTGTGTGAAAAGCTTGCTAACATTAGCTTGCTCACTGTAGACCAATAAGACACACGTCATTCGTAAGCTCTGGATAGAGGGATCAGAGCTGCTTTCCATTGGTGGGCGACGATGTTGGTCCTGGACAAGCAATATTTTGTTGACTGTGGAACAGCACTAACACGGCGATATCAGATTGTGTGTTGTGGATGATTGAGGAATCCTCTTAGTTGACTCCTCTTCAACAAGTGATCAGATTAAGACCACTCACCATGGTGAAAGAATAGACCTTACAAAGACTAACTTAAAGAGAATAAAACAGCCAAACAAACTTCTGTGGTTCACTACATAGTCAAATCGCTGATAAACCATCAAAATGAAATGGACACATTGAAATTTCATTAAAAGTACATGAAACAGGACAGATTTGGTGCAAAACTATTAAAAAGGGCTGTAATTCTTGAGTGTTTGTGGATATAAACAGATAGAAAAAGAAAAACTGACTGAAGTAGAGTTAGCGCAGTCATTTGTGAAATCCAGTCCGCTGGAGTATGAAGTAAAGAATCAGGTTGTTTGGTTCACACTGTGTTAGAAAAAGGCGCGTAACAGGCTCTGAACTTCCGGGTGTTTCTTCAAAGTTCTATCTGGTTCTATAAGAGAATTTTCCACAAGCTTCTAAACTTGCTATCCGTTATCCTGTGGGAATTAACAAGTTTGACCTCCAAAAGCATCATTCAAGTGTCTACCTTATTCTCCATGACCTAAAGAGCAGCAGACTGCATTGTCCTGAATGTCAGTGTTGAGGCTGGCCATCTTAAATCATATCTTGCTTGACAGAGTGCTTTTGAAAACAGTTGCAGATCAGAAAGATGCATCATGAATTACGAGTGAATATGATAGAACCGTAAATTCACAAAATATGAACATATATTAACATATCATTTCGTTTGGTGACGCAGGTCATGGGCGACACAGAGGAGAGCAGATCACAGAGCGAAGCCTCATGGGTCCCCGAGACCGCAGCTCGACAGCCTGAGAGTCTGACATCATCAGCATCACGCAGCCCCTCAGTACTTATTGAGGCACACGGGGTTTAGGGGCCCCAGAGATGAGGCCCTTCTCTGTGTGGCTCAGAGCCTGAAGGATTTTCTGTTTGATGTTTGTGTTCAGTAGAGCTGAAGAGGACAGTAAAACTGGTCGTGTGAGATGATCTGCATGAAGAGCAGTAACTTACCGTCACTCCTGTGAAGCGGAGGCTGCCTGGTGTCGTTATTCAGACAGGTGAGGAGCTGAGCTTTTACTGGTGCACAGCTGCCTACAGCGGCTCTGTACTGCAGTAAGGAGAAGAGCTGCCTCACCCCTCAAAGCTGTGTCAGAGAGTTCAAGTGAAAGTAAGACGCTTAATTCTGTTCATATTTTAGTAGGTGGTATCAACACATTCTTCGCTTAGATCTGATGTTTGAAACACACAGGCGCACACACACGCACAGACGCACACACACACACACACACACACACGCACATGCACACAACACACACAAACACGCACGCACACACTCGCATGCACACCACACACACACACACACACACACACAGAGGCATGGGAGGTAACAACATGGTGGTATAATGATGAGGCGACAGTAACACATACCGTACAGGCAAGAGATCGTCATTAATCTCAGCTTCAAATGTCACTAACCCTTTTTCATTTCCCTTCATCATTCAAATTCAGTAATAGTGTTTTCAGACATTTTGATTTGTGTGTCAGTATATACAACCTCATTAAAGCACATTGCATTGACGTATAATTGCCCAATCAGTTTCCTACAATTCACCAGGCCTGACACCACCGACATGCTTTAAGCTGAAGATTAAGGTCTAACTCATTAGAATCAAGGCTGTCACACATTATTTCTGCCATCTTGGTGAATTTTCTGTGGTTTTCAGTGGCTTCCTGGACTTTGATAATCAGAATTCCCAGGTCATTAAAGGTCATAGATGGAAGGCTGTTGTCCCCAGTGGAAAAGACATTGCAAAGCCTGAACTGAGGCATCAGTTTAATAAAACCAGCACAGCTTTCAAGGTCAAAAGCAGAAACAGTTGGACAATTTCCACACCCAATTATATGCAAGAAAAAATTCAGTATAAATGCAACACATAAAAGGAATGCTTACATCTCACAATATGAGCGATAACAATGGCAACAACAGGATGTCAGTATATCCTTAAGAGCACCATCCTCATCCATCCATTTCTCAGAGATTCTCATCTCTCGCACTGAGCATCATCAATCAGAAGCACCAGAGGCATAACACACTGTTTTACATTCCCCAGTTCAATCTGCAGAGAGGATCAGTGAGGTCACTACTGGATAGATGTAAATATGGCAGATTTTTCCTGATTCTGCGGAGATCAATAAACCTCTCTGCATGTGATCCTCTGCTGTTCCTTGGTCCTTCTCTGAAGAGTTCGCTCTGAGCCCTGAAGCAAACCGCTCCAGACTGTGAATGAGTCTGTGATATTTTATACTCTAACTGTGGCAGGGAGCCTCGGTTAAGCTTCGAGACAGTACAACAAACCACAAAACCCCATTTTTCTAAGGTCTCCAAGGAGTGAGAGCACTAATCCCAGGTCAGTTTCCCCAGCCCAGCTTAATGAGGGCTCAGGCAAAACTGATCCTAGATTTTCCTGTTAAGTTTTATGGACAGGTGCCACAATTTTTTTTATCAAAGAACTTCTGCAGAAAAACTGCATTCATTTCAACATGTAACACACAATCATATCAATAGAAGTAAACAGCACAATGGAAAATTTAAATGAAATAAATTAATCATGTATCACTCTACTGTAGTATCATCCTCATTCAGATTTGGAGGAACAATCCAACTGAAAAAAAAATCAAGAGAAGTTACATAACTGCAATATATTAATACATTTTTTACATACTCCAAGTCGTTATAGCATCATTGAGGCGGTGAATGACTGCAGTGGTGTACCTTACATCACATTACAGCACATCACACTGCAATACATTACATGACACTACATGACATGATATAATAGAGTGAAACTAGGTGGGCAATAGTGGCTTATTTTTACCTCAGTTCACATGACTGAATGTTCTGTCAGCACTGCCTCAGGTTTAGTGGTTAAACCTGATTGGTGTAGAATTATCTTGCAAAAGCAACACTCCAGTGTAACATTTGAGATTTAAAAACCAGCTGAGGGCAGCTGGTGAAAAAATAAGAGCAAAAATTTCTATTCCCGTTTGTCATGGCTGTATTTTAAACAAGCCTGCTTGTTGGGTCCTGACACTAGAATCTGTGAGCAGAGTAGGGCGAGTGTGGGGCGGGTGAGCCGTCCTCAGTTTTGGATGCAGGGCCCAGTGGACGTGAAGTGAAATAATGGTGGCAGGGCCTGGTTCAGCTGTGAGACGAGCGCCGATTCCCCCTCTCACAGGCTCCTGCTGCGGGGAGAGGAGTACAGGAGCGGAGAATAATTGGGGCAGCTGACAGGTTTCATTTCTCAGCCCCGTGTGCTTCAAAGCCTGGGACAGCCTGAGCTCCGCGGTCAGGGCAGCCTCTCTGGCAGGCCTTTGTCTGTAGGAAAACACAATCACTCTCTGCAGAAGGTGAGGGGTCATTATCCCCGAACGCCCCGTCAGGGAACTGCAGGTGTCTGTCGCCAGTCGGTGAGGCCAATTATGACCCATTTTCTCTTCCTCAACTGTGTGTGGGGTCACCTGCATCCCACACTCCTGCAACAGGCTCTCTTAAACAAGGAGCTCAGAGAAGAGCCCCAACCAGGTGTTACACTGAGTTCTGTCCTCAGTCAGGTGTTACACTGAGTTCTGTCCTCAGTCAGGTGTTACACTGAGTTCTGTCCTAAGTCAGGTGTTACACCGAGTTCAGTCCCCATTCAGGTGTTACACGAGTTCTGTCCCCAGTCAGGTGTTATACTGAGTTCTGTCCTCAGTCATGTGTTACGCCCAGCTCTGTCCTCAGTTAAGTGTTACACTGAGTTCTGCCCTGACAGCATAAATGGCGCCTGGTACACCACAGTCATACAGAAATCTGGATTAGCTGCTGTGTTGTAGTCAGCACATCAGAAGGGTACTTTAAGGTCATGCTCACATTCCAGCTTATTTAACTCCAATACATAAGATTCCTCTTTTAAATAATTTCCTTGACGATCTTGTGTTATATCATGAATAGACCACACACCCTGCTTTTGTCTTGATAAAGTGATTATCGATCACAAGGCCATGAGTTACTGCTGACTGGAAGCCGGAGGCTGTTAGAATCACTTCTAAACAGATCAGTAAGAGAAGTGAATTAAAGTACATTAAGGTCTGTTTTCACAAAGCACCTCTGAACAGGAGCACTGATCTGTGATCAAACTTCCACTGCCCACCACTGACACTCATCACTTATAGACCAAAGAGTAAACTGTTCCTGGATCAGCAGTCCTGTTCAGAGTCATTTTAAGAATCCAGCCTGTAGAACACAAAACATAACAATAAGCCTTTTCTACCATTTTAAATAACAATTTGGTTTGTGTTTATGTTTCTATATACGTACTGAGATAATTCAGATTTGGTACCAAACTTTATTCTAGGTTAGGAAAAGGTCAAAGAAAAGAGTTAGTATATAACTAGAGGACTCGGCAATCGAGTACATGTATCCCCTGAAGGCCCCCCAGTTGGGCCCAGATGGTCCCAGAGTACCCAAAATCAATAGATGTCATGAGCTTACCATAATACATGTCCCTGTAAAATATGAAAAGAATCGGTCCACTTATGTGGCCTGTAGAGCATTCACAAGAAAATCTCTGCGGACGCGGCGGACGCGGACCCGTGACGAGGCCAAATCCATAGTATCTTCCGAACTCATTGGGGGATACAATAAATAAAGATGCAATAGAATATATTAATATTTTATCTTGAGAAAGCAATATTGAACTGAACTTTGTGAGCGTCTGTGGTATTGCAGTTATTTCTGTGGCTGTGATGTTTAAGAAAAATCCTCAGGTGAAATATGGACACCTGCTGCAGCCAAGAAAGGTTGGAAAAAAAAAAGGTTGGACATTAAGTGTTCATTAATGTCAATATTCATTATGTTAGGATCTTTCCTTTATATTTGATTATTTAATAATAATAATAATAATAATACATTTTATTTATAAGGCGGCTTTCAGGGTACTCAAGGTCGCCGTCCAACAGGTTAAAAGCAGTAAAAACAAAACAGTTAAAAGTAAAAACAAAGCTACGGTACAGCATGCTGCAGAAGTCCACACAGGTCAGCCATAAGCCTGCCTAAATAGGTGAGTCTTAAGGTGAGATGAGAATGTGGTGATAGAGTCCAGGTTTCTAATATCAGGGGGGAGGGAGTTCTAGAGGTGGGGGGGAGAGCGGCTGAAGGGTCTTAACCCCATAGTGGACAGACGAACTGGGAGGACTTTCAGAGTGATGGAGGAAGCAGACCTAAGATACCGAGTGGGAATATTAATATGTTTAAGGTCAGACAGGTATGGGGGGGGTGAGGTGATGAATTGCCTTGAATGTATGGAGGAGAATCTTGTAATCAATCCGGTACTTGATGGGAAGCCAGTGGAGTTGGTGTAGTACAGGGGTGATGTGGCTAATGACAGGGTTTCTGGTTCTGGTTCTGGTGCCGGTGAGACGGGTTTGACAAGTGTAAACAAACCCAGGTGGAACAGTTTCATTCAACTGAGAAAAGTCATTGGGATGTTGCCACGTCTCTGTCAGGCAAAGAAAATCATACTTGCGGTCAGTGATGAGGTCCTGCAGTAGTTGTCCCTTGTCCCAGTGAGGGAGCGGATGTTGAATAATCCAAATTTGACGTCGGCCGGTTGGTTGGAGAAGCTGACATTAGCCGACCTAGCCAGGCGGGCTAACACGATGTGATCCACCTCCCTACGGGTGATTCTCCGAGGGTGACGGCGGGGGGAAGACCAAATGGAGTTTATGGCAGTGGAGTGATCAACGTGGATGCTTCGTCTGGACCCGCGGTGAATGTACCTCCGATGGGGAAGGCAGGCGATGTCCGGGAAGTCGTGCAGTATAGGCAAAGGAGCAGACCGATGGAATCACAGCTGGAGGAGCTCCGCCCTCATGAATTGGAGCAGAGTTGACGCTGGATTTATTAATAAGGATAGGATAGTCCACAGGAGTACAGAGCTCACAGCGAGAAATCCACATGATGCCTGTTCGCCGAACCCGTGGTGAAGCGGTGGCCAGGTAACTCGGGTGAGTAGAACGCCAACACACTACAAGTAATGTATGAGCAGTCTAGGACACAATACTTACAAATGGATCGATTTGACAGTGAGCTCAAAAGAGATTACCAGAATCAGAATCGCCACACGTGGGAGATCTACTGCGAGCTATGCAGAAAACATCAAAACTTTAAAAAAAAACAACCGGAGAGCAGCGGCAGCCAGCAGCGGCAGCGTTCAGTCAACCGGGGAGAACATGCAAACTCCACACTCATTCATTATTAGACATTCAGAGGTTTGATTCAGCCAAATTTGACGTGCTGAAAAACTGAAACATATGGGCTCTACTAGAGATGAATTTAGTATAAAATTATATAATTAATATATAATTAATAATAAGTATAATAAGTATATAATTAATTCATCAAAATTCATTTAAATAATTCAGTATAAAATGAAACTATATTTAGCAGTGGATACAGTGTAATACTGAAATATGTGTATTTTACAGTCGGAGGTGCAGGGTCCAGGTTCAGACATTAGAAATCCACACCAGTATTTTGTTCTGACCTGCTGGGTTTGTCAGGTAGAAAAACCCTTCAGCAGTGAGATCAGCTGACTGAGCTGATGGGCGGAGTTAAAACTGGGCAGGACTTTTACTCTCTGACCCCTGGAATGTGCACCTGAGTAAACAACCCCTCACTGCCCACACTGTTTATGAGGAGTGATTTAAAAAAGGCTTCAAAACTTCACTTTCATTCCAGTTTATAACACACATGCATCAGTATAATATGCTGTTCCGGTGAAAGTAACCTCTCACTGCTGATGCTGCCATATTTCTGCCATATTTGGACATGATGCTGACAGTCTTCTGCTGTTCCGCCACTATTTACAGTCACAATATCAGTGATGGTTGAAGTGACATAAAAGAGTTTCCCTTTGGACTTGATTCTAGTGTTTGGGAATAGAAAAAAAAATTACATGGGACAAAATTAGGCGACTAAAAGGTTGTGGTTGAACACGTATTTCAACACAGATAGATGGTCTGAAAAAAATAGCTTATCAGAGAGGTAGATCACTGTCTGTTATTAGTACACACCCCTGCTGATGCTCATTGCCTCATTACTGGGGTCTATAACAGCACAAATCCTCAAACTCCTAAATCAGAGCCTGTCATTCTGCACATGTTCACACACACAATCACATCTGCTGCCAGAACCCGCAGCCATTAACTCAACTCAGTCCTGATTAATATTTTTAGCCATCAGACCATAAATATGTCATTTGTCTCGCTACAGTTGTCCACCCCTCTACAAAGACTCCATCAGCCACTAGCACTTTCATTAGAGTCACTGTTATTATTGTCTTAACTATTAGTTATAATTACCTCTCACAATTCCCCTGGCCTTAAACTGATTACGCGGTCAGAAGACCCTTTTCCCATTAATGTTGTATGGATTCTTGAAGCAATCAAAGAGGCAAAATGACCCAAATAATGTCTCACTTAAGGTCTGTACAGACTAGGTTTTAATTAAGCATTATCTATCATTCTTAATTAACCTTTAAGCCTGTGTTATTGTGGTTTTTATTAAAGACCTACATTTTCTTTGGAAGGATTTAGAGAGTCTAATTAGAGGCCTGCTCTTTGATCTGTGGCAGACATTGTACACGTCTTTATTCTGGTCCGATCCCCTCTTTCAGGATGCACAGAAACGTGTCTTCCTCTCTGTCCTCATGCATGTGGCCTTTGGCTACAGGACTTAGCACACATAGGTTAGTTAGTACACTAAGATATGTGGTGTGAATTCCCAGGTAAATAATTTTCTCTTGTAATCTATTGCCATATTTCGGTTTGCAGCTGAAAAAAGCCACTGAATAAATGTTTACTCATTGCCACCACTTTAAAAATGTTGTAATGATATAAAAACTACAATAAAAATTACTGAAGAGGAATTTTGAGTTTTCACTTCAATGATTCAAATAATTTGTCACATTAAAGAGTACAGTGTCAGAAAGAAAAGCTGTAACTGGTGCTCTAGTAGCCGACTTCAGTCTCTTGTCTTATTTTTTGGAAGTAAATCAGGGTTATGAGCATAAATTGCAAAGCAGTGTGATGGAAAAGCAATCTGTCAAAATGTCAATATTCACAGCGCAATAACATTTGCATTGAAATTTGATTCCTTCACTATTTACAGGAGTTTTAGATGAAATTTTAGTGAAGCAGTAGATTGACTTGCATGCTCTGTTAGGGTTGAATTAAGATGTTGAAATTAACTCCATTTTACCGAGGACTTATTGTAATGTCTGTTGACTGTATTGGCTGAATCACGCGCCCCAGATCAGCGCCTCTCAGCGTCCCCACAGCTCACACCAGCCAGACTCAGGGATCTAATCTCTTCCCCTTTAACTCTTAATGTAACTGATCAAACCTCAGTCATGGCCACCAGTCAACACTGAGGTTTGTGTTTATGTGTCTCAGCCTTACAGCCTCAGGCCTGATGACAGTAGTTCATACATAAAACATGTGTCAGGGGTATTTTTAGGGTGAGTGCAGTGACCTGCCTCTCCAAATGCCCCTGGCACTTCTGTGGGCCTCCCTTTCCTGTCAGCTGTTCGGAGAGAATAAGGAGAAATGTTTTACTCCACAGTGACCGTCCTGGTGATCATAGCGTCCTCCCCTGGGGCTCCATTCTGCTCTCTAGAAGTGGGAGGAGGTTATCAGACGAGAAACACACGCTAATCTGACAGCGGAGATCAGGAGGGAGTGGCAGAGGGGCGTGAACCCTATTAAACCCTATGAAATGATTGGAGGAAACAGATGAGTCTGATGAATTATGGATGAGGCAAAGGCCTTTAGGAGACAGAGTCTGTAAAATCTCAGAGCAAACTGAGGTGTGGGAGAAACACCCCGGTGCCATTATAATACACACATAATGTTTAAATATATGTAGTTTCCCACATGACCCAGTCTGTCCTGTGTGGATTAATCTATGGGAGGATCAGGAGTGAGTCTTACCTGAGGGATGTAAAACCCTTCTTCACTCCCGGCAAAATTTTTATTATTTATTCATCACCTGGCCTTTTATGTACCCTTATCCAAGATGAGTCTGAAAACCAGAGGATGTGATTTACCTGGTAACTAGTCTCGGTTCCTGCTGTTAGAGTGATGAGTTCATCCAGATATTTTCCCCAGAACTGTGTGTCTGTGTTGTATAAAGCTGTTGTGTCCTGAGTCAGTACTTTTGCCTGGTCAAAGGCAGTAAAGCTGATGTGGACCTGAGTTTTGTTTCATTCTGTGAAGAGAGTAAATAGAGGGGAGAGGGGGGATCACTCACTATAGATAATTAAAGGCCTGATGGATAACGACCTGGGTGTAAATTTAAGTGTAACGGACGCAGCATCAGAAGGTGGCCTTGACTGTGCGGGTTAATTGAGTGAAATGACATCTCATCTGTCTCAGGTGTCTAAAACAAGCTGTACATCTACAGACGAGTCCAGATTTTATCCTTGATGAGAAATTTCCGTCAGCTCTTTTCAACCTTTAGTATTCAAACCCACCCCAGTTTGTCAGCCAATTATTCTGGGGCTGAGACTCATGGTGATATTTTTACATTTATGAGGAACAGTTCAACTTTACCTGAGTTTTCTGTGCTGCAAGAATTTGATGAGTAATGTCACATATATGACTTCATGATAGTGATGTTTGTGGAAAATTGCTTATACTTTGTAATAAAAGGAATTTTTTTCTTTCAGTTCTATTTAACCTTCATCCTATCAAGTGGGGTCCATCCGGACTCTGCACCTATATATTTGTCTGCCATTTTAAAAATGTGACAGACCGCCTCACTGTTTAATGAATTTGTCAGCATTTATGTCTAATTAAAATACTAAAGAACCAGAAGATCAGCTTTTTGCATTGTGAAGGTATAATTAATTTGTTACTAGAGTAAATCTTATCTGTCTTTGATTTTATAATTGAACAGCACACTGAAAGTTAACTTCTTTTTGGGTGTTTCAGATTGATAATGAACAACAGACAAACACAAGCTGCATACAGAGCAGCAGAGGCCTTAAGGCAGATTCTGACCACAAACAAAATGAGTTTAGTGACTCATCGGGATCCGAGGCAGATCTCGTGTGTTTAATCCAGAATGACTTACACCTTCATGAGAATGTATATAATGGCAAAATTATTTTGTGGTGCTATAATTTGCTAAGTGCATGCTTGTTATTGCAATATTATTGCAATGTTATTGCAGTTATAAAACATCATTGATATTCAGCAGTAGTGGATTTGTTTTTCGATAAAGTGATGTGTGTTTGCTGCAGTGAATTTGTTCTTACTGCATTGATTTTGAGGTGTTCCCTCCTGGGTTCATAAGGACCTGCCTGGTAGTTTGTGTTTGTGAAATTAGCCTGTAGGATGAAGACCAACCTGAACTGGGAGTTTAATTTCCCCCACCAGAAGCGTCCTGTGTGTCAGAGTCGATAGAGTTCTGTACTAAATAACAGATGATTTGGTGTAATATGACTTTATGAGGTAACCAGTGTGCATATTTTAACTCATGATCCTGTATGTTTTTTGTATTCACTAAACAATGACATGACTGGTATTTCCGTCTGAGACGACACAGCATCACTGTTTCCTTACGCGAGTCTCACAGCGTCTCCGCAGTGCTGTGTGTGTGAGGGGAGGGACTCGGGGACCAACACTGAGTCCTGAGCCCGAGCGCACTGAGCTGTCACACACACTGCTGATCTCCCTCTGATATGGAATCAGTTAGACACCAGATGCGGGTAGATGGGAATGAGGATTTTATTAAACAAAAAATAAAACAGGCACGAGGGCCAACGAAAAACTTGGCCCAAAGGGTTGCAAAAAGACAACTAAGGTACGCTACACAGAGCGGGGAAACTAAAGATCAGAAAACGGCAAGAACAAAAAACCACTGGAAACTCCAGGTAGAAATTCAAGAACGAAAATAAACAACAAGACTAGGGCTATATACACAGGGACTATGAACAAAACTTGGAACCATGAACGAGGACTTGAAAGCATGACCATGAGCGACAAAACTTGCAAACATGAGCTAGAACTTGAGACACTGTCTGCCAGCCAACTTCCACCGCATCCAGATAAAGGCTTAGAAATCATGGCACATGAGGGGCAACACCTGGAGAAGGAGAAACAAGAGGCAGGGCAAGATCATGACATGGACAGAGATTGGATGACAAGACTTGCTCATTAAGAGAATGAGCGTGCTCAGCTTAAGTACCAATTAAGTATGCAGTTTGAAAGCAGCATGAATGTTCAGAACAGAAAAGCACAGCAAGATCTTGAAATAGCAAAGCAGGAATCATGACAATAAACTCCCTGTCTAAATTAGTAATATTAGTAATGTGCCTATCTAATGAATTACACCACCCAGTGAATGTTAGTAAATGTTAGTAACTTAAAAACAGTTAATTGCCAATTAAGCTTAGAAAGCCCCGAATCAGCACAGCACAGAAGGAAGGGGAAATACCAAAGCCAACCAGAGCTCAAAAATGTGCAACAACGAAGGCACGGGGCGGAACGCAGACAAGCGGTGGAGTGGCTTGGCAGACCTGGCGAAAACAAAAACATGGAAAAGTAAAAACATGGACGATAAATGGGAACTATGAAATGTAAAATCCTGATACAAGAAACTGTTAAAACTATGACATGAACTATGAAATCTGGAACGTGAAACTGTTAAAACCATAAATGCCGTCCTGGCCAAAGGCCAGGACCCCAGAACACAACACCCTCACAGTAAAAATACTTTAAAATGCAAACACTCATCCGCATATGTGCCGGTACGCAAGACCTCTCTTGTGCTGAAAGGGAAGGTGATGCCTGTGTTAAACAGCTCAGTATGAATGTCCTCCATTGTGTTTTTCTTGTGTTCAGTTTCAAATGTTCGGAGGAGAATTTCACTATCAACACGTCCGCAGGAAAGGAGCCTTTCCACTGTGTTCCCCTTAAACATTATTCTCTCATCAGGGAAGAGTTTTTAAACCCTGAATACATTTTGAGTGTTAGATATGAACTGTTAGTGGCTCAGGATTAGACATGTGGGAAATTTTATTGAAATATGAAAAAGTGTTAATAGTGTGAGTAATAGCACTAAACACATCACTATATATGAGGAGATGGGCACATATCAGAGACTCTGTTTTATATTACTAAAGTCAATAGCAGCTGGAGGTCCTTTTGTGAAGGTGACATTGAGGCCATTCGGTTTTGCTGAATAAAATATCAGTGATGATGGCCTGAGCTCCTGCAGGTCACACTGCTTTCCTCTTCTCTTTCAATCATCTCTCACTGCCCGAGGTGTCCGACAGAATGGGCCAATAACTCTGCCTTCATCAGATGCTGGTGCATCTCCATCATAGATACATGTATATTGTTTTAGCTCAATTTACTGAGCCTGTTAGCTAAGAGTTTTGTGGCCGACATTTTATTTTGGAGAATGCTGTACTCTAAAGCTGTTAACAAATATAAAAGACCAAACAATACCTTTCTAGTATGGTACACACAACCATATACCAGGGATGTTCAAATCATGGGAAACACTGCCATCAGTGACAGATAAGTAAAGCTCACTGTGTTCTGTTTCTGGGCCTGATTTAGATATAGATTGATTCCATTCAGCGGTGATGTTTACAGCAGTATCTGTGTGCTTCAGAGAATCATGTCAAAGCTCAAACCTTGAATAGAATTAGAAATAAAAAAATGTTCAATATAAACTATAATTACATGCCTGATCAAACATCAGGTAGAAGCAAAATTCAGGCTTATTTCAGACACCTAAAATAATATTTCTGCTCCCTTCTGCTCCACTCCTCCCTCAGACAAAGGAACAGGAAGTGATTGTTCAGAGCCATGATCTTGTGCATAACAGGCTGCTTTATGGACAAACCCAGTGCTAATGACCTACATAAATTACCTCAGCTCTCTTGAGCTAATTAAATCCTATCAACACACATAACAGGCCTTTTGATGATGGAGGAAGTGCAAACAGTGCTGAGGAGTTGGATGAATATTGAATCTCATCCTGTGCAATACGTCTCATCCCTGCCCTGTTTGGTAGTTTTACAGTCTGCAGTAAACACACCTAGTGTATGTCCATACGGCCTGAATGGTGCAATTAGGGTCATGGCAATTAAATATTTATAAGTTTGCAAGTGTGGCCTCTGATTTTGTTGAGGCGGTTTTTGCCTGCCCAGATTACATTCGGCACATTTTTAGAACCCATTTGGTGCTTGTTCCAATCCCAGCTTTGGCTCAATACCAGTATGGGGCAGAAAATGATCTCAGAATCGATGAGGGTGGCTGTTAAAAACACAAAATGTGAGTTTTTCACGCACATTTAAGTTTTTTATAAACAGCTTTGGCCAAAGTGCTTTTCACTGAAATTGAACTCATCGGACGCCACCCAGCCCACCAATGAAATCCTACAAGTCATGAAGCATTCTCTTCATGTCGAAAAAACTGAATTAACACCCCCCTTTGTCTCAGCTCATCTGAAACAGGTCTTTCCATGTTTGTCTTTTACAGGCTGTAATCGCTGAGGTGATGCGCCCCAGGAGACGCTCCAATCTACTGAATCCCAGGTAACTCTGTACACTCACCACAGGTCTAATGTTGGTAGATGTGCTCTTGACGGTGGATTGCGGCGGATCAATAACGGCCTCCCGGTTGGGGGCGGGGGAGGTTCCCCAGAGGACAGGCCGTAATTGTTAACAGCGAAGGCCACCTGGGAATTCACAGGAGCCAGGAAGCAGGCCGTCAGGACGATCACAGAACCAGCCAATCAAGGGTTATTTCACAGCCGCTGCACCAGTAATGGAGAGCAGCAGGGCTGGTGTGGCTGAGACAGGCAGCTCTGTTAAATTAGGCTGCTGAGCGGCGAGTGAGAAGCTCCTCTGAGACAGAGAGATGGAGAGATAAATAATGAGATAAATATATAAATAGGTGTGGAAGGTGAGGGCACAGACCGTGAAGAGGAGGTGAGGGGAGCAGTGTGTAAGTGTGTTCTTCTCCGCGTGACTCACAGCCCCACAATGCATTCAGCTCACACCAGGACTGTTTGGCAAAATGTCAACCCCATAGATCCCTGATGTAGACTCTGATTACACTGGCACAGTGTACTATAAGTTTGCTGCCCTCCAGGGTTACTTGGAAAAAAAAGTCCATAACTGTTATTATAGTGCTGTTGTAAACGGTCTTGTGCTGTAAACCTGTGTGGAATTTATTGAATTATTAGAGCTGGTTTGAACACAAATACTGTCAGTGCTGATGCTACTATTACTCACTGATGTTACTATTACAACTAATACCACTATTACTACTACTACTAATACTACTACTACTACTTCTACTCTACTACTACTACTACTACTACTACTAATAATAATAATAATAATAATGAAGGAGTGCATTTAGAAGCAATGTAAGAATAAATAACTGTGAGATATGTTGATGTCCTGAATTATACAGGAGCACATGGTGATGATATTGCAGAAGCCCACAGTGATGCATAACTGATTGTTTTGACTCTCTGTTGGACCACCCATGATAGCCCACCCACAGTTACCTAATCAGTTCCGCTGACAGGAAGCAGGGCCCACGCTAAAGAGAGCCAAAATGGCCGTCTGTAACCGACTGTCCTGCTGAGATGTAAATGAGATCAGTCTGAACTGCTAAACTGTTGTCTGCAAACCAATTCAGTGGACAAGAGCACATGAGGACATTTGACTATAGCCTTATGGACAGGAAGACATACGGACATTTGACTATAGCCTTATGGGAAAGATGAATTTCAGCAGTCGTTTACAACAGTCCAGGAAATGCACTTTCTGGAGAATTTTCATGATAACCTTCAGAAGGTAAACCTTATTGGGCTGCATGACACTGCATTGAACAGCTAAACTAGTGAAATCAGGTCACACTAATTTAAGCCTGAAATGAAGTCCGACAGGAATCTGAGGGTGGAGCTCAAGGAACAAGCTGAGGAACAGAGCCTCAGAGCTCCGGTCTGTAAAACATTTTAGCAATGAAACATTAATTAGTGGTGGGACCCAAATTTAAAATTTTGTATCCATCAGGGGCCGTGAAATACAAGTGAGCCACAGACTCATTCCAGGACTGACCTCATACTCTCCTGTGAGCCATTTTGCGTCTCGACCCACAGTTTAAGAAACACTGCCTTAGGGCTGGAACACCACAGAACTTAGTCTAAGTGTGTTCAACCAGTCATCGAGTTTAATCTTATCCTGTTAACTGTCTACTTTATCTCTTTAAATAAGGCTGGCTATCAGCGTTTAACAGAAACAAGACATAAGACCCTTCACAACAAACAGATACAGACACAGAAAAGGACCGTATGTGTCAGTCGTCTGAAAACACCTCTGGGCTGAAGTGTTTCATAATGTGTCAGTGATTGTGAGGGAGACTTTCCTGAAGTAAATCATACTGAGTGTCATGGTTCTGTGATTGTGTTCGTGCTTTATGTTCATGGTCATGTCTTTTCTTTATTCTTTTTGGTTATTGTATTCTCCGGTTTTCAGTTTATACCATTTTCAGTTTCATTGCACTTGTCTCCCCTGTCTTGTGATCAGTTGGTTCAGTCCGTCTCCCCAGTCTGTGTGCTCACCTGCTTCGGGTGATTTCAATGATTTCTGGTGTTCAATTATTATTACTTCATTATTATTTAATTATTATTACTTTAATTCTCGTTTACTTCCTTCGCCTTGCTTTTCTAGATTACTAACAAGACTAACATTTATGTTTTGTATCATAGTCTACTAACCCAACTAATCCATCTATATATAACTAACTGACTCACTACCACTTTGGTTACATTGTAGAGCTGCCCCTCTACTAATTATTACTAATTCAATCTCAGCAATTGCCCTGTTCTAGTCTCCGCCTCTTGCTTGGCTTTCCCTGTCTCTCCCTGTGTTTCAGTGAGAATCTCTCACACCTGCTTAATTACTTTCCTGCCCTCATTGTCTGTGCACTCAGAACTCCTCGACCGGAGCTGTTTATTTGTCATAGGATGTCTGTGTGAATCCAGTCCATGTCTTGGCTTTTGCCACTTGTTGTGGTTTTGGATTTCCCCATGTGTACCTTCCTCTGTAATTAGGTCTCATCCAATTCACCTGTTCCCTGCAGAGCACGTGACTTCCCTTCTGTCTATTTAGAGTCCTGACTGCGGTTCTGACTTTGTCAGAATGTTGATCAATATTCCTTTGTGCAGAGTCTCTTGTATGCCAATTGATAATTGTTTCCCTCCGACTGTTTCGTCCGACCTTGATTTTTGCCAAAGCCCTTCTGTCTTGTTTTGTTTTTCTGGATTTTTGACCCATTTCTGTACAACCATGTCTACTGTGTTTGGATGCCCTGTGTATGACCCTCTGCTTTGGATTTCGACTACGATTTTTTTGCCGACTGTCTATGTACCGTCACACTTCTGTTTTTCTGGTTTAGACCCCGGCCTGTCTAGTCAACTTTGTTTTTGGATTTCGTTTCATGGCTTGGCAATTATTGTTTCTTCTAGTCCTGACCCTGCTATCAATAAAGGCACGCGATTTTTGGATTTTCCTCTCTCGCTTGTGCTTCCTGAACGCAGCGTCACATTGAGACTGAGAGATTCCGGCTAAAATTAAGGTTAAAACACAATAATAAGAAAGTTCAAGCAGAAGGACGAAACTCAGACGTATTTAATTAATCAAAGTCTGAATCTTGCAGAATGGTTAACAAATACACATTAATTCAATTTATGGTGCGCGAATACTTTCACTTTTATTGTGCTTATTGCATGCATTATGTGGTTCAAGTACTTTTCATGTGGTTATAAAGAACTGACAAAAAGGAGGGAAAAGTACATTTTGATGTTAGATTTTCCTTAATGTTTACAATCAAACGTCTCATTCCCTGGGTTTGTTCTGGCTTTCAGCGCCGGTAGGAGGGTGTGATGTCTTGGAATGAGGAGTAAAGATTAAATTGTCGTGGAAATTCAAATTTATTGCATATACACTGAGGACTGAAGACAAGTTGTTTCTCCATGTTGCAAATGCAACAGTCCTTTATTCTAGCAAGAAGAGAAATCAATACAACCAGCAACACAGGGTGTGGCTCCCAGAAATGCAGGAAGAGGATTCATCATCACAACACATTTATACATTTGCCAAGCAGCTCATTAGCTGTAAAACTCTTAATACTGATATGTGTGATATAGTTCAGGCATTCAAGCAATACACATATTCCATCACATAAATAAGCAAACATTTAATTCAAAATGAAATGCACAGGCATCTTTAAATAGCATCTCATTTACCCTGAACTTGAACATAAATGACAAACATCAGAAGCGGCGGGACATCATGGGGCACAGACACAAACCACAAGGCAGTCCTGAGTGTTTTAGTACTTTATTGAGATAAGCAGTCTCAGTTTCATTACTTTTATGCATAATAAGGAAAAATCTTGTTAATAACCTCCTGACAGGTCTAGAACACTTGTTACAATGAGTGTAACAGGACACAGCAGATGTTCATATTGAATCCAGGAGTAGGCAGACTCGGATAATGCGAGGATTGGTTTTTGCCTGTGATTAGCTGTAGGGCCAGTTACTGTTCCCATCTTGTGCAGAGCAGAGGAGGAGTCGCTGTAAAGGCCTGTACCTGCAGCAGGCAGTGAGCTGAACTCAGTGTTACACACCTGACAGAGATCCTGCCAATGAGACACGTGTCTGGGCTGGTATCCTGTCTGCAGTGAGAGAGTTCCTGTTTAGGCAGTTCCTGCCTGTGTGAGGTTTTACGAAATGAACCAAGAGCAAACACCAGTAAAATGCAAAAAGGAGGCTTTATTTCTGAAGGGGGAAACCCCCAACAGAGCTGGCAACAGTACAAAGTCCGAAATCCAAAATCAGAATCCAAAGGGCGAAATCCAGAGTCATACACAGGGCACCAATCACAAAAAATCGTAGTCAGACAAAAGAGGTCAAAAAACAAGAATGCGGCAAAAGTACAGGGAGAAGGCAAAGCTCGATATCAAGGACGGTCCAGTCAGAAAGATAAACACTGAGAAATCAAGGCGAGAAACGTGGCACGAGAAAACTAGAAAGAACGATCTGACAAGAAAGTGTACCAAACAGACATCTTATATACACACCCAGGGTAAACACATGACCAGGGAGAACAGGTGCAATCAATGGTAACAATGATCAGGGAGAGACACATGAGGAATAAACTAATTACATGAATTTGGCTGTAGCCAAAACACAGACAGGGATCACAAGACAAACCTAAGTACAAAACAACTCCGGTTAAGGAGTGCTAAAGTGCCAAGATAAAAGAATAGGAAAGCACAAAGTATAAGTGAAAATCCACAGAAACTTGCAGCAGAGATAATTAGGGATAGAAAAGGAGGGCGGAGATTAGAATTGGGCGACTGCTGAGAGATCGTTAGTCAATTAGTATGTGCAGCTTTACAATCCTGAGTGCATGTTAGAAAGTTAGTAAAACTATACAAGATTAGTGTGGTTAGTAATTAGCAAAAACAATAAACTGTTAGTTTGTGTTAGTAAGACAGTAAAAGAGAGAGGAAGGAAGAACACGAGATAATGAAAGAAGATTGAAACCCAGAAACTAATAAATCACCCGAATGAGTGGCACACAAGACAAGGGACCGTGAGCAAAGATACACACATGACAAGACAGGGGAGACAAAGTGCAAAGCACGGAAATGAAAACATGGCATGGAAACTAAATGATCTAAACATGAAAAATAAACAGGAAATCTAAATTACCAAAACACAATTCACAATCCTAAGAAAAGTCAAAGGGCAGGCAGTGGTCACTAAACACAGAAATCCTAAACATGGCAGAGCCAGGCACAGAACTTAAACATGACATGCAGAATCAGAACAGAACATGAGCAAAAAGCAGAATCACAACAACCTGTCCCTCTCATATCTGTGCTGGTCCTGTGAAAGTGGAGACTGTGATGCAAAGATTCATCTGGGATAACACTTTACATTATGCTGACATAACACTGTCATACAGGTGACTTAAGAGCTGTCACTGGATGGCGTAGAATGATACCAGTTTATATCAAATAACATCATGCTGCCCTTCAGTTTTTCAGGGACTGTCAGTCAGAGGAGTCAGAAGATTCCTGATAAAAGGATGACTGAGCTACTGTGTGTCAGAAATTGACATAATTCCTTGTCATACGACTATCAGTAAGGGTTATGATTGATGTTACTTCCATACCATTAACAGTAAAATGTACATGTAGTGACATCATCTGTTGCATAGTCTTGTGAGTGCTCTGGTGTCATTTACAGGACAGTGTTAAATCTGCCTGATGTCAGGGGTTTGATGAGAAGTGTAACCTCTGTTAGCACAGCTACATAAACCATCATGATGTCACTGCATACAGGACACAGGGCAGCCTGATTCCTGCAAAGGCTAAAGGAGTGAAAAAACATGGAGAAACACTTTAACACAAATCTCACCCATTAGTTAAACATATTTAGCACAAATTAAATCTGCACTGAGCTTCTCTGAGGTTAAAATTGTTATAACATAGCATTTTGTTTTTGAAAATGTCACAAAAAATGAAAGAAAAAATTAATAAATTAGGACAATAACAGGGGCTGGAATTGTATTTGGTGTATAATTAGAGGAGCTGTAATTGTGTTTGGTGTGTAATTACAGGAGCTGTAATTGTACTTGTTGTTTAATATCAGGAGCTGTAAGTGTGTTTGTTGTGTAATTACTGGAGCTTTAATTGTGTGTGGAGTATAATTACAGGAGCTGTAATTGTGTATAGTGAGTAATTACAGGAGCTATAAGCGCGCTTGGTGTGTAATCACAGGAGCTGTAATTGTGTGTGGTGTGTAATAACAGGAGTTATGAGTGTGTTTGGTGTGTAATTACAGGAGCTGTAAGTGTGTTTGTTGCGTTATTACTGGAGCTGTAATTGTGTATGGTGAGTAATTACAGGAGCTATAAGCGTGTTTGGCGTGTAATTACAGGAGCTGTAATTGTGTGTGGTGTGTAATAACAGGAGTTGTGAATGTGTTTGGTGTGTAATTACAGGAGTTGCAATTGTGTTTGATATGTAATTACTGGAGCTGTAAGTGTGTTTGTTGTGTAATTACAAGAGCTGTAAGAATGTGTTGGTGTGAAATTACAGGAGCTGTAAGTGTGTTTGGTGTGTAATAACAGGAGCAGTAAGTGTGTTTGGTGTGTAATTACAGGAGCTGTAAGTGTGTTTGATGTGAAATTACAGGAGCTGTAAGTGTGTTTGGTGTGTGATTACCGGAGCTGTAAGTGTGTTTGATATGTAATTACAGGAGATGTAAGTGTTTTGCTGTGTAATTACAGGAGCTGTAATTGTGTGTGGTGTGTAATTACAGGAGCTATAAGTGTGATTGATGTGTAATTACAGGAGCTGTAAGTGTGTTGGGTGTGTAATTAAAGGAGCTGTAAGTGTGTTTGGTGTGTAATTACAGGAGCTGTAATTGTGTGTGGTGTGTAATAACAGGAGTTGTGACTGTGTTTGGTGTTTAATTACAGGAGTTGCAATTGTGTTTGATATGTAATTACCGGAGTTGTAAGTGTGTTTGTTGTGTAATTACAAGAGCTGTAAGAGTGTGTTGGTGTGTAATTACAGGAGCTGTAAGTGTGTTTGTTGTGTAATTACAGGAGCTGTAATTGTGTTTGGTGTGTAATTACAGGAGCTGTAAGTGTGTTTGATGTGAAATTACAGGAGCTGTAAGTGTGTTTGGTGTGTAATTACCGGAGCTGTAAGTGTGTTTGATATGTAATTACAGGAGATGTAAGTGTTTTGCTGTGTAATTACAGGAGCTGTAATTGTGTGTGGTGTGTAATAACAGGAGTTGTGACTGTGTTTGGTGTGTAATTACAGGAGTTGCAATTGTGTTTGATATGTAATTACTGGAGCTGTAAGTGTGTTTGTTGTGTAATTACAAGAGCTGTAAGAGTGTGTTGGTGTGTATTACAGGAGCTGTAAGTGTGTTTGGTGTGTAATTACAGAAGCAGTAAGTGTGTTTGGTGTGTAATTACAGGAGCTGAAGTGTGTTTGATGTGAAATTACAGGAGCTGTAAGTGTGTTTGGTGTGTAATTACCAGAGCTGTAAGTGTGTTTGATATGTAATTACAGGAGATGTAGTGTAATTACAGGAGCTGTAAGTGTGTTTGGTGGGTGATTAGAGGCGCTGTAGTTGTTTTGGGGTTGTAATTCCGGAAGCTGATAGTGTGTTTTGTGTTTAATTACAGGAGCTGTGATTGTGTTTGGTGTTTAATTACAGGAGCTGTGATTGTGTTTGGTGTGTAATTACAGGAGCTGTTAGTATTTTTTGTGTGTAATTACCGGAGCTGTAAGTGTGTTTGGTGTTTAATTACCAGAGCTGTAAGTGTGTTTGGTGTGTAATTACAGTAGCTGTAAGTGTGTTTGGTGTGTAATTAAAGGAGTTGTAAGTGTGTTTGTGTGTAATTACAGCAGCTGTGATTGTGTTTGGTGTTTAATTGCAGGAGCTGTGATTGTGTTTGGTGTGTAATAACAGGTGCGGTTAGTGTGTTTTGTGTTTATTTACAGGAGCTGTGAGTGTGTTTGGTGTGTAGTTACCGGAGCTGTAAGTGTGTTTGATATGTAATTACAGGAGATGTAGTGTAATTACAGGAGCTGTAAGTGTGTTTGGTGGGTGATTACAGGAGCTGTAAGTGTGTTTGGGGTGTAATTACAGGAGCTGATAGTGTGTTTTGTGTTTAATTACAGGAGCTGTGATTGTGTTTGGTGTTTAATTACAGGAGCTGTGATTGTGTTTGGTGTGTAATAACTGGTGCTGTTAGTGTGTTTTGTGTTTATTTACAGGAGCTGTGAGTGTGTTTGGTGTATAATTACAGGAGCTGAAGTGTGTTTGGGGTGTAATTACAGGAGCTGTAATTGTGTTTGGTGTGTAATTACAGGAGCTGTAAGTGTGTTTGGTGTGTAATTACAGGAGCTGTAAGTGTGTTTGGTGTGAAATTACAGGGGCTGTTTGTGTGTTTGGTGTGTAATTACAGGAGCAGTAAGTGTGTTTGGTGTGTAATTACAGGAGCTGTAAATGTGTTTGATGTGAAATTACAGGAGCTGTAAGTGTGTTTGGTGTGAAATTACAGGAGCCTTTTGTGTGTTTGGTGTGTAATTACTGGAGCAGTAAGTGTGTTTTGTGTGTAATTACAGGAGCTGTAACTGTGTTTGGTGTGTAATTACAGGAGCTGTAAGTGTGTTTGATGTGAAATTACAGGAGCTGTAAGTATGTTTGGTGTGTAATTACAGGAGCTGTAACTGTGTTTGTTGTGTAATTACAGGAGCTCTAAGTGTGTTTTTTGTGTAATTACAGGACCTGTAAGTGTGTTTGTTGTGTAATTACACGAGCTGTTAGTGTGTTTATTCTGTAATTACAGGAGCAGTAAGTGTGTTTGGTGTGAAATTACAGCAGCTGTTAGTGTGTTTGGTGGGTAATTACAGGAGCTGTAAGTGTGTTTGTTGTGTAATTGCAGGAGCTGTAATTGTGTTTGGTGGATAATTACAGGAGCTGTAAGTGTGTTTGGTGTGAAATTACAGGAGCTGTAATTGTGTTTGATGTGAAATTACAGGAGCTGTAAGTGTGTTTGATGTGAAATTACAGGAGCTGTAAGTGTGTTTGGTGTGTAATTACAGGAGCTGTTAGTGTGTTAATTATGTAATTACAGGAGCAGTAAGTGTGTTTATTGTGTAATTACAGCAGCTGTCAGTGTGTTAATTCTTTAATTACAGGAGCTGTAAGTGTGTTTGGTGTGTAATTACAGGAGCTGTAAGTGTGTTTGGTGTGTAATTACTGGAGCTGTAAGTGTGTTTGGTGTGTAATTACAGGAGCTGTAAGTGTGTTTGATCTGAAATTACAGGAGCTGTAAGTGTGTTTGGTGTGAAATTACAGGAGCTGTAACTGTGTTTGTTGTGTAATTACAGGAGCTGTAAGTGTGTTTGGTGTGAAATTACAGGAGCTGTTAGTGTGTTTGGTGTGTAATTACAGGACCTGTAAGTGTGTTTGGTGTTTTATTACAGGAGCTGTCAGTGTGTTTTGTGTTTAATTACAGGAGCTGTGATTGTGTTTGGTGTGTAATTACAGGAGCTGTAAGTGTGTTTGTTGTGTAATTACAGGAGCTGTAATTGTGTTTGGTGTGGAATTACAGGAGCGGTAATTGTGTTTGGTGTGAAGTTAGAGCGGCTGTCAGTGTGTTTGGTGGGTAATTACAGGAGCTGTAAGTGTGTTTGTTGTGTAATTACAGGAGCTGTTAGTGTGTTTATTCTGTAATTACAGGAGCTTTTAAGTGTGTTTGTTGTGTAATTACAGGAGCTGTAAGTGTGTTTGGTGTGGAATTACAGGAGCTGGAAGTGTGTTTGGTGTGTAATTACAGGAGCTGTACGTATGTTTTGTGTTTAATTACAGGAGCTGTGATTGTGTTTGGTGTTTAATTACAGGAGCTGTGATTGTGTTAGGTGTGTAATTACTGGAGCTGTAAGTGTGTTTTGTGTTTAATTACCGGAGCTGTAAGTGTGTTTGGTGTGTAATAACAGGAGCTTTAAGTGTGTTTGGTGTGTAATTGCATGTGCTGTAAGTGTTTTGTGTGTAATTACAGGAGCTGTAACTGTGTTTGGTGTGTAATTACAGGAGCTGTAAGTGTGTTTGATGTGAAATTACAGGAGCTGTAAGTATGTTTGGTGTGTCATTACAGGAGCTGTAACTGTGTTTGTTGTGTAATTACAGGAGCTCTAAGTGTGTTTGTTGTGTAATTACAGGAGCTGTAAGTGTGTTTGTTGTGTAATTACACGAGCTGTTAGTGTGTTTATTCTGTAATTACAGGAGCAGTAAGTGTGTTTGGTGTGAAATTACAGCAGCTGTTAGTGTGTTTGGTGGGTAATTACAGGAGCTGTAAGTGTGTTTGTTGTGTAATTACAGGAGCTGTAATTGTGTTTGGTGGGTAATTACAGGAGCTGTAAGTGTGTTTGGTGTGAAATTACAGGAGCTGTAATTGTGTTTGATGTGAAATTACAGGAGCTGTAAGTGTGTTTGATGTGAAATTACAGGAGCTGTAAGTGTGTTTGGTGTGTAATTACAGGAGCTGTTAGTGTGTTAATTATGTAATTACAGGAGCAGTAAGTGTGTTTATTGTGTAATTACAGGAGCTGTCAGTGTGTTAATTCTGTAATTACAGGAGCTGTAAGTGTGTTTGGTGTGTAATTACAGGAGCTGTAAGTGTGTTTGGTGTGTAATTACTGGAGCTGTAAGTGTGTTTGGTGTGTAATTACAGGAGCTGTAAGTTTGTTTGATCTGAAATTACAGGAGCTGTAAGTGTGTTTGGTGTGAAATTACAGGAGCTGTAACTGTGTTTGTTGTGTAATTACAGGAGCTGTAAGTGTGTTTGGTGTGAAATTACAGGAGCTGTTAGTGTGTTTGGTGTGTAATTACAGGACCTGTAAGTGTGTTTGGTGTTTTATTACAGGAGCTGTCAGTGTGTTTTGTGTTTAATTACAGGAGCTGTGATTGTGTTTGGTGTTTAATTACAGGAGCTGTGATTGTGTTTGGTGTGTAATTACAGGAGCTGTAAGTGTGTTTGGTGTGTACTTACAGGAGCTGTAAGTGTGTTTGGTGTGAAATTACAGGAGCTGTTAGTGTGTTTGGTGGGTAATTACAGGAGCTGTAAGTTTGTTTGTTGTGCAATTACAGGAGCTGTAATTGTGTTTGGTGTGTAATTACAGGAGCTGTAATTGTGTTTGGTGTGAAATTACAGGAGCTGTTAGTGTGTTTGGTGGGTAATTACAGGAGCTGTTAGTGTGTTTATTCTGTAATTACAGGAGCTGTAAGTGTGTTTGTTGTGTAATTACAGGAGCTGTTAGTGTGTTTATTCTGTAATTACAGGAGCTTTTAAGTGTGTTTGGTGTGTAATTAAAGAAGCTGTAAGTGTGTTTGGTGTGTAATTACAGGAGCTGTAAGTGTGTTTGGTGTGTAATTACAGGAGCTGTACGTATGTTTTGTGTTTAATTACAGGATCTGTGATTGTGTTTGGTGTTTAATTACAGGAGCTGTGATTGTGTTAGGTGTGTAATTACTGGAGCTGTAAGTGTGTTTTGTGTTTAATTACCGGAGCTGTAAGTGTGTTTGGTGTGTAATAACAGGAGCTTTAAGTGTGTTTGGTGTGTAATTGCATGTGCTGTAAGTGTTTTGTGTGTAATTACAGGAGCTGTAACTGTGTTTGGTGTGTAATTACAGGAGCTGTGATTGTGTTAGGTGTGTAATTACAGGAGCTGTAACTGTGTTTGGTGTGTCATTACAGGAGCTGTAACTGTGTTTGTTGTGTAATTACAGGAGCTCTAAGTGTGTTTGTTGTGTAATTACAGGAGCTGTAAGTGTGTTTGTTGTGTAATTACACGAGCTGTTAGTGTGTTTATTCTGTAATTACAGGAGCAGTAAGTGTGTTTGGTGTGAAATTACAGCAGCTGTTAGTGTGTTTGGTGGGTAATTACAGGAGCTGTAAGTGTGTTTGTTGTGTAATTACAGGAGCTGTAATTGTGTTTGGTGGGTAATTACAGGAGCTGTAAGTGTGTTTGGTGTGAAATTACAGGAGCTGTAATTGTGTTTGATGTGACATTACAGGAGCTGTAAGTGTGTTTGATGTGAAATTACAGGAGCTGTAAGTGTGTTTGGTGTGTAATTACAGGAGCTGTTAGTGTGTTAATTATGTAATTACAGGAGCAGTAAGTGTGTTTGGTGTGTAATTACAGGAGCTGTCAGTGTGTTAATTCTGTAATTACAGGAGCTGTAAGTGTGTTTGGTGTGTAATTACAGGAGCTGTAAGTGTGTTTGGTGTGTAATTACTGGAGCTGTAAGTGTGTTTGGTGTGTAATTACAGGAGCTGTAAGTGTGTTTGATCTGAAATTACAGGAGCTGTAAGTGTGTTTGGTGTGAAATTACAGGAGCTGTAACTGTGTTTGTTGTGTAATTACAGGAGCTGTAAGTGTGTTTGGTGTGAAATTACAGGAGCTGTTAGTTTGTTTGGTGTGTAATTACAGGAGCTGTGATTGTGTTTGGTGTTTTATTACAGGAGCTGTGATTGTGTTTGGTGTGTAATTACAGGAGCTGTAAGTGTGTTTGGTTTGTACTTACAGGAGCTGTAAGTGTGTTTGGTGT
The DNA here is from genome assembly GCA_029721435.1 of Gymnothorax reevesii. Taxonomy (NCBI): domain Eukaryota; kingdom Metazoa; phylum Chordata; class Actinopteri; order Anguilliformes; family Muraenidae; genus Gymnothorax; species Gymnothorax reevesii. The sequence goes on from CM056576.1 coordinate 137,474,751, forward strand.
GAAATTACAGGAGCTGTTAGTGTGTTTGGTGGGTAATTACAGGAGCTGTAAGTGTGTTTGTTGTGTAATTACAGGAGCTGTAATTGTGTTTGGTGTGTAATTACAGGAGCTGTAATTGTGTTTGGTGTGAAATTACAGGAGCTGTTAGTGTGTCTGGTGGGTAATTACAGGAGCTGTTAGTGTGTTTATTCTGTCATTACAGGAGCTGTTAGTGTGTTTGTTGTGTAATTTCAGGAGCTGTTAGTGTGTTTATTCTGTAATTACAGGAGCTTTTAAGTGTGTTTGGTGTGTAATTACAGGAGCTGTAAGTGTGTTTTGTGTTTAATTACAGGAGCTGTACGTATGTTTTGTGTTTAATTACAGGAGCTGTGATTGTGTTTGGTGTTTAATTACAGGAGCTGTGATTGTGTTAGGTGTGTAATTACTGGAGCTGTAAGTGTGTTTTGTGTTTAATTACCGGAGCTGTAAGTGTGTTTGGTGTGTAATAACAGGAGCTTTAAGTGTGTTTGGTGTGTAATTGCATGTGCTGTAAGTGTTTTGTGTGTAATTACAGGAGCTGTAACTGTGTTTTGTGTGTAATTACAGGAGCTTTAAGTTTGTTTGATGTGTAATTACAGGAGCTGTAACTGTGTTTTGTGTGTAATTACAGGAGCTTTAAGTTTGTTTGATGTGTAATTGCAGGAGCTGTAAGTGTGTTTGGTGTTGAGCGGCTCCTCTGAGCAACAGTCATTAGTCCTGAGGCCCCCTCTTTTTATTGGTGGACAGGGCTCACAATGTGCTGTGCAGCTAAGACCTGACGGATCCACAGTCTGGAGAAATGGCGGTGTCATCATCACTCCCCCTCTGTGGTCACATGATCATGTCTCCTCAGCTCCCCGCCCCCATCTGATACTCCAGTAGAGAGACTCAGAACCGAGAGAGGAGCCTGTCGTCCCAACAAACACCATTACTGACGACCTAATGACAGAAGTGTGTGTGTGTGTGTCATGGGAACTACAGGGCTTGTCGGTCTGTTTATTTACAAACACAAATACATACACACAGACACACACACACACACACACTCACACACAAACACACACAAACCCTCATCCACACGCATACGCATATTATTAAAGACATATGATATTGACTTTTTCTTTTTTTCCCCGGGTGCCCAGTTTTAGTTTTTATTCAAAAACTGTCGCACACTGTTTAAGGCACCAAATAATTGTGTTTCCAACTTTATCAGCTTAGGGTACAAGATACTGGGCAACAGTAAATCGATTGCTTCTCTCGTAAATTTTCTGCCTTTTGTCCTACAACCTGAAATAAAAAAGGAAAAAAAAATGTATATATATATATATATATATATATATATATATATATATATATATATATATATATATCAGTAAATAGATCATGGAAAAACATCACTAGAATAGACCTGCAGGAGCAAACAACTTTACCTCATGAAATTTTCGGGGATCAGAATTTATTTGGCTGTATGATATTTAGACTCAGTCACCATTATGTAGATTTCATCTCATGATGGAAATGTGATTTTAATGTAAATTATGGATTAACATTAAGACGCATGTCTAATTCCTCTCTTCCATTTACTGGCTGAGAGATAGTGTGTGTTTGTGCGTGTGTGTGTGTTTGTGTGTGCGTGTGTTTTAACTTAAAAATGATTATTTTGACTTTACATGAATTTGAATAATGATGTTTGTCTCAAGCACTGAATAAAGACCCTTTTGTTACACAGAGATACATGGTTTACAGAGACTCTCAGGCAGAGATAAATCTGATTCAGACGCTTACTGTAGGGCAGTATACCACGTTAAACCCATGAGGGTGTTACAGGAAATAATTCTACTGCTGAATAAACAAAGTTTGAAGGCTCTGTTTGGCGTGAACAGAGTCATGTATGTACGGCATGATATTGCATGCACTGAGTCATATATGTAAGGGTGTGGAATCTATAGAGTCATGTATGCACTGTTACAGTATTGCATGCATAGGGTCATATACAGTACAGTGTGCTCTGGTAAAGTAGGCTTATGCTAATATATGCTATATGCTACAGTACTGCACATTCTATCTCCCTCTTTACTGAACCATGTCTCCTCTCCGATTCTCTCTTGTCTCCTCTCATCATACACCGGTTCTCATGTCTCCTCTCATCATACACCGGTTCTCATGTCTCCTCTCATCATACACCGGTTCTCATGTCTCCTGTCATCATACACCGGTTCTCTTGTCTCCTCTCATCATACACCGGTTCTCATGTCTCCTGTCATCATACACCGGTTCTCATGTCTCCTCTCATCATACACCGGTTCTCATGTCTCCTGTCATCATACACCGGTTCTCATGTCTCCTCTCATCATACACCGGTTCTCATGTCTCCTCTCATCATACACCGGTTCTCTTGTCTCCTCTCATCATACACCGGTTCTCATGTCTCCTGTCATCATACACCGGTTCTCATGTCTCCTCTCATCATACACCGGTTCTCATGTCTCCTCTCATCATACACCGGTTCTCATGTCTCCTCTCATCATACACCGGTTCTCATGTCTCCTCTCATCATACACCGGTTCTCATGTCTCCTGTCATCATACACCGGTTCTCATGTCTCCTGTCATCATACACCGGTTCTCTTGTCTCCTCTCATCATACACCGGTTCTCTTGTCTCCTCTCATCATACACCGGTTCTCTTGTCTCCTCTCATCATACACCGGTTCTCATGTCTCCTCTCATCATACACCGGTTCTCATGTCTCCTCTCATCATACACCGGTTCTCATGTCTCCTCTCATCATACACCGGTTCTCTTGTCTCCTCTCATCATACACCGGTTCTCATGTCTCCTCTCATCATACACCAGTTCTCTTGTCTCCTCTCATCATACACCGGTTCTCATGTCTCCTCTCATCATACACCGGTTCTCTTGTCTCCTCTCATCATACACCGGTTCTCATGTCTCCTCTCATCATACACCGGTTCTCATGTCTCCTCTCATCATACACCGGTTCTCATGTCTCCAATGTGCTTTCAGCTTAAGAATATCAGACACCATTTCAGGGACCAGAACTCATGCCTGGAATATTGATGAAAGAGATTGTGTGATCTGCATAAAAATACACACGAGAGTATTGTTCATGAGGAGATCTGTGACACTATGGATGTCCAAGAGTATTAAGTGATGCCAATCAATATGGCCACAGATGCTTTGGACGGCGCTTCTGTTAACACTTTGTGTGGAAGATGGATGATCCGCTCCGTTGCACAAACTCCTCAGGCTTTTCCTGACAGTGTGATGAAGTGTTTATTGGATCATCAGCGGTGCTGCGGTCTCAATCTCTCGTGTGTGTGTTTGTGTGTGTGTGTGGTGTCTCATGTTACATGTCCATACAGTCTCCCCTCCTCACACACACAGGTTCACCAGCTCGGCCGACGCGAAACACCTCAGGGCTGCACTATCTGATCATCCTGGGTAAAATAAATCACCAGGATTATGTTGTTGGCTGGAAAACATGGCCTGATGTGGTGAGAGTTACACTGAGGTGTGTGTAAATATCACTGAAACCTGCAGCCTTCAGTCAGAGAGAATAAGGAAACTGTAGAAATATACGTAACCAGCAGATTTACCGATTCAATATACATTACTTGAAATGTACAGTTAATCGAGACATAATTTATACTACAGAATCTGAACTTTTGAATAGTTCTTCTGAATTTAAGCCAGGATTTAAAACAAAATTGTTCCTACATTTGAATCAGTTTGGTCCATTCGGTCATTTGTGGAGTAAGATTAAATTTATTCATTTTATGGAAATTGTCGGTTGCTTTATTGGTTGCTGAGTCTAACCCCAACCCCCTTCCAAATTAACATTACCCGGAATTGTCTCATTATTCTGAGATCTCGGCATGAGTGCCGCAACAAGGCATTCTGGGAATTTTATATCAAACAGTCCATACGTAATATACCTGCTGCTCCTACCTACAGCCCACTGCAGTGAAATGTATTAAATTATGAATGATAAAGAAATTGAGTAGAAAAGCAGTTCGGAGTAGAGATTAAAGGTTAAAAATACATGTGCATAAAGTATTAACCCATGATAAAAATTCCCTCTGTGCTCAGGAATACTTCACAGAATAACGTTACAGGTGATGGCAGAATCACTGCAGATGAGTGATGGCAGTTTGCATCATTACCTGAGCTTCTTTTCTTTCTTGAGCGACATACTCTGTTCGCCTCACAGGTGAAAATACTGCTAAAGCCTCTGTACTTAATTATTCTAATGATGGACCAGAAAAGACCCCATATTAGTCCAGGAGTTGAGGGTGGTCCTGTGTGCAAACATATGTCTCCTAATTTTGACTCTTGATCCTAGTAGTACACCCCTAGGGGAGTAAAAAAAACTTGGGTAGACATTGTGGATCCCGGGCAGGAGGTGTGAAATTCAAGATGGCGTCCAAGATGGCCGCAATGTCCTAAAATTATAACTCCCAAGTAAATGAGCTAGGACATTGAATTTGGTTTCTAAACCTTTGTTTTCAGGGCCAAGGAATCCATTGGGAGCACTGTAAGCCATACACCTTATTTGTTTATGCTGGAATCCAATATGGCTGCCAATATGGGTGCAGCATTATCTAATTATCAGTAACTTTTTAGGGCAGTGGTCACCAACCCTGTTCCTGGAGATCTACCATCCTGTAGGTTTTCACTGCTGCCTTAACAAAGCACATCTCATTCAACAACCAGGGACCTTGTTGAGTTGCTAATTAGTGGGATCAGCTGTGCCAAATTAAGGTTGGAGTAACAATCCACAGGATGGTAGATCTCCAGGAACAGGGTTGGTGACCCCTGTTCTAGGGGATTAAACCATTTGATTGAATGTAGTGTCCAGTTATAGGTTTTCAATGCCAGGGAATCCATTGAGAGCACTTTCAGCTTCCTAACTAAATGGCATTTGGGGAAACCCAAGATGGCTGTCTGAGTGGCACCTGTACCAATAATGGTGTTTTCATTAATTTTCTGGATAGTGTGCCCTGGTCGCAAAAGACATGTAGATAAAACCACCAGCATACCTCAGATATCAACAGACAACAATAAATACCTACAGGCAAACAAGACATGCAAAAGAAGTTGCAAAATACATGACATCACAGTTGACTAAGAGTCTTCACCTAACCGCATCAACTGATTATTTCCTTCGTAGCCATTGGAGAATTACTTTCCACCAATTATGCCCTTTGGATTTTTACAAGTTTGTTTCTCATAGACTTGGCACTCGCAGAAAATGCGGCTTGGGAGTTCATGCTCCCGACAAGAGCAAGCACTGGGGGCACACTTTTGACAGTTACACTTTATTGCCATGCTATATGGCAGAGGTTGGTAGTTCTTTGTTGGCACAAAAATCCCATTTTGTAACTCAAACCCATATTCAAGTGGATTAAGAGTACTATTTTGCGGACAGTTGATTTGTGTGTGAGTTATATAGAGCACCCTCAGAATATGGCCCTGTGTCAAATTGCTTGTTGGTGGAAGGTCTTGAATGGTAGTTCCAGCATGTTGGTGATACATTGTGTATCGTAACCGATCCATTGTCTCTATTCCATGATTTCCATGATTTACCACCTGAACCAAGTATTTCTCAGCATTGGACACAATGGGCTCTAATTTCTTGGCGCAGCACAGGTGGCCTAGCGTGGCGCAGCTCACGCAGTGGTAATTTCGTCCAGCGCAGCCCGCACAGTGGTAATTTTGTGAGGTGCGCAGCCTTTGGTAGACGAACGTGCGCTGAGATGGGTGTGGAAGCGTAGTAGGGGGAGGTGTCACATATTCATCAAGACGCAGTGACAATTTCGTAGAAAAAGTCTCCACTGGAGTTGCGCAGAAAGCTCGCCATCTCCAAACTAGTTCAATTTCTGTGCAGTGGTACTTTGGCAGACCGGCGCACAGAGCGCACACATCACCGAATGTCAGGTACATTTCAATGCAAGAAATAATTAGAGGAAGCACTATTTAATGTAACTATCTGAATAAGCTCCACGTCCGAAAGTCATAAAAGTTCAAATTTTTCAGAGTATTCCAGGAATTATTAGACGTGCAAACTTATGTTTGTATTCGACCTTCACAAAATGCAAATTGATAGCTATCGACTTTTCTTGGTCTGTTTAGCCTATTCGTCTGTTTTCTTCCGTTGAAGATAGACAACAGTCTTTATTCAGCCTCTCTTTTGAAAATAAGTCAGATGGATCGAACAGATTAACGCTTTACTTCCACAGCAGAGATAAAATAGTGCGTGAGCAAATCAATTCCATGACCATTGACAGCGTGAAGAAATTATCACATGCACGATTAAGACTGTCCGACACGAATTGCGCCTGGTCTACGAAATTAGAGCCCAATATCTTTGATATCATCAGTGTTCGTTCCAAAGTGGCTGAGGTAGGCTGTTGGATTAGCTTTCATTCCAGCTGCTTTAGTTCCAAATTTACTGGTCACATCACTCCCTGTCAGGGCATGGACTGCAGGAAGGAATTCACATATGGGCTCTCCCACTCTGTCAGCAAGGATATGGAGGGGAATGTACCTTGTTCTGTCCCCAACTCCCTCCCCCCGAACCCCCCCCCCCCCGAGCCACAATTCCTTGAGACCTTTGGACACAAACAAACGCGAAAAGTACATTGCAAGAACAAACACATCTGTGTCACTAGAGAGTATGACAAGCCGCGTTATTCCATTTCTTAAAGCATGAAGGGCATGTGGAATTATTCGAACATCTGCTTCCTCTAGATTAGAGTCCAATTCAGCATGCTGGAGGAGTTTTCCATTCCTAACAGACTGTGCACTAGTGGAAATGTCTGAGCCCAATCACATGAAGAGATAGTCATTCGGCTCAAGTTTTGACTCCATCTCTCTCAGCAGCTCATGCTTTGCTGGCTTTTTCATTAGTCCATCCTCATCATATAATAAGTAGCTACTATTCACCAAGTCATACTTGAAAACCTCATGTGCATCATGACCCCGTACCCGGGCTATGTCCAATTTCTTTTGGCCTCTCCCGATATCCTTCTTATTCTTAGTATGTTGACTTTTGCTGGGGACCTTCTTCTTACCGTCAATGCTTGAAAATGTCTTCAGGTTCCTCCTGGGGATAACGTCTGACAGTCTTTTTGACTCGTCCACAAAGCGGTCCTTCCGAAATACACTATACAAGTTTGCCCCCGAATCCTTTACTGACAACAGATCTGTATGGACAGTTTCAGGCACGATCGCACTGGTCAAAAAGTAATGCAGTTGAAGTTCAGTAGAAGCACTTATTTTGAATGGGTCTTCATATTTCAGTATGTAGGCTGTCATCTTCTTCACTTTGAGTTCACTATCCTGAGTTTGTTTGAAGTTGAATGCATGGTTAACCGTTAGTTCAGTACAATGTAAAGGAACCCCTGAAATTTCTCGGAACACTTGATTGACTGCCATAAGCTCATGGGGAATAATGTTCCACCGCAAAACAAATTCCTTCCATTTTATTCCTACACTGGTCTTGGATGAGCAGTTAATTGTTTGCTCTAGACACATGTCTGCTGCAACAGCGGTGAATGGCACGGATGACCGCTTGACAACGAAATGTCCATCCTTGAATTTCTCAAGGAGTTCAGGTGCGACCTGAGGCAACCTCTTCATATCCTCTAGATACAATGAGCACCATCTAAGGTAGTTGCTAGAGTCAAAGCTGGCAAAATATGGCAGAACTGCTTCAACAGTTTTTAAATGAAGGTCCCAATCTCCTTCTCTATCAGCCCTAACCAGGTCCTTTGCCAGACGCACCATTTCAATGAAACCATCCCAGTACTTGAATGTTTCACTTTTCTGCTGGTTATCCTCTCTGAATTTTTCAAAATCTTTTAGCAGTGCATCTGGTAAGCTAATGAATGAATCAAGAAGTGCTCTGCTAGAAGATCTATTCTTATCTGCAACCTGGTGCTTCAGATCCTGTAGGATATTCAGGGACTCTGAATCGGCTCAAGGATATCCATACAATTACAATTTGCAGCAATATGAGCCATTGAATAGTCGAAACTAGTCACAGGAACATGAATAGGCTCTATAATACATTGCTCCTTTGGCAGCCATATCAGATTTCCTCTGAAAGAAACCAAATACGTTAGGAAGCTAAAAGTGCTCTCAATGGATTCCCTGGCATTGAAAACCTATAATTGGACACTACATTCAATCAAACGGTTTAATCCCTAAGAAAGTTACTGATAATTAGATAATGCGGAGGCCATATTGGCAGCCATATTGGATTCCAGCATAACCAAATAAGGAATAAAGCTGACAGTGCTCCCAATGGACTCCTTGGCCCTGAAAACACATGTTTAGACACCAAATTCAGTGTCCTAGCTCATTGACTTAGGGAGTTATTCATGATTTTAGGATATGGCGGCCATGTTGGACGCCATCTTGAATTTCACACCTCCTGCCCGGGATCCACAATGTCTACACATGTTTTTTTTACTCCCCTAGGGGTGTACTACTAGGATCAAGACTACTTAGGGGACATATGTTTGCACACAGGACCACCCTCAGCTCCTGGACTAATATCTCCTTACTCATGAGACAAAGGAAAATCTGGTCCTTTAATCATCTCACCCTGATTTCATATTGACAACGATATTGTCTGTGTATTTGACAACCGTGACAGTATAAATACCATGAGAGAGGGAATGATTGTGGTCGAGATTAATTTCAGCGCTGAAGACAGATAACAGTGAGTTCAAGGCCTTGTACTTAATAACTAGTCATTATGTTTTGATAGAAAGGTTCATTTGCAATAACAGTTATCTCCAATTTGATTTATTTTCCTAAATTGGATTTTTAAATGTGCACTCCAGGGAAAATCATTCAAACTGTTGTCGGACTGCTCCAATTAGCTATCACTCTTTTTTTTTTACTTTTCCTAAATTGTGTTTTTGAATGTACAGGCAAAGGAATATCAGTTTCACTGGCGTAGGTTTATTTATTTTAAGACTGGCTCCGATATATTTTTGCAAATAGTTTTTTAACTGAGGTCCAGAGCAGGATGAGTTGAGAGTTGATTTCTGTAAACTGTTGCCATGGTAACACAGGAAACAAAATGAGTGATAAATGAGCCCTTTGTCAGAGCTGCGAAAAGTGTGAGCTACAGCTGTGAGCTCAGGAGTGCATGTGCCGCTCGACTGACTTTATTACCTGACAGTTTATTCGCCAAAGTGAGTGGGGAGAGAAGAAGGAAGTTATGTAAGTATTTTTATTCGGGGCCGTCCAATCAGGACAAGATTAACAACATTAGATAAATAAAGAGACTGCTGGTACTGACACCAATACATTTCAATACCTTTGAGATTTTCCTTTTACTTGATTGTTAAATAGTGCACATTTAGAAATTGTAATATTGTACAATTACAAAAGTAAGAGAAAACAACATCACTTTACACTAACATCAATTTTCCGGCCTTGTTAAAGAAACAAATTAACTGAAATCTGATCTGTACCCCCATGGTAACCATAGTAGCGTGAGTGAGGATCTGATTTAAGAAAACAGCCGCTGCAGAACGAGGGATTATACGTCTGTTTTCCTGCCTTCATCCCTAATAGACCCTCATTTTAAAACAGCATGTTGTTCTAACTTCACTATTGTTCCACACTGGAAATGAAATAACTTTTTTTGACATTAGAAAGCCACTAAATGGCTTCTTTATTAATTCATAGGAAAGAATATGGCAAATAAAAATGATTATTAACTGTTTAAAAATTTATCTGGTTTGAAAGCGAAAGCTTGAAGCCGTTCTGTTTGTTATTTCCCAAAAGCTACCTACATGTGGTGACCTTTATTTAAACTCAACAGTTGATGATCAAGCTCTGATTCTCTCATTTTGAGTTTCCAAACCTAAGATAAGAGAAGTTTAAGATGGGAAAATCCGATCTTAGACTCATCAGATCTCTAATTAGCACTAATTGATGTTCAGCTGATGTGACGTTTCCTTAATACAGTCCCTAATCACAGGGAGGAGTAACTGAAAGAGGATTTAATTTGAAAAGGAACCAATTAGGCCTCTGATGAGAGTCTAATTATTACTGATTTGATTATTGGACAAATTAAACTGTGGTCTTTCACTTCAAAATAAGGACATAATTTGTCAAATATTAAATCATCTCATAATACAAAAACAATTGCAGAAATGAAAGCAGATGAAAAAATAATCATAATTGACCGTGAGACATTCTTTTAAGTCAGATACAGAAATCTAAACGTCCTGTATTCACATCTGTGCTTCTAATGTTTCAAACATTCACACTAACACTGGCAGGGACAGTCGCACGCATGCACACACGCACGCGCACGCGCACACACACACACACACACACACACACACACACACACACACGCACGCGCACACACACACACACACACACAAACACACACACACATTAACAAGCATGGATGCACACACACACACACACACACACACACACCCACTTACACACATGCACAGGCACACACAGACATACACACACACGCAGAGGCGCACACACACACAAACTCAAATGATCCCAATTTTAGTCAGTGAATAAGGGAACCATCAAACTAAACCCTCTGACTCCCGGTTCCTCCCCTTTGTGAGACAGGATCACTGAAGGGCAGCTCAGACTCATCTCTCCTGCTCACTGCAGAATTAATGGCAGCTGTGATAGGAGAAGAAAGAGAGCAGTTCATCGCAGGATGAGTCAGTGAGATGTGAGGGACTGCAGTGATGATGCGAGCGTTTGATGGAGCCTTTTAAAGTACGGAGATCTCACAGAGGTGTCCTGAGAGAAATTCTGCCCTGGAGAGAGCCGACTGAAATCGTGAGTTAGTCTCAGTGAGGTAAATGTGAGAGATTTAGACGTCCTTCAGAACTGATAATCATATAACGGATTATATTTTACAACAGAGACTTCCTGTACTGGTACGGCTCTATGAGTGGATGTAAATACTGTACAGCAAGGTGCTATATTCAGAATTTTTCTTTCAAATAGTAGTTCCTAAAGTATAAGAATAATTTGAGAATTTCTAACAAAGCTCATGTAGCTGAAGTGCAGATTTACATCTTTTATAAAAGGACTTCTGGAAACCTACAACAGTATATGCATGCATATGTGTGTGTGCATGTATGTGTGCATGTGTGTGCTTGTGCATGCGTGTGTGTGTGTGTGTGTGTGTGTGTGTGTGTTTGTGCATGCGTGCGTGTGTGTGTGTGTGTGTGTGTGCGTGTGTGTTTGCATTGTGTTCGCATGTTTGTGTGTCTGTGTGTGTGTGAGTGTGTGTGTGTGTGTGTATGTGTGTGTGTGCATATGCGTCCATGCTTGTTAGTGTGTGTGTGTGTGTGTGTGTGTGTGTGTGTGTGTGTGTGTGCGTGTGTGTGCATGTGTGTGCACATGTGTGTGCGTGTGAGTGTGTATGTAGTTTATTTCTGTGTTTGTGAGTATATCTGAGCTCGTCCTCATACATATACAGTAAACTTTCTGTCCTCTCAAAATGGAGGCAGCATATGCAAGAATCAATGGCAAAAAAATTAGAGGTTAAAATAATGGCAGCCAATGACATTTTCAAAAATCACATTTCCATACCTGACATTTAATAATGAACTCTCTTACACCCATGATATCATCTGCTGACAAGGAGCACTCATTAGCATTTACATGGGATTCATGCCTAATTAAATAAAGCACTGATGTGCAGCACTGATGTGCAGTGAGTTGTGTTGTGTTTGTGTACAGCAGCGCCGGCCCCTCGACAGCCTCATCACATCTACATCTGCCACTGATGAGACCACTGAGGGTGCAGGGAACTTCTCTCTGTTAGAGACACAATGTTTCAGAACTACATTACCCAGCATTCTGCGCTTCAATCACTCCATTCCAGCACCGGTCATCTCCTCCCGTAGTTCTAGACAGGAGAAAGATCCAACAGGAGATTAAGGAGCATTTCCACTAGAACTGGTGAGCTTCCACAAAGTGCACAGTGTAGAGTAGGATGCTTCTGGTGTAAAATGCCGGTGTGAGACGCCCCTCCTCTTGTGTTCGGAGGAAAGAGGGAGGTGTAGATTTAGGGGAGAGGTGCGGAATGGTGAATGGATGGTTCTTTAGAGGAGATGGATGAGCTGGGCACTGGAGTACAGACAGGGTTCCCTCTGGGTTCTCCAGTGATCCAAACTCGTACTCCTGGGTGAGGTGACTGCCATAACTTTTAATTTATGAATTAATAAGCATGATCCATATCTGGAAAGAGGTGTGACAATGTCTTAAAATGGAGGAGACATTTGGTCCTTCAGCAGAAAATTATCATTCTGGTCATTTTTTTTTCTTTTTGGGGAACTTTTGAAGTGCTACAGATGATTAATTTGACAGGAGTACCTGGAATAGTTTTGCAAAGTAAGATATTTGATTGTTTAAGATTTACCCATTTTTAAAATGCACACCATCATTTGCAATGAGTGATTCACCAGACGGAATAATTATTCACTTTTCCTAAATGATTTATTACCCATAATCCCTAATTCTGATTAGTATCCTGTCTTGAATGATAAACAATGATAAATTATGTAGTCTCTCAGTAGACGCCTCATTGGTACAGCAGTGGAATTATTGTTACGGTTACAGAAAACAAACTGAGTCTTTTCAGACATGAATACAAACAAGAAACTGTTTAATCAAAAGTGAGCGCAGACTTTACTGAATACTGCCTGACATACTGTACATAGAAAATAGACATTTATAGATCATAAATAACTTAATCTTAAATGATTGAGTCAGTATATATTAATAGGACAGACTTCCAGGTTATTAATTAGTTTCACTGAATAAGGGGGGCGCTGGGGGGTAAAAATGTACCCTTAAATAACAGCTGAATGTCCTGTCAGACCCAAATGAACAATATTTTCCAAATTAACTGAAAATGCCAGATAGTCACCATTTTAAAGTGTCCCTGTGAAGGACTGTAATTACTGAAATGCCCCTGTAACTGTGAAGGACTGTAATTACTGTAATACCCCTGTCCTGTGAAGGCCTGTAATAACTGTAATGCCCCTGTCACTGTGAAGAACTGTAATTACTGTAATGCCCCTGTCCCTGTGAAGGACTGTAATTACTGTAATGCCCCTGTCCCTGTGAAGGACTGTAATTTCTGTAAAGCACCTGTCACTGTGAAGGATTGTAATTTCTGTAATGCCCATGTCCCTGTGAAAGACTGTAATTACTGGAATGCCCATGTCCCTGTGAAAGACTGTAATTACTGTAATACCCCTGTCCTGTGAAGGACTGTAATTACTGTCATGCCCCTGTCCCTGTGGACTGTAATTAATGTAATGCCCCTATCACTGTGAAGGACTGTAATTACTGTAATGCCCCTGTCCCTGTGGACTGTAATTAATGTAATGCCCCTGTCACTGTGAAGGACTGTAATTACTGTAATGCCCCTGTCCCTGTGGACTGTAATTACTGTAATGCCCCTGTCCCTGTGGACTGTAATTACTGTAATGCCCATGTCACGGGGAAGGACTGTAATTACTGTAATACCCCTGTCACTGTGAAGGACTGTAATTACTGTCATGCCCCTGTCACGGGGAAGGACTGTAATTACTGTAATACCCCTGTCACTGTGAAGGACTGTAATTACTGTAATACCCCTGTCACTGTGAAGGACTGTAATTACTGTAATGCCCCTGTCACGGGGAAGGACTGTAATTACTGTAATACCCCTGTCACTGTGAAGGACTGTAATTACTGTCATGCCCCTGTCCCTGTGGACTGTAATTAATGTAATGCCCCTATCACTGTGAAGGACTGTAATTACTGTAATGCCCCTGTCCCTGTGGACTGTAATTAATGTAATGCCCCTGTCACTGTGAAGGACTGTAATTACTGTAATGCCCCTGTCCCTGTGGACTGTAATTACTGTAATGCCCCTGTCCCTGTGGACTGTAATTACTGTAATGCCCATGTCCTGTGAAGGACTGTAATTACTGTAATGCCCCTGTCACGGTGAAGGACTGTAATTACTGTAATGCCCCTGTCACTGTGAAGGACTGTAATTACTGTAATGCCCCTGTCCCTGTGAAGGACTGTAATTACTGTAATGCCCCTGTCACTGTGAAGGACTGTAATTACTGTAATGCCCATGTCACTATGAAGGACTGTAATTACTGGAAGGCCTCTGTCTTCTGAAGGACTGTAATTACTGTAATGCCCATGTCACTATGAAGGACTGTAATTACTGTAATGCCCATGTCACTATGAAGGACTGTAATCACTGGAAGGCCTCTGTCTTCTGAAGGACTGTAATTACTTTAATAAGCCTGTCACTGTGAATGACTGTAATTACTCTATTGCCCCTGTCCCTGTGAAGGACTTTAATTACTGTAATACCCCTGTCCTGTGAAGGACTGTAATTACTGTAATGCCCCTTTTACTGTGAAGGAATGTACTTTGCTTACAGTGTGAAATGATGTCAATACAGCTCTTTGAGTCACACATTATTTCTGCCAAAACACTGAGGTCCTGACAGCAAATAACAAGAATATGTTTGCAAATTAATTCAGTTATGCACTAAATGCCAAGAGCGGAGGATATTTACAGGAGACCAATTACAGACCCACATGGGTCATTATGAAGGCACTCCAGTCCCAGTCAGACACAAGTCAGTTATACTGTCACTGAGTTATTTTATCTGTCACTGGAAGTGTACCGGTACAGTCACAGAAATCAGCAAGTCAGGACTGCTTCAAGATTATCATCATCAAACAATAATCTTTTTATTTATACAGCAGGAAACTGTGTGACCTTCTTCCAGGAAACTGAATGACAGGCCAAGTATCTTAATGTGCAGAATTTGAAAGCATTAATGCCAGAAACATCTCATTAATGCTGCGAATAGTTATTTTTCAGATAACAGTTCAGGGATTGGCACAGATTTTACTCCCACAGTACATTAGCTGTAAACTTGCACCCAAAACCTGTGTTTGTAAGGCGGGGATCAACACAAGAAGCATTCAAAAACATGAGGACATTCCAAAGGTGGTGCTTATGATCATAAATACTTGATAACAACATTATGTAACAATGTAAGCAAAGCTCACCCATAAACATATTATTTTTATAGATATTCAGCTTTGTTTAGGCTGGCACCCACAGATAATGACACAAGTAACATGTAGCAGAACATGATATACAGTAAGATACAGTAAACAAAAGCCATTAGCATTGGTAACATTTATGGATATAAATTTGGCATCTTTACTCTCACCTGAGTCTGGAATGCCCAAGTGGTGAACTATGTACCAGTCTTGCTCGTTTGCGAACCCTTGTTGCCAATTCAGGAGAGTAAAGACAGCTCACAACTCTCCTACGAAGCACGTGCCCGTCAGCAACCGCCTCTAATACGCTCATTGGTTGAATCTTCGGAAGTTCAGAACGAGGGCGGAGGACACCCGGACATGACCAGGCTTAGAGTCTTCTTGACGAGCGCTCGTCTGGCCCACAGGAGGCGATTGAGCAACGAACAAAGCTGTTTATTTTATTTCCCATTTCGGACAGTCCCTTCCCAATTTGAAACCCTGTAGCGCTATGGCCAATTGTGTACTACTCTGAAAAAGTATGACTGAGGCTCAAACTCACGATGTGATAATCAATTCTGCACTGCAACGCAGTGCTTTAACCGAGTGAGGTATCCGGCAGCTGGCATTGGTAACATTTATTATAATTTTACAGAAGCTTTATGGGATATTTATAAACACAGCTTTGTCCACCTCATTTTCAGTTGCAGAGCAAACATGTAAAGAACCTATCAATTCAAGTATGACATACATCTGCTTTAGATTATTCTCTTGTAATTACTGAACTTGATTTTCATAATTAAACGTCCTGAAGTATCATAATGTGTCTGTCATTCTTTCTGCCCAAAAGCTTCTGCTTCAATGATGGACGAGTTTTAAAAGTGTGTGTGTGTGTGTGTGTGCACTATGTGTATGTGCAGGCATATGATGATGATGATGATTATTATTATTATTATTATTATTTTTAATGATATATTCACAGACATTTTTGCATAAATGTGGCTTCATGGTTTCATGTTTATTTCAGTGATGATGTTTATGTTCGTTTCCTCATGAGTTTGTTCTAAAGCAGATCCCATAAACGCACCGTGTGAACTGTTATCCATCCCATCACCTTCAGTCTGAACACCGTCTCTGTGCGGCTCCTGCCGATGATGAAATCTCTCTTATCAGCGAGCGCAGACTCGAGAGACGTCAGACTTCCCGACCCCCTTTCCTCAGTATCTCTCCGCCCGAGCGCCAAACTCCAGGAGAGTGTTTCTGTCTCTGCCCGGCACTCGGAGAGATATCCCAGCATGCAGCACGGCCAGCTTTTCCGCTAAATCTGCCGCGGCTCAATTAACCCAGTTATCAAAGTGCTCCAGAGTCATTCACTGCGCCAGCAGAACGAGATGCCGATCTCTCTCATTTTCATAAATAATACACAATAAACAATACATCAAGCCTCTGCAGATTAATTGCAGATGGTATTTATTTTAACCCCTCAGTTAAAACACTGTTTACAATTGGACACAATATGAAAGAATTTATTCTTGCTGCATTAATGTGACTTTATCTTGTGTAATTACCAAGCTGCCTTCAACGCTAATGCTGCGCATGTCACTTCATGAGACAGCTTGTGAGGTCATCATATTAAACTGCTGATTAAAACAGGGTAGGGTTTGGCTTTGTCTTTATTTGGATTCAGGGTGGAAAGTCTGTGAGTCAAGAAAGATCCCTGTTTTGTGTTACATCACATCTACCTGTTAACTCTGATTTCATTGATTGCACTACCTGGCTGAAAAACTGTGTTTGTCAGCAAATCCAGGTGATATGAAGTAAATATTGGGCTGGACTTTAAGTGTCTTCTACTGTATGTGAACCAAAGGGCAGTGCTGTGATGAGCCAGCAGGGGGCGATGTTGATAATGTCACCACACCAAAGAATCTGACATCAGCTGGATGCACCATCAAACTTAGGCCCTGACTCTCTATGCTAATCATCCCCACTCACTTGGAGCTAATCCCAGAATCCCAGTGAAATTCCCATAGCAAATGGCTCATCACATCTGGATACATATTCAATCCATTCATGAGATTAGTGACATAAGCCATTCAGTACATCAACAATACCTCCGGTTCTCACTGAAACAAAGAACTCAATTCTCCGTTGACCTACATAAATTAAATAGTAAACCATTTAACTCCTTTGCGCAGAATACAAATATAATTACAATTTTTCCTGTTGTGCATGAGCCGATTTAAGGCTTCATAACTCAGTATTTGTGTCGCAGAGACTGCAGAAAATTATTCCAGGAAGCAATTTAATTATTAGTTATTATAATTATTCGAATTATTAATTATTAGAATTATTTAGCAATTTAATTTCAGAATTTATGGAGGCCAGCATCTGTGCAGAGAGCTTAATAAAGGAAAACAATAAGTCCTATCTTTGCATGAGAAACTGTGCTGTTGTCTTGCAGAGGTGCGAACTGTAATCTCACGTCACCATCCGAGCTCCAGGTCGATTTTAATAGGCTGTCGAACGACTGGTTGGAGGAGTTTCTCTCCCCCAAAGATGCAGTTACTCTCCTCTCATCCGCAACATCAGCTCATCTGCTTCATCGCCTCAGTTTTGACATTATTTTTCTGTCGTGGCTGCGGTACATAAAATGCCATCAGCTGCTTTCAGCAACATAATAGTTTATTTAACTCTTGCCAGAGGGGCCATTTTAGCTCTGAGACGGAGCCACACTGCAGCACTTACAGAAAGAGAAACTGCCTGTAAAGGGCGTGACCAGCATCAGGTGGAAGGATGTTTCACTCTTTATAGTTTCAGCTCCTGTCTCCATGGTGAACTTCAGTATGAACTCGGTCAGCACAGTACGCTTGAGACCAAGGTGTGGTCTCCAGTTTCAAAGATTGTGTGATATTCTCATATCTCTAAGAATAAGTGCAGTGCCTGCTTAACAGCTAAACTAAATTCAAGTTTATTTTTCTAGACATTTTTATTGTGAAGTGAACCCAATACATTTGAAAACGAAAGCAAGGGGCGGAAACATTACGTCTCTAAAATGTGAAAGATGTTTGCAGGATGATTTGATGGATCCACAAGACGAGCTTCAGGTTCACTGTGAGGTTCTTCACCCGTCTGCAGTACCTGTCATTCCTAAGCCCACACAGGAGAACTGCTGAAATATTCACTGCTGTGTTGTGGGCTGTGATTATTCTTCCTTCATCTAAGCCGATAAGCAACTCCTCCACACAATTATCCTGCTGCGAAATTCAGTGCATCCAGGGGATGTTCATAATTTCACACAGAGTTTGAAGTATGGTGTGTTATACCTTTCTCAACCCCCCCCCCCCCCCCCGCCAAATTTTGCTGACGTGATTATAAGGGCAGTAAGATCAGCTTCCTCCTCAAACATCTTCACACACATGAACAGTCTGCCTCCTGGGCTCACACTGTGTGTCCTGACCTGCTGTGGCCTTGTGATGTTGGATCCAGGGATGATGCCTGGGCTGGAACACAGATTACAAGGGAAAGGGACACTAATAAAATCACCCATAGAGGTACTGTATACGTATGCAGGTACAATATAATGTAGGCATGTAAGATTCAGAGAAATACATATCAGTGCACAAAACCATGACCATTGGAAGTAAATTACTGTACATTATCTATCTATCTATCTATCTATCTATGAGAAAGGGTGCCAATCAACACACTCTGATGGCATGCTTCTTGATGTTTCTTTAATATTTATATTATCCAAACATTATATAGATTATAGACAGGGGCTATTATTTTGGATAATAAATACGCAATGGGGGCTGTAGTATTTTGTGCTCTGTACTGTACTGCTGCTCAGCTGTGAGCCACTGAGCTGCCGGTGCTTATTACTGTAAAGCAAGAAGTTAGATGTGTAATGTGCATATAGGCCACTAGATGGCAGTATTTACCTTTTTTTGTTAAGCTCAGACTGGAGTCATGTTTAGACATGTCCTGGACATGTCTGGGGCAAGTCTCAGAAAATTAAAAAAAAGAGGTCTAAATGTGGGTGGGGTCTGCAAAAGAGTATATAAGGAAAAGAATTGAGACAGTAAAGTAGTAGGAGAAATTGCAAGAAGATGACCAGACCTGCCATTCTGTTCAAGACCTGTGACGTTTCTTTTGTGGATTTCTTTGCCTGTGTTTGAGCATTTTCTTCATCCAGGACATCATCAAGCCACCCCACCAGAAAGGGACTGTAATTATTTCTGTTTTTTCTTATTTATCAATCTTGGTCTTTAGTTGTAGGTTGTTATTAGTCTTTGTCTTTGTTAAAAATTAAATGTGTTTTAGTTGTTAAAACTGTGTTTGTCATCCTTTGCTGTTGCTGTTGTGTTATAAATGTAATAACAAATTGGGGCCATAACAAATTGGGGGCTCGTCCGGGAGAGACCATTGTGTGAGTAATTTATTGAAAATCTAACATTCCAAATTGTGAAATTGTTTTTGTGAATTTTCCTAGATATATATTGACAACAGCAATGGATGATTTCTTGGCATCACCAACCGTAGGGGTTTTGAAGTCTTTTAAAAAGACAGAACTGCTAGAAATTTGCAGACAGTTGGAGCTGACAGAGGTAAAACCAGCCATGCGAAAAGCAAGACTGGCTAGAGAGATAGTTGAATATTACATTGATGAAAATGTGTTTGCACCAGGAGATCTGGAACAGTTTCCAGTGGAAAATCGAAATATAGAAATGGAACTTAAATTAAAAATGCTAGAGATTGATAGGGAAGAAAAAGAAAAACAAAGGCAATTTGAGTTGGAAAAATTAGCAAGAGAAGAGAAAAAAGAAAGGGAGGAAAAAGAGAAAGAAAGGGAGGAAAAAGAAAAACAAAGAGAATTTGAGAGGGAAGAAAAAGAAAAACAAAGGCAGTTTGAGTTAGAAAAATTAGCAAGAGAGGAAAAACAAAGAGAATTTGAGAGAGAGAAAGAGGAAAGAGCAGAAAGAGAGAGACAGAGACAGAGAGATTTTGAATTAGAGAAATTCGATAGAGAAGAAAGACTCCAAATGGAGCAACTAAAAATTAAAATTGAAACTAAAAATAAATTTTGTGCCAGTCAGGAGGTAAAACTGGTGCCTCCATTTTCAGAAAAGGATGTTGACAACTATTTCCAGTGTTTTGAAAAGGTAGCAAAGAGTTGCCAGTGGCCAAAGGAACACTGGCCTCTGATGTTGCAAACTGTCCTCAAGGGTAAAGCTCAACAAGCCTATTCGGCTTTGTCTGCAGATGATTCCTCTGATTATGAGGTTGTCAAAAAGGTTATTTTGAGAGCTTATGAGTTGGTTCCAGAGGCTTACCGACAGAAATTCAGAGGTCTGAAGAAATCTGAAAATCAGACTTATGTGGAATTTGCTAATGAAAAGCAGGTTTGCTTTGAGCGCTGGTGTGCTTCTATGGAGGTCAAGGATGATTTCAACTCACTAAAAGAGATGGTGTTAGTTGAAGAATTCAAGAACTGTGTTAAGGATGATGTTAAGACCTACCTTAATGAGAAGCAAGCACTGAACTTGCAATCAGCTGCCAAATTTGCAGATGAATATGTTCTCACTCATAAGTCCAAATTTCAGTCTAGCAGT
Organism: Gymnothorax reevesii; assembly: GCA_029721435.1. Lineage (NCBI taxonomy): Eukaryota > Metazoa > Chordata > Actinopteri > Anguilliformes > Muraenidae > Gymnothorax > Gymnothorax reevesii. The sequence continues at coordinate 137,495,492 of CM056576.1, forward strand.
AACAATAAATGGTCCCAATTTCAGAAAAAGGGTTACGGTGATACCCAAGATTCCTCACCCAAAGACAAAGACAAATCTGCTGATGGTGCTCAGAAATCCAGTAACAGGTCTGATCAAAGTGTGAAAGCTGACAGTGACAAAAGTGGTCTAGTTTGCAGTTATTGCAAGAAATCTGGTCATGTTACAACTAACTGTTGGTTCCTTAAAGCTAAGAAAGGAAAAGAAAAGGATACCAAACCAAATGCCTTTGTGAAAACAAGGTTAGAAACCCCTGTAGTAGATAACCAATCTGCTAAATTGCCTGCTTCTTGTGGGGCTAAAAAGCCTAATACAGCTGACTTTGTGAGGGAGGAATTTCTTCCATTTGTGTCAGAGGGATTTGTGGCTCTGAATGAGCATACTACTCCTGTCCCCATATATATCCTAAGGGATACCGGAGCTTCTCAGTCACTTTTGTTGATGGACTCCTTGGAGTTACGTGATGAGACCGCTTCAGGGGATTTCATACTTGTACAAGGTATTGAAGGGAGGACTGTATCTGTACCCCTGTGCTCTATATTCTTGAAGTCAGATTTAGTTACAGGACAGGTAAAGGTGGGACTTATGTCAAGTCTACCTATAAAGGGTGTTTCTCTGTTGCTAGGCAATGACCTGGCTGGGGGCAAAGTAGTTCCCCCTGTACATCTTACTTCACAGCCGAGCACTGAAAATGGGGATGAGGACCCATCTCTGTATCCTTCTTGCGCAGTGACTCGTGCTATGGCCAAGAAGGCTAAAGAAGATGATGTTGTGGTGCCGTCCAGTACATTGAATAGTCAGGACTCAGGTGGTTCGCCTCATGACTCTGATTGGCCTACTATGGTTTCTCCGTTTGAGGACTTATCAGATACTTTTATCAGTTCTCTATTCAGCCAGCCGGATGGGTCTGGTGATTCTGATGTGTCTGGAGACTTGTCTCTGTCCAGAAAGCGGTTGATTGAGGAGCAAACTAATGATCCTGAAATTGGTGTACTAAAGAGGAGAGCCCTTCCTGAAAAAGAAATAGATGCAGTTCCAGTTGGGTATTATCTCAAGGATGGTGTGTTGATGCGGAAGTGGCGCCCTCCTGATATCCCTGCCAATGCAGATTGGGCAGTGGTCAGGCAAATTGTTGTTCCGAAGGTCTATAGGAATGAGATCTTAACAATGGCTCATAGTTTACCTTTAGGAGGTCATCTTGGTGTTAACAAGACTGTTGATAAGATCATGAAACACTTCTTTTGGCCTGGGCTTCGGAAAGACGTTTCCAACTTTTGCAAAACCTGTCACCCTTGTCAGGTAGTTGGAAAACACCAGTTAGACCCACCTGTAGCTCCATTGCAGCCTATCCCAGCATTTGGGGAGCCATTCTCTAGGGTCATTGTTGATTGCGTTGGTCCATTACCCAAGACTAGATCTGGAAATCAGTACTTGTTGACAATCATGTGTGCATCTACCAGATTCCCCGAAGCCATACCTCTACGTAACATCAAGGCAGCTGCAATCTCGAAGGCTTTGATAAAGTTCTTCACGTTGTTTGGTCTTCCCAGGGAAATTCAGTCAGACCAAGGTAGCAATTTCACTTCAGGATTGTTTCAGCAGGTTGTGTATGAACTAGGTGCAAAACAGATTCTTTCTAGTGCCTATCATCCGGAAAGTCAGGGTGCCTTAGAGCGGTTTCATTCCACTCTCAAGACAATGATGAGGACTTATTGTTATGACCATGAGAAAGACTGGGATGAAGGGGTTCATTTGCTGTTGTTTGCAGCTAGAGAAGCAGTGCAGGAGTCTACTGGATTCAGTCCATTTGAGCTAGTGTTTGGTCATGAAGTGAGAGGACCTTTGCTATTATTGAGTGAACAATGGCAAGAGGAAGAGCCGCAAATCAGTCTGTTAGACTATGTTAGCAAGTTCAAGGAAAGATTGCGTGCAGCTTGTGACCTTGCCAAAGAGAACTTGAAATCAAGTCAGGGAAAAATGAAAACTTGGTATGATCATAAGGCTAGAAGCCGTGAGTTTAAACCAGGAGACAAGGTCCTTGTGTTGTTTCCCTTGCAGTCCAATCCATTGCAGGCTAGATTTCATGGTCCTTATGAAATTCTGACAAAACTCAATGATCTCAATTACATTGTGAAGACTCCAGATAGGAGAAAACCAAAACAATTGTGTCATATTAACATGCTAAAGCCTTATCATGACAGAAATGCTAGGGTTGCAGCTGTCACTTCAGATTCTCCAATGGTCGAAACGTGTGAAGATGAGGGGGAGTTTCAAGATGATGAACCAAGAATTAAAGCTGAAGTTCTTTCATGTAAATTGTCAAACACTGAAGTGTTGCAAAATCTTGATGTAAAACTCCAGCACTTAGAACCCTCACAGAGAGATCAGTTTGAAAGGTTGATCAAGAAATATGAGGATTTGTTTCCTGATGTTCCAAAGAGAGTTACTATAGCCTCTCATGATGTAGATGTTGGTGATGCCAAACCAATAAAACAGCATCCATACCGGATGAATCCTGAAAAGAGAAAGATTGCTGAGAAAGAGGTTGAGTACATGTTAAAACATGATATTATCAGACCCTCCAACTCCGATTGGAGTTCACCCTGTGTGCTAGTTCCAAAACCTGATGGAAGTACTAGATTCTGTACAGATTATCGCAAAGTCAATGCTGTAACTAGAACTGATGTGTTTCCAATACCTAGGATTGATGATTGTATTGATAGTGTAGGGCAAGCAAAGTTTCTGACCAAGATTGATTTATTGAAGGGTTATTGGTGTGTGCCTTTAACTGAGAGGGCCAAGAGCATCTCTGCTTTTGCCACACCATCTGGATTGTACCAGTATGAAGTCCTACCCTTTGGCATGAAAAATGCCCCAGCCACGTTCCAAAGGATGATACAGTCTACAATCGCCGGATTGCCACACACGGGTGCATACATCGATGACCTGATCACATGGAGTGACTCCTGGGAAGAACATCTAAAAGATGTAGAGACGTTGTTCCAGCGCCTGACCCAGGCTAACCTGACTGTTAACCTGAACAAGAGTGACTTTGGTTGTGCTACTGTCACCTATCTTGGCTACGTCATAGGCCAGGGTAAGGTGGCACCCATAAATGCTAAAGTCCAAGCCATCATGGACTTTCCAGTTCCTGACAACAAAAAAGCTTTGCGCCGCTTCCTTGGAATGATCGGGTACTACCGCAAGTTCTGCAAGAACTTTGCTGAGATTGCTCTCAGTCTAACTAACCAACTGAAGAAAGGTGTAAAGTTCACTTGGGATGATGCATGCCAGAGAGCCTTCGATAGCCTGAAGTCTCTGCTGTGTCACTTCCCCGTGCTCAAATCTCCTGACTTCAACAAACCGTTCTCCATCGCGGTCGATGCTAGCGACCAAGCTTGTGGATCTGTGCTCCTACAGAGAAGTGACTCTGATGACATTGAGCATCTCGTGGCATACTTCTCCAGGAAGTTCAATCGCCACCAAAGGAACTATTCCACAATAGAGAAGGAACTGTTGGCTCTGGTCCTTTCTTTACAACACTTTGAGGTTTATGTTTGTACAGGACAAAAGCCAATGATTGTGTACACTGACCACAATCCGTTAATGTTTTTGAGTAAGATGAAAAACAAGAATCGGAGATTGTTGAATTGGAGTTTGGTTTTGCAGGAGTTTGACTTGGAGATTAAGCATGTGAAGGGTACAGACAATGTAATTGCTGATTGCTTATCCCGTGTTTGAATGTGTATATATATATCATGTGTTTGAATATTGTATGATATGTATATATAGACAAGTGTTCACTTAACCATTTTGTATTGAAAAGAAAAATTTTGCCTTTATGAGTCAAAATTTTTCCCTTTTGGAATGGAGGTGTAATGTGCATATAGGCCACTAGATGGCAGTATTTACCTTTTTTTGTTAAGCTCAGACTGGAGTCATGTTTAGACATGTCCTGGACATGTCTGGGGCAAGTCTCAGAAAATTAAAAAAAAGAGGTCTAAATGTGGGTGGGGTCTGCAAAAGAGTATATAAGGAAAAGAATTGAGACAGTAAAGTAGTAGGAGAAATTGCAAGAAGATGACCAGACCTGCCATTCTGTTCAAGACCTGTGACGTTTCTTTTGTGGATTTCTTTGCCTGTGTTTGAGCATTTTCTTCATCCAGGACATCATCAAGCCACCCCACCAGAAAGGGACTGTAATTATTTCTGTTTTTTCTTATTTATCAATCTTGGTCTTTAGTTGTAGGTTGTTATTAGTCTTTGTCTTTGTTAAAAATTAAATGTGTTTTAGTTGTTAAAACTGTGTTTGTCATCCTTTGCTGTTGCTGTTGTGTTATAAATGTAATAACAAATTGGGGCCATAACAGATGGGTGACTTGGGCCACAATTCTTCTGCAGCAGTGGAGCTCACATTAGGCAGCTGTGTGAGGCAGCACTGGGCTGTACAGTCAATAGCTCTGAGATTCTAGGCTACAGCTGTCTAAAGCCAGTGTCCTCTAGGTGCAGGACAATGAAAACAGCAAATTCCACTGTTTCCAGACACTAGTTCAGTGGCCTGGGCCAGCCCCCTAATGGAGCAGGACAGTTACTGCACTGGCAGGCCACTGCAAGCCACTGCCTCAGGCCAGTCCCCTAGTGGAGCAGGACAGTTACTGCACTGGCAGGCCACTGCAAGTAGCTGCCACAAGACAGTCCCCTAGTGGAGCAGGACAGTTACTGCACTGGCAGGGAACTGCAAGCCACTGCTTCAGGCCAGTTCCGTAGTGGTGCAGGACAGTTACTGCACTGGCAGGCCACTGCAAGCCACTGCCACAGGTCAGCCCCCTAGTGGAGCAGGACAGTCACTGCACTGGCAGGCAACTGCAAGCCACTGCCTCAGGCCAGTTCCCTAGTGGTGCAGGACAGTTACTGCACTGGCAGGTAACTGCAAGCCACTGCCTCAGGCCAGTTCCCTGGTGGTGCAGGAAAGTTACTGCACTGGCAGGCCACTGCAAGCCACTGCCACAGGACAGTCCCCTAGTAGAGCAGGACAGTTACTGCACTGGCAGGCAACTGCAAGCCACTGCCTCAGGCCAGTTCCCTAGTGGTGCAGGACAGTTACTGCACTGGCAGGCCACTGCAAGTCACTGCCACAGGACAGTCCCCTAGTGGAGCAGGGCAGTTACTGCACTGGCAGGTAACTGCAAGCCACTGCCTCAGGTCAGTTCCCTAGTGGTGCAGGACAGTTACTGCACTGGCAGGCCACTGCAAGCCACTGCCACAGGACAGTCCCCTAGTAGAGCAGGACAGTTGCTGCACTGGCAGGCAACTGCAAGCCACTGCCTCAGGCCAGTTCCCTAGTGGTGCAGGACAGTTACTGCACTGCACTGTTACTGCACTGCAGGCCACTGCAAGCCATTCCCATAGGTCAGCCCCCTAGTGGAGCAGGATAGTTACTGCACTGGCAGGCCACTGAAAGCCACTGCCACAGGTCAGCCCCCTAGTGGAGCAGGACAGTTACTGCAGCAGTAGGGCAGCACAGGAAACACAGTGTTACAGGCTCCTTTCAAAAACTTAAAGGAGGAAACAGCACCTCGTCAAAGTATATTTCAGCAGAAAGTAGAATAATTTAAGTGTCTAAAATGCATGATTTTATACATTTTAATTTGGTAATGATCCAGTCCGATGCATTTTTGAACCGACAAGTATTCAAATGGCTTCAATACCAGGGGCCAGATATTTTTACATGGGGAATCTGAAAGGAAAGAGAACAACTGACGTCACGGAAGAGAATAACTGACACACATGCATTGCAGCACTAGTGTTTGATTGGATACTGCATTTGAAATGCACACTCACCCACTATGCAGGGCACTGTGTAGTGAATGTTTTACATTGAAAACAGTATAGAGAGTGAGTGAGCGAGTGGACAAGTGTGCTTTCCGAATGCAGCATTAGATTCCCCAAGTAAAAATGTCTGCCCCCTGGTATTGAGGCCGATTTGAAGACTTTCCGGTTTAAAAATGCGTTGCACTGGGTCATTACCAAATTAAAATTTATAAAACTATGCGTTTTAGACAAGAATTCTGCTTTCCGCTGCATATACTTTGCCGAGACGCTGTTTCTTTCTTTAAAAAAGTCAATGAACTGCCAGCAGTAATTCTTCACCAGAAATAAAGACTTGAGAAGCAGTCACTCTGTAGTCAGTCTGTATTTTTTCTTGGAAAATGACATATTTGACTCCTTTTCAGATTTTTTTTTGCAACAACATAGGTTCAGTTTTGTGTTGGTTGCATCATTTTTGAGCTGAATGAAAATTTGACGTTGTGTTTTGATCTAGAGAGCTGGTCGCTGTCTGATGCACACAGAGAATACTGCATCAGGAATACAGAAAGCTCCAGTATCAAAAATACAAAAGGCATCTTTTAAAATCATATTGCGTGCTATTAATGCATTATACAATGCTTTTGGCTCATTTTGGGAGAGCATTTTTTTTTTGTTTTTTTGTTTTTTTTACCCAGACATGTTGTCACTGGTTCATCAAAATAAATAAATAAATAAAATATTTATATTAAAAATAAAGCTCTCGGTAAGTAGCTTTGCTCAGAATAGAAACTCTGGTATTTGTACTATGAACACTTTCCGGTGATCACAGGACGTTAGAAGCTCAGGCCTATAGGTGCACAACAAATAATGACACCTCAGTCATTATGCTAAATAACTGTAAACCTGAACAGGAAGTTTTATAATGCACTCATACTTGTACCACGGTTACCGCTTGTTTTTATCTAAAGACATAATTTTTGCATTTCCATCAAAATAAATGACAAATTTCTTTCGTCAAAATTAACTCTGGTTGCTTGGATACACCTAAAACTCCAGCAGCAGCATCTGAAAGTGAGGCTGTTATTTCTAGTTAATTGTGCTGCTAATCAAGAACTGCAGTTTCTGCCGCCACAGCATCATAGTTCCACTCAGACTGGCGATGACGCATAGCGCTGTCTCACAGTTTTCAGAGTCACAGACTCGCCAACGATATTAATAGTTACCTCAGAAAACTCTGATTTGTCATCTATTTTAGGATATGAGGCCATTTTATTCACTGAAAGTTGAAATTTTCCAAGTCTGTAGCTTCTCCTGGATGAAGAAACTTGACTCGTCCCAACAGTCCAGTGTTTGATCACTGCTGGCAGCAGACAGGAAGAATGACTCAATGTTTGTCCATCTAACCGTAATGCTAATTCATCTCCCATTATCAACACGCACACACACAGACACGCGCACGCGCACGATCCCACACAGATACACACACAAACACACGCACACAAACACGCACACACACGCATACATGTCCACACAGATAAACTCACACACTTATACACACAAAGAAACACACTCGCAGACACTGCTTGTGATTCAACCTATTTAGCTACTTGTTTGATGAGGTGGACTACTGTGGTGTTCAGGGCCTTGTACCTTACTGGGGCTACACTGGAGCTTCCGTTAGTTACACTGAGCTGCACTGGGCTACACTGGAGCTTCAGTGAGTTACACTGAGCTGCACTGAGCTACACTGGGGACACCGTGAGCGACACTGGGCTATACTGAGCTACACTGATGTTTATAATTAAACAAGTGAAACTGTGATGAATAATGAACAAAGGATTGGTTGTGGAAGGAATGGATCAGCTGATGGATTTTGTGAATGAGTGTGGGTGTGTTAATGAAGAAATTAGTATATTTTCCTCTGTCTACATTTACTATCCACTGCAAAACAGCATTAGAACAGCTGAGAACCGTTTATATTTCAAAATTCATCTCCTGCATCATATTCAAAGCAACTTCACTTCTGTTCCTAAAAAAGATAAGAAAAACAACAGAGACCCCATGATTATTTTAGAAACAGTTACAGCAATACTTCCTCCATTTTTGTTTGCAAGAGAACTTTATTAAGCACAAAACACATCAATATACAGTAGGTACCAAACTTATTTAAAGGAGAATGAATTTGGTAAAGATGAGAAATACTTTCTATAAATAAAAATATTATGATAACGGCTCCTTCTCATCCAAGCGACAGAAGCTCAAATTTCTTTATTCAGATGACAGGAGATTTAGCTGATTTTATCTCCACAGTGTAAATGCCAAATACCTGAACAGGCTGTGAGAGTAGAGTTGTTACTTTGATGGCAGCACCACCTGTTCCTTAGACGACACGCTGACTCCGAAATGACACTGAGAAAATAGAAAAGTTTATATTCCATTTTGTTTTGGAAATTTTTGAACATGAAAGTGTTTGAGTGAGGATTATGTGGAGCAGAGCTCATTCTCCTGTTGCTTGTGCAGTGCAGTATCTGTTCAGCTGCAGCTCACGCAGTGTAATGTGAGGCTCGTTAAGTTACTGTTTGAGCAGCGTTGGTGCTTGGAGCTCTCAGTTTCTCAAGAACCACTCTGCCAAACAACTCCAAACTCAACACTGCACTTTCTTTGGGTCCTCAGCAAGTTTGAAGCTGTTTGGATGAACAGCAGATGAGATATTCAAAAGATACACACACACACACACACACAGATTCTCTGCTTTATAGAAAGTTATTGCATACAGCCCACAGAGAGGCTTTACGCAAACCTTCACAGGTTGGAGAGCCTCTGGCCATCTTTACTTCTGAGAGACTCAGCCTCTCTAAGACATTCCCTTTTATAGCCAATCATGTAACACACCTGATGCCAGTTACTAAATTACTTGCTAAATGTTCTTTCAGCTGATTCTTTTATATATTAATAGCTTTTTCAGCCCTTTTTTGCCTGTGTCCCAACTTTTTTGAGACCTGTTGCCGCCATAAAATTTGAAATAAGCTCATTTTGTGGATAAAAATGTAAAATGTCTCAGTTTCAACATTTGAAATGTTATCTGTGTTCTATTGTAAATAACATATTGGCTCATGTGATCTCATAGTCATTGCATTTTGATTTTATTCACAATTTACACTTCGTCCCAACTATTTCAGAATTGAGGTTGTATTATAATACAATATAAAATATACAAAGATGCAAAAGTTGGACTCTGATCGTTTTTCCTTTGTGGTCTTGAAATGAGTCAGCGGGTTTGACATCCTTCACAAGCATTCCACACTCCACAGATTCCCACCAGCATCCAATCAGTATGAAGCTGCAGCACTGAGCCCCTGATCCCAGTCCAGTGACCAGAGTGAGCAGAGGTGTGAAATCCAGGGGTTAGAGGGTAGGAGTCCAGTCATGTGTTATTTTTCTGCATAAACCCAGCTGGCAGATCTCACTCATCAGTTCTGTCTTCCAGCTGCAGAAATGTGCTGATAATAAAGTGTATTTTACTCCAACAACATACTGAGGAAAATTTTCCATTCTGAGGCGAATCTTACCACAATCTGGCTGTCAGATGCTCGGAAAATATAACATTCTTTTTAGGATCAAAATGGAGGATCATACATTAACTGCATTATTTTCTCTGATCTTCAAACACAATCTAAAGACTCCTTTTAGACGGGCCAGTGAAGACTCCTCTAATCACTCTCTTTATAATCTTGATGCTAAAGACGTAGAGATGGAGGTCAGGAGGTCCGATGAGGAGTGTTAAATGGGCCTCTGTTCTCGGAGAACTCCTTGTTCTGCAGGGATTTCCTCCATCATAGACAGCACTTGTAGTCGTGACCAGCAGCAATGAGGTCTGGCTCTGGTTCTGACTGGGCCCTGGCGCTCAGGAGGTGGCGTCTGCACACTGAGCCTTGGGTTCAGCGGCACCAGAGAGTGACTGCGGCCCGAGGCTGTTCGGAAAGCACAGGGAGGCTGTGTGATGCCGAATATTACAGGAGAGATCAGTCCCTGCTGGAGGGGTAACTGCAGCTCTTCTGCACAGGCGGGTGACAGTGAAGTTCACCTCTCCCTGCTGACATCTCTTATTCCTGCCTCTGAGGAGTCATTTTACGGTTTGATACCGTATTCACCGCACGGGGTGGTGACCTACTTTTCTCATCGGCATGAATGACGGGGAATCACCATGTTGAGAGGGTTCAGGGTGTCAGTCGATGACACTTCATCACCGTTTGTGTTCAAACACATCACACGTGACAGGCTGGTTTTCATCAGTCCTGGGTCTCATATCGTGTTGAATGTGTATCTTTGTGACAGTGAGCTGCATGAGTCCAGTGCAGAGAATAGTGTGTGATTTTCAGTCATTTGTACATTAGCCCTGGTGCTGCACTGATTTGATTGGGGGCTGGAGAGCAGCTACAGATTTCAGGAGGGGAACTTTTCACTGCGCATTTTAACATTGGGTTTAAAAAGAAATAATATTAGGTGCTCATGCTGACTGTTTGCTATGATTAGAGGGAATTTACAGTCATATTAGTGTATTTCTGTAGAAAATACAGGATTTACACTTCTAATACTTTCAAATAATCCCTGTCATCTTATGGAGGACTGAATAATTCAAAAACTGAGCATAATCTTATTTATATCCTAAATAATCTCATTTCTGCCCTCTCTTACATCACTAAAGGCTTAAATGCAGCTAAACATACAGCAGTACTGCTTGTGAGCAGTGCTTCACTTACAGCAGTCATCAGGACCACAAACGGATTGAATAAATGTTCAAAACTTTCATGCGGTTTTCACAAAGATACCAGTATTCAGTAGCCACACCCATTTTGTCCATGAGCCACATAATTGGTCAAGGCTTTATGCTGTGAGCCAATGATTCCTGACCGAGCACCTGTTTAAGTTTCTCATTACAAAGGGGTCATAAAAGCAGCTCTGCAAGAGATTCAAAATGACCTCACATGAGTAGCAGAGTTTATTTTTACTCAGAAAAGGCTTTAGAAATGACTGTTTTAAATCCATATACAGGACTAAAGTGCTTGGCAAGATTTTATTTTATTTTTTCAGAGGACGAGTTCAAAGTTTCCGAGTGGAGAAAGAGCGTTTGAGGTGAACAACCACTAATGTTGCCAGTATTTGAGTGATGTTGGCGGTATTTGGGTAATATTGGCAGTATTTTGGCAGTATTACTGTAACGTTGGCAGTACTTGTATAATGTTAGCGGTCCTTGTGTAATGTTGGCGGTATTTGGGTAATATTGGCAGTATTTTGGCGGTATTTGTGTAACGTTGGCGGTACTTGTGTAATGTTACCGGTGCTTGTGTAATGTTGGCGGTATTTGTGTAATATTGGCAGTATTTTGGCAGTATTTGTGTAACGTTGGTAGTATTTGTGTAATGTTGGCGGTACTAGTGTAATGTTAGTGATACTCGTGTAATGTTGGTGGTACTGGTGTAGTGTTGGCAGTATTTTGGCGGTATTTGTGTAATGTTGGCGGTACTTGTGCAATGTTAGCCGTGCTTGTGTAATGTTGGCGGTACTAGTGTAATGTTAGCGGTACTCGTGTAATGTTGGTGGTACTGGTGTAGTGCTGGCAGTATTTGTATAATGTTGGCGGTATGTGTGAATGACCGGGAGAGAAATCGCTGGAAGTGATGATAGCGCCCATTAGACCAGTATCTCTCCCTGTCCACTGGCCTGATGCATGAGGCCTCCTCACTGAGCTCAGGGAATCATTCCTAAGCCTGTCCTTCACAATCAGATGCTCCCAGTGTTTATGGAGATAAAGCAGAGCTCTTATCATCCACCCGCCCCGCTGTGGTGGACTTCAGCAGGTTCATGACAGTGAGTTACCATGAAGATAAAGAGAATCTCGCCGCTGAGAGAAGCAGCAGTTTCCCCAGAGCAGCGCAGCCTCTCATACAGGCTATGCTATCATTACTTTCTAATCCTCAGTTTGTTTGCATCCTTATCTGTGTTAGTTGGGTTCTACTGCTTTTAGCTGTAGCTCGTTGTTTGTGTTCGCAAAGTACAAACCCTGATTTGTGGTTTTCCTTCCAAACAAAAAATCAATAAATAATACCTTTTAAGCTTAGAAATTACAAATTTACTTGTAATTTTATTTTTATTTTTTCTCTCTTGTAAAAATAAAAATTGCCACGTTCACAAAGCAATGAAAGGACAATTCTGATGCATGAAAACAACAGAAACTACGAAACACTCTAAAATAAAGCCGCATTTAAAATAAGTCCAGATTATTTCTTTGTATTCGTTTAGTCCTTTTGTTTGAAAGTAGTGATCTTTGCTAGAACAGGTGGATCGTTACCTCCACTGCAGAACTGACACTAATGAGGAGATTCTCTTTTAGCTTTGGAGCTTTTGATTGTGACCTCAATTCCAGCTACACGAGAAAAATATCTTTTTTTTGATATTTCTGTTCTCAAACAATCTTGCAACTTTTTTTTTTCTCAGAAAACAAGTGTGATGTCATCAGAAGTATTTAGATCTACACCCTCTTTTGGAGCCTGTTTAATGTTGTCCTTCATGTGCAGGTCTGTTCTCGGCTTGACTGTATCCCTGACAGGTCATACTTGTGACCTGAGAAAAAGCTGGACGCTGCAGCATTAGTTTGTTTATGTTTTTAACAGAAACAGTCCAGGGAAGAACAGCAGGTGGAAGACATGCTGGGCGGCCAAAACATTCCCACGACCACATGCTGCACCCCACCAGTGTGAGTTTGGAAATAAATAATGTCATGAAGAGGACAGAAATGTTTGGCTACAAACTGCCAGCACAATAGCAAGTTCAAAGTGTGAATCCAAATTATTTTTGCTAGCATTTGAAATTGTTATCACTTCCTGTAGAAGGTTTTCCTCAGTGGTGCTGCTATGATCTTCCGCAGAAGCCACAGTCCTGCTCCTGGTTTACGCTGCAAAATACTGAAATCCCCTCCTCAGGATGTAAGGAGATGTTTAAGATGAGTGAGGCCATGTAGGAGGCAGAAACACAATCATGGTGCAAAGCTACAAGAAAGCAGCTGTTTGCCAGTATATTATCTGCTCATGCTTAAGTGTATACCAGGAGAAGATCATTAAAAATAAATAAAGATATAATTGCATAATGGTGTCATCCTCAGGCAGACAGTTACTGATGGCCCAGTAAGTAAAGAGGACATGCATACTGTCCAAAAGAGCACGCATATACCAGTGAACACTCATGTGTACTCACACTTTATTGCAATTTAAGTGCACTGCACTCTCCCCTCCTTAAGTAAGGCAGGAAACTGATTTATTGGACATCAGTGCAGAATTGTGAATTTTCCAGTGTCCCGCCATTTCATTGCCTTTACACTGTAAAAAACTAAAGTTGTCTCAACTGAGCAAAATTAGTGTCCAGACTGCCTTAAAATTTTAAGCTCATTGAACTTGAGATGACAAGTTGAGGTAATATTCATCTTAAAATCTTAAATTAGGTTAATTTGAAATTTTAAGGCAGCCTTTTCAGTTGAGACAACTCATTTTTTGCAGTGTAGGTAATGTGAAGGCATTCAGCAGGTAAAATATTGGGTCGCTTCCTGCCTTGACACACAAATTAAACTGAAATGTTGATAAGCTATAATGTAAATTTTTGGTTAGGAGCTGTGATAATATATTTTAGGTTCATGGAGTGAGAGAGGATAATGATGTTTTTAGTCCATGTGGTACTAGTTAGACAGGCTAAAGAGAAGCATGTTTTCGATCTGTATGGTGCTCGCCCCTTAGACCCACAAATTACAGATAAAATGGACTAAATCATGTTCATTATTTACCCATCACCTGTTATAAAAAAGTGTGTTAATGGGTGAGGAGGACGGACACTGTACTGCCATCAACAACAGAACTATAAAGAATCAAAGTGATGTGTGTTTGAGTTAGAAAACCGATTGTACAGATTCTTCTTATCTATCATTCAGCTGTCATTATCCAATGTCTCCAGATATGTTAACATTAATAAATCAGTCGGGATTGAAAATATGAACTTTGGTGGTCCATATAGACTCTATAAAAGGCCACAGGAAATATCAAATGCTCTTTGAATTTTGAATTCTAAATTCTACAAATATGGTGCCCCCATCCTGTTTTGTACATGGACTTAAAAAAGAATAATATTAAAATAAAATAGAAGAAATATAGGGAGTTTTTACAATTATCGAAATAGAAATTCGCCTTCAGCCAACTGCTTTCTAAACAAATTGTTTGCATTTCTGCGGGCCAGTCAATTACCAGTTTCTCTTCTATTCCAACCCTCAGTCTAATCTCTATGTGTTTTGCCTCGAAAAATAATTTACCATTTAAATTAAAATAATGCTTGCAGAAAAAAAAAAAACATTTCTGGAGTAGAATTTATGAATTCCACTCAGAATAAAAAGTGCCAGGAACAGTATTTATTTTGGGACTTAAGTTTTGATCTGTGATCCAGAAAAGTGCAAGTTATTAACACAAAGACTTCATCTCACTGCTTTCCTGTGCTTCTGCTTATTTTTAGATGTCTTATATCATATCTTAATTCCATTATATCTCCTCATGTGAACTGCGTGCTCTTTACCTTTAATAGTTAGGTTTTTTTAGATATTTAATTTACTGCATCGTTTATTGCAGGGGCAAACACTTTAACTACTCTTTCTCTCCAAAGAGAAAAGGTGTAAATGTGTTCTGCAGTGCTAAAATGACTGTTAATGTTTCAAAGTTTATTTCAAAATCTTGAAAAAATGTGCTGAGATGGACTGGCAGTCTGCTCAGGGAGCTCACCCAAAGCATCCTGGGAATGACCCAGCTCCGCCCAAAATATATTTTTCTTTCCATAGGTTTAATGTAATTTACTGAACAGTTTAATGATGGCCATATATACAGGGCATCCACAAAAACACTGAGGATGTCATTGATCCCAGAACACCAGAGACCCTCCTTACTTAAAAAAAAAAAAAAAGTGACTCTTTAATTTCTGTGGTCTCATCATTTCTATCTCTGTGTGTAATTACACATATTACACATTCTCTCTTTGCTCCTGTGCTCGGCTCTGTGCTCTAACACACGCTTTTATTCAGTCTGTCAGACCGATTATCATCACACCAGACTGGATACTGTCTGCTCACAGATACAGGCCTGAGGCCTGAGATGCTGACTCCTGACGGACATCAGTCCAGTACCATGGAACAAGGCTGGCTGAGACACCGCGATGATAATTATCAGATTTCACGCTGACCACCTTTCTTAAAATCTGTTTTCCTGCCACTGAACAGTTCACCTAATGTTGTTATGAAAAGCCAAAAACTAAATCTATCAATAAAAAGTTACCTAAACATCAATGTGTGTTGCACACACGTGTGGCTTGAAATTAAGGTTTCCACTGTTCAAAGAAATAGTTAAATTTTTCTGAATCAGAATATTGGATATTGCTCTTATCCATGCGATGTTAAGCTCTTTCCGCCTCACATTCAATAAGCCACAAGAGCAATTCCATCAGTAAAGCTGTGAGAAACTTATTTTATCTGCATATCATAAATGTAATTTCACAGTGCAATCTGCCGCGGCTCTGTTCATGTTCAATATAAAAGTAACACTAAGCTCCTTACCTCTGTCAGTATTACAGATCCTTAGATCCTGTAGTGTGTGGAACTGGTGGAGGTGCCTATAAGGGCATCTCACTCCAAACACTGGTGACGCTGGAGTCACTGGCGCATGTCCAATAAACCTGCGCATGACCCCGGCTGGTGTGCGACTCCTGCTCCTCCATTGTACTGCTCTTATCTTACTCTTCCATCAGAGGTTTATTAACAGTCAGGGCTTTATTGGTGACACTGATCAGCCTCCCCAGTACAGTCACTCATGCTTTAGTTTATACTGGAGTTTGTGCTCTTGCATGAGGGAAACGGGGACGGGACGGGGGGGGTTGGCGCCCGACTACATTTCTGTTTTTGACGAGTCTGTGTCTTGCGGGCTCTTCTGGGACACTGCAGATGATAAACACATCTATATTTCAATCTAGCCATGATGTTTTTCCTTTTCTTTCTTTCTTTTTTCATTTGAAAATCAGCTGATAGTGTGGAGAAATGCATTCACATTTGATGGACACTAATAATCTTCCCAATTTAAAAAATGTTTCTGGTTTTTAGCTTTTCAGCTCACCATTTTTGTGATGATCAATTTTAATAATATATAAATATATAATCAGTTGGTAATTCGTGGTCAGATAGTTCAGCATTGATGTTGGTCTCTGTAGAACCCATGAGAAAACTCGGTGAACTTACTCTACTGAGTAAACAAACGAAACACTAACAACGAGCAATATGTGCTCATAGTGTGCCAGCCAAATTAGATTATTTGACAAATGTGCCGGTGAATTTTGCACATCCGAGTGTGACAACTAGTCTTCTGTCTGTGACATTCAGTCACATATCTTTGAGGGTTTAGATATCCAGTGCTCATTATCTAGTTGTGAAAAAAGTTCATAGTGATAAGTTTATCGTTTATAATTGCATCCTTCACTTTCATTGCACATAATGCCAGCCATATTTTATAAACGCATAAAAATAAATTAGTTCAACATATAGTTGGCAGCCTTTAACATCAGGCTTGTGTGCCAATGATGGTATGTCTTTAATGATATCTAAACAGATGGTCCCCTTCAGAGTTATAATAATTAAGTTTTAAAAAGAGGCCAACGACTTTCCTGCCAGCCTCTTCAGCACCCCATTGATACCCTCATCGTCCTTGAAACCCAACTCATCTGGATTGCACATGCTGCCCCTGCCGTGAATCTGCTGTTCCAGGAAACCATTTCAATGACATTACCCTCCTCATTATTAATACAATGTACGTTTGAAACGTCTATGGTTTTGGGCAGGGACCAGTAAGTCACAATGAATGTTGTTGACCAGACTGGAGAAGACTTCTGGAGCATTTGTAACTCCTAACACCATTACCAGATACTCATAATACCAGTGGACGCATTGAAGGCCATCTTTCACTGTTACCCCTCTCGGATGCAAAATGCATGGTAATATCAGTAATATCATTTTGTCTGTAATGGTCAATGTATGGGCAAAGTCCCCATCTTCTTCTACACAAAAAAGAACCCAGCTCAAGCAGTTGATGAAGATGAGCAGTCAAGATGATGCAGATATATGACTCCTAGAAATGTTTCTCGAGGCGAGAGAGGGGAAAATGGGCAACCCCTTGGAGGTGACGTACCTTGCAGCAGGTTTATGGCACAGTGGTAAGGGCAGTGAGGTGGTAAGGAGGTGTCTTAGCCCTCCAACAGTGATTGGAGCAGTAAGAGCTGCGTGCCAGCTCAAGCCCATAACCAATGGGTTATGCTTAAGCCTTTCAGAACCTTAAGCAACTCTCCACCTCCTTACCCACCCTCATCTGACCTGATCCCCTTTATCTGTTCATGATGGAGGTGGACACCTCCCATGCAGGGGTTTCAGGTGATTTTGTCGCAGGTCTTGAGTTTGGGGTTGGGTGCTGTCAGTGTCCAATAATTTCTGTTATGTTTTATGTTGGTTTGAAGTTGTTCCCTACTTCAACATGCACCTTTTTACCTTTACACTTCTGTGTGTCATGTCTGCCATCCTTGTTTATTAAATCATTGTCTTGTCTGTAACTCCACCCTCTCTGCGGTCGTCCTGCTGTGTTCACCACCTGATTCCTCTTCCCTCATTTTCATGTGTGTATTTAGTACCTTTTCTGTCTCTGTTTCAGAGAAATTTCATCCAAATGCATCATACAAGCCATGTTTCTAGTCTGCCTGAATCCTGGTTTGGATTCTGTTTGCCTGGGTTTCTGTCTCTGGATTTGCTCTTCATGTCTCCTCTGCCAGCCTGTTACTGCCTTACTTACTTTTTAAAACCGACTTTGGATTGAGATTTTGCACTGCATCCTTACCTCCTAGTTTCTAAATCTGTTTTTGATGACACCAAAGCCCAGCAATTTTGTGCCTCAATCATCCCTTCTGGATTTTTGATCCAGTCTGTCTGACTACCACTATTCTTTATAAACTTTGATTATTTTTTTAATATTTAATTTCTCTCTGTATCTGAGTCGTTGAGTTCACCTGACAGTCTCCTTCGACTGATTACCGGACATGATAATACTGTGTGCAGCCACTGCTCACAGCGTCATGAGGGAATTTACATTCTTCATTATGGTAAATTCAAATGTAGCAAAATCCATGCAGACCCTTGGTAAGTGATGCGCTTGCGTTCTGTAAAGCCTCCCAGCAAAACATCCATGAGTGAAGGAGTGAGTTACCACGGTTTGTAACGTGTGACCTATGGCGGCATTCTCTTACTGTATGTTAGTCATGTGTTTTATTCGCTTTAAAGTTACATGGAGGAGTGAGAATTATGCGAAACTATATGAAAATGGCTGCATATTACTTAGCGACAGAGAGTGGATTGCGTGCTACATAATTTTGAGTTGGTTAGCTGTAGACATATCCAGATCAAAAGTCCAGTTAAGTGAAGTTTTACTACATGTAGAAAGCCCAGGAGATATTCTAATGCTCATTAAAGCAGTTAGATGCCTGAAAATCACTGAGTACGTGAGATGAAAGATGTACTTTTTCCCTGACTCGGGAGAGCTTATTCATTTTCTGCAGAATGGATTTTACACCTGACTGAACAGACATTGGTGAAACACATTCTACTTGTTCTCAGGAGAGGGGAAACACCCTATAACCAATTCTTTATTTTTATGTATAACATAAAGCAGCTAATAAAAATATTCCATTTATAATGCCTTATTTAATCTGATTTATGATGGCATATTTTATCGTAGAAATTTCCTGAAAACATGAACAATGAGCAATGTCTTTCCTGTATTTTATCTCTTGCATGGATAAGCCAAATAATGACTCTACAGTCTTATTCCCATGGCAACAAACTACTCCAGATTTCTCTGAATATTTATTCTATCTGAAACAAGGGCTTTGAGACACAAGTCAGGATGACTGTGCAATATGACACATGTAAGTGCATGTGCTTGTGTGGGAGCAGATATACATACCAAACACTAATCTCAGTAAATCTGTCATAACCTATATAATCATACTGTACAAACATATCACACTGGTGTCGCATCTCTGGTGTCACGTTCCGCTCTCAGAGTTAATCGTTTCCCTGCAATCCAGCCGTCTGCGTCAGTCTCTGTCTCAGTTTCTGTCATTAATTAATCATCATTGTCTCTTTACCTCGTCACTCCTGTACATTCATCACTCCCTTTCACTCACCTGTAACTCTTTATCTCTGTGTTTAAGTTCCTGGTTTTTGTTTCTTCCTCACTGGATTGTTGCCTTGTGTTAGAGCTTTGCATTGTGGGGGGTTTTGTCTCTTCCGTCCTCAGCGTTAATTTCTATGTAGAACAAGAAACTATTTGATTGGGAATCTCTTCCCAGTCTTTGCGGCCCTGGCGAGTGGCTTCATCCAGTGTCTCCTACACCCCTGTTTGAAGGTTTGCACCTGCCTGCGTGCCCTGGGTCATTCGGCTTGCCACCCAGTTACTGACCTCAGACCAGTCCCTTTGACTACGCCTATGCCTGACCCCTCCCAGTTATGCTGTCTGCCCTCGCCTCACTTTGGACCGTTTCCTGGCAGCTTCCTCTCGAGCATCTTTGAGCAAAATCTTCTTCAGTAAATAAACCAGCCTTTTCAGCTTTTTCTGTGGTCTGTGACTGGCTCTTTTGTTCAGTATCTTCTGATAAATATTATTATCCAAGAGTACACAGAGAAAATGCTGTTTAAAAAAAATGCCAATTCAGGTACTTTCTGACTCTGCATGAATGTTGGTTGGCTGTTGCATGTACTGAGGGAATGGTACCTCATTAGAATAACATCACTGTCAATCATTATTGTTGCCTATTGGAAGGTTATTTATGCAAGATTTCTGACAAACTAATAAGACAAAACTGTATCAACTAAACTCCCAAGTTATCAACCTATTAGAAGCACAGATGCAATATCTCTACATCTTACATGTACATCTTACATGTTAAATTTTATTCCTTGTCTTTGTCTGGCTGTCAGTTAATCCAGTCATTTCCCAGGCTGGCTGCTCACTGAGCACTGAACCAGGCGATGCTCACTGAGGGGATATATCAGTAAATACAACAAATATGTGGTATTACCTTCTGCTGTTCCCCCTGGCAGTAGTGTTAGACCCATTACAGCAAATAACAGAGGCTAATTACACAATTAACAGCACGGGGAGCACCAAGCCTGGCCTGTAAGTGTGGTTCCAGAGGGACGCTTAGCACTTTATGGCAGAGCAGTGTTCTCAGAGCTGCAGTGCACTCATGAGGCCTGGGGCAGTGTGGGGATGATACACTCTTTACTCCTCTGGGTGACCCCAGGATGACGTCTCTTACTTCTAGCAGTCGCTCTGTCCGACTGGACACCAATAGGATGAAGAAGGGAACATGTATCTGAGTGATGGTGAGGAAACGGAGCTCTAGAGAGGAGCAGACAGCTGAGTATGCAGAAGAGATTGGAGCCGATTAGCCGATAGCATGAATCCATAATTAAGCAGAGTACACATCTCCAACCGCTTCATTGTCTTTGACCTTTTCTGTGACGTTGACCTTGACCTATGACCTTGACCAGTGAAAGTCTTATATGAGCTTCTTGCAAAGTTTTGACATGACCCGTCCATAGTTTCTTTCCCACTATTTTCAGACAAACTGACAAACAAAAACGGGGACGTAAACGTAACTTTGTCAGCAGAGGTCAGTATTGACAATTTTAAACTTCTCATATCTAATTTCATTGTATCAATCTTGAAAAGTACCTTGTGCTTAACTTCATAATACTCTTTAGTATACAACTACATATGAAGTGTACATGAATGCATGTATGTATTCATTTTATGCAAACACCTAGAGAAGACGAGGCTGTGTTTTTTTTTCTTTTTTTTCTTCTTTGGTATTGACTGTATATTTTGCTCATGGTTCCATAATTTTTCAATGTTTTCTGCTGCATTTAATTACCTTTTATATTCAGACTGATATAAATATATAATACAATACATACAGCCTGTTGTTTACGAGTAAAATGCTGAACGGAGACCAGCTGACCTCTGAAGGCACAAACCCATGAAGGTCTGTTTGCAGCGACTGGTTTTGTGAATGAATATGTAGCGTGAAGTGTGAAATTCGGCTGGAGTTTCCTGCCTCATCATGTGATTTCAGAAGCTCTTTCATCAGAGTGACGGTGAGAGACGGGTCATTTATTTACTTCAGTCCCCATCAACCCTTCCTGTACAAACCCTCCAGATGATTGATTACACTGGAGTTAATTTAGTTGTAGTATGAAGTGATATTTTCAAGCTTCTTTCAAACTTCCTTCATCTGAAAGGGGAAGTTGCGAGTCAGCTGACAGGAGACTCGTAATTGCCATTGATTTTATTTGTCTATCTCTCTCTCTCTCTCTCTCTCTCTCTCTCTCTGTTTTTACAGCATTATCACTTCAGAGCAATTATAGACTCACACCTCTTCTATCGTACATCCTACTTGTGGTGAAGACACATTTGACATCCAGAAAATTATAAAATCGGAACCTTAAATAGTGCTGATTCATGTGCTTAAATTTGTGGTTGTGTTGAGCAAATCCACTTAATTTGGTTCGAAACTGTGGAGCCAAAACTATTACCATCAAAATGCAGAGCAGTAGAGCCTAGTGATTGCTGTAATTTCTGCATAACACACTGGATAATGTCATGTTTATTTTTAGAGGACATGAAAAATGTAAAAACCATGTTAACTTAGACAACATGGGCGGAGACGGCTGACCCCTGTCTAACTATAAGAGTGGAAGAGCAGCCTTGTGTTCGGTGTCTGACGGGTAACCGAAGAGTTTCTGGTTCCAGACCCTGGTGAAGTTTGGGACTGGATCTATAGAGATGAAGCTGGGAAAATCTCTGCCATTGGGCCCTTCAGCAAGGCCCTTAACCTCAAAACTGCTCCAAGGGCCTGTTTCACTCAGTCATTTTTAGAACATGTAACAGTCCTCTCTAGCAAAATGACCATGAAAAACAGAAACTCGTTTACAAGGGAAGGTCCCTGGTTGAATAAAGGTGAAAAATATATGACCAGTGTGCCTGTTTAAATGGCCCTGAATACATTAGAAGAAAATGAAAAAAAAATAAATAAAGTGAGCTGAAAGGCAGATCCCAGAGGACTGTGGATCTTAAGACCTGATTAAAACGAGCGGACAGAAGCCGCGTCTTTGATGCGATCAGCTCAGATCTGAACTCCATGGACGAGGAGTCCAAAGATGTTCCTCCAGTTTTTAATTGGCTGGGAGGGAGTAGCACAGAATCAGAGATAGCTGAGCGCTGGGGAACAGGAGGTCCCCCATCCATTAAGCACAACATTAATTCCCTCACCTTAATTAAAAGCACTATCACACTGTGTGTGTGTTCTGTGTTTGTTTACTGAATTCCAGGTATCCCTCCACAGCCTAATGACCTGAGGCTAATCTAACGTGGGCTTAGTTAGAAATGGGAGGGGAGACTTCTTGGGCAAAATGGTCTTAGTCAGGCCAGCAGGGGGTGATCTATCTTACTTCTGATAAAATAATCCACGATCCACCAGTGCTGTGGATTCTGGGAATTCTGTGCTGTGACAGATATCAGCCCAGGGCTTATACACTGGGTCCTGACTTCACTGGTCATTTCACATCCTATGACACTCATTGTGGACATTAGTGTGCTCCTCAATGTCTCTGAGGAACCCTCTCTATTAATTGCATTTAGAAGCTCAATTACAAACCTGTCACCTAACTACCCCCTGGTTTAAATAATACTGTTCTCACCCCATGCACCTCTGCTGAATTTTAGGGAGAATTCTGGTGTAAAATGGCTGCCGTATGCCGCGCAGATGGGTGCTACAAATTGGAGTTAAAGATTAAAGATAAAGTTAAATAAAGCTGGATACCTGTGTCAGCACTTTCCCCGAGGATAGCACCCTAATTTAGCAATAATACCATTATAACACAAATTTCTGTTTGATTTTACCTGTCCATATTTACATCCTATTCTGTAATTTCATTTTTTGTCGATGATTATTGTTGTTCTTGAACCATTTTATATGTGCTGCCTTTTTACTTTAAATATGATCTGTGATTTCTCCACAAAAAGCCTATGATTGTGATATTATATTTTTCCACATCACACTTAGTTCTTAATATTCCCAGTGGTTTATACTGAGAACTAATCCATACTGTAACTTTCATGAAATCTTCACTGGACCATCAATAAACCTGCAAAATTTGGATAAATTAGTTATACTTTCTGAGCTGTAAAGAGCTTCTCAGAGTAAACTGGAGTGTCAGTCACAGAGCTGATGTGGACACTGTGCTGATCTTTAACACAGAGGACTTACTGTGGAGACTCAGGATCAGATGGGAATGTGACTCTCAGAAGGTGAGGGAGAGCCTGTGCTGAGGAGGAGGGAAGGAAGGGAGGATGGATGGACGGATGACTGCAGTCTTTTAAACGAATATCTGCGCTTCCATCCTCTGGATACTGATGGATGTTTCTGTCAGTGAAAGTGTCCCAGAGGCACATCTGATGTCACTGCCAGCGTCCCAGGGGAACATCGATCTTTGGTCCCCTCCATTAATATCCCACATGAGTACAGTTATCCCGTCCCTGTCGAAGCGATAAAAACTGCTCCTCCATTTTCGCGTTCTCGTCCGAATTCATTTTCTGGCCTCCAGAGGATTAATTAAAAGCCTGACAGCCCTGTTGTGCTGAAAATGAGGTTTGTTTCATTAAGGATCGAGGGGTCGGAGTGAGATGAGCTCCGGCATCCAGACTGTGTGCTGCCGAGGGCCGCAGTGGCGTCTCATTATTTGTGTGTGACGGTGAGACTGAACAGAGGCGGTGAGCCGTCCTCTCATCTCAGTGTTCAGTCTCACCGCCGCCCCTCAGTTATTCTTCACTTCATCTCCTGTCCCTCTTCTCCTCCGGTGTGGTTTTATACCAGTGAACTGTGTTTACAAGCGCATAACATGGCAAATACATCACATTTATTTACCTTTATCACAATACGTGACATTTTCATGCGCTAGATCTCTTTACTCATGAAAACAAAACGTGTGACGCTGACTTGTGAAATTTCACATCTTCACACAGGAATGACATTTAGTTGTGAATTATGGTGAAAACAAACTAGGTCACTTGAAATTGCATAGTTTGCCTAATATTTCATTTGTTCAGGTGTTTACTCTCTGCATGCTGGGTTTTTTTTTCAATTGGACATCATTTAAAATAACACAACACTTTTTTCAGATAAATCAAGTAGTGTTAATAATGATCAGTCAGCATTATCATCTGTATTAAAATCTAGCAACGTGATCACACCACTATTATTGACGGTAGTTATTCTACCCTTTATCTCTTATTTAAGGTCATATCAGCTTGTGTTTGATTAATACTTCCCCTTCACACACTCTGAGGTAGAACAGCATGCAGATCAGTACAAACCAGGTCACAATTTCAGTCATTTTCAGTTGCTGCTTGACCTTGGCCCAGCTTGTTCAGTGAGATTCCTCCGTTTGTGACAGAGACTAACGTGTCTTCTTTTGGATCCAGATGGTATCTGGCTGTGGTTTTGTTCAAATCTCAGAATCTCACTCATTATTTATTCAGCTTTAAAACATTGAGCGAGCCCTCACACCTCAAACCTTCTTGTGTGGCCTTTATCTACTCATCCAGCCACTGGGAGCTCATTACGCTGATTATACACGGCCATTTTTTGGCAACTTTCAGGCAGAATTTGCTGAAAATGAGTTTGCACTGAAGACACTTTGGAAGTTGTAAATGAAGCCCGGCTATATCAGAGAGCAAGTGTTGCTGACAGTGGTTCAACTTCAGCCAATTATAAATGAAAAACTGGTCACATGACCTGCCTTGGAGAGTCATCTTCTGCTCTCTGAGCATTTGGTCACATGTCCTCAGCTTTATCATCTTCAGATCCATCTTCTTCACCCTTTTCTGCAATTCTACTCTTCACACAGACGTATAAAGTCATTTACATTACGTAATTGGATGATAATGTACAAATTCTGGACAATTAGTGAATCAACCCAGTATGAGGGAAAATAGTAACTAAAGCTGTTATAGAGTCATTCCATGACAATAGTTCAAATTGGACCCTGACATTTTCACATTTTCTACCAAAATGTATTATTTGTATGTTTATCCCACAGCATTAAGGACATATTCAACTATCAGAAAAACATATTTTCCATCTCAGGCATTAGCTTTCTATGATTATTGGCCATTATTTCAAAATGTGTGCTGTTATTCTTCAACACCGTTATGTATACTATGGAAGCTCATTGAAAATGATCATAAAATGTATTTCTAAAGAAAGAAATATTTTTATTTTCGTCTGATGTACCCCACACTCATTAGATAATTACAAATACAAAAATGACATAAAATCTCACATTTTCTCGGTACTAAAGCCTGAAATGTACCTATGTGTGAAAGAACTCTTGTCATTTTTAATCAAAAATGTAGTTTAACTTAAGAATTTTCATCAAAATCAATGATCTTATGAGAGCTGTCAACATTTTAGACAGATGTCAACAAACACATTTTTTTTGAATACATCTTTTTTAAATAATGTATAAACATGTAAGTGTGATGGGGTTGAGACGAGGGTAACGGGGTTGAAGGGAGAAATACAACTTTTCATATAAATAGTTGTTTTTTACTCTCAAATTCACTGGATAGGATGAGCATTGTATTTCATTATGATACCATAAGAAGGACAAATGATATAAATTGCAGTTGAATTGAACCTAAGTTAAAAACAACTAAAACAAATTATCTGTTTAACATTGTAAAGTGAATTACTCAAATGTAACATAAGGCGGAGTGTGTGTGTGTGTGTGTGTGTGCGTGTGTGTGGGCGTGTGTGTGGGCGTGTGTGTTTGCGCGCGTGTGTGTGTGTGTGTGCGCGCGTATGTGTGTGTGTGTGTGTGCACGTGTGTGTGTGTGTGTGTGCGCGCGCGCGTGCGCGTGTGTGTGTGTGTGTGTGCGCGCGTATGTGTGTGTATATGTGTGTGTGCACGTGTGTGTGTGTGTGTGTGTGTGTGTGTGTGTGTGTGTGTGTGTGCGTGCGTGCGCGTGTATGTGTGTGTGTCTGTGCGTGTGTTTGTGCGCGTTTGTGTGTGTGTGTGTGCGTGTGTGTGTGTGTTCAGGCATAAGAGCCAACCCTCATCTGGTCAAGTATACTTTTAAAGGCCTGTTACATACAAGCATTTCTCCCTTCTATCAGGATCAGCTTTAAGGCGCCCGATACTTCCTCTGCCGTTCTGCCGCTGATGTTACATCTTACTCACAGCTTAAACATGGAGCATAGATCACATTCAGCATGTATGTGTTATAAGAATGTTGATTCAATGTAATACCAACTCAATTAAATAAGTGGGTGACTTAACTAGTATTAAAATCACAACCCTGTCACAATCTCACAACCCCCGTTAACAATCAAACATGTAACGGGGTTGAGTGTGACGGGGTTGTGATTATTGCACAAAATAGTTGCTGCTCTATGTAGTCAATTACAGGGAGAGAGCACATGGCATGTATGAGATTCAGAATTGGCAAACATTCGTGAAATAACAAAAACCTTTTTCATAAGCAACAGTTCTCAATTTTTTTTTCATGTTACGGTGTTGAGTCATTGAGTTTGACGACCACAATATCACAAGATAAATGAGGAAAATAAAGAAAAGAGGGGAGCAACTGTTTCTCTTCACTGTAAAAAAAGAAAAAGAAAGTTGTCTCAACTGAAAAAAACTTAGTGTCCAGCCTGCCTTAAAATTTCAAGTTATCTGAATTTAAGATGATAAATGTGATGGTCTGGCCCTGCAGGCCCTCCCCTCTCCTGTTTGCACCTCCACCTCAACGAGCTACAGCTGCTGCTCGTTGAGGTGGAGGTGACTTGAGTGTATTAAAGAGCTGCACTGCCGCACTGGCGGTGCAGCTGTATTCTGTTGGCTCATTGTTTGCTGGCCGTTTGTATTGGAGCCCTGAATATCGCTGCTGTTCCCCTGGGTGTTTAATGAGTTTTATTAAACTTTATTTATATTTTACTCAGCCTGTGCACTTGGGTCCCTCAATTCAGTTTTGGGTACATGGTCCCTGTGCCCGCCGGCTTGCTTTCTCATGCCGGCGGGACCAAACCATGACAATAAATTGAGGTAATATCCAACTTATAATCTCAAGTTCAATTAGCTTAAAATTTTAAGGCAGCCTGGACACTAACTATTTTCAGTTGGGACAACTTTTTTTTTTTTTTGTTGACCATAAGACTTCAGTGATGTCACTCCCTGATGTACATGCTATTACGGATCATACCATTGTATTTATAGGGGGAGAATCATTCGCGTAACAGGGTTGAGGGGTTGATTACACTGGGACAGAAATAAATAATGTGATTTTAATGAATAATTATCGATTAATTTAGAAAAAAAAACTTAACCAGCAGAAGGGCACAAATAGATGTTTAGGTTGATATCAAAATTTACTGACTTTTTCTTACAGTTTAATTTGGTATTTTCAAAGTAAACTTTCATCAAGCCCATGAAAGACATGAAAAAATAGGCGGTGTCAACTGAAAAAACTTTATTCATTCTCATGAAAAGATGAAATTTAACTCATGTTTTTTACTCTTGTGAAACCGCAAAAAACAATACCAAGGACAGACATTGCAGAGGGCTGAAGGTTTCACGTGTTCTCCTTGGCTGGCGTTAATTCACGCAACTCCCTGGCTGGTGTGAATCACAATTAAAATGGATATTTTTCTCCGTCCAAAGACGGGGCATAACGCGACGGTTACAATCAATCTTCATTTAGAATACCAAATTTAGTTATATCCTCGTTAAATATCTGTTACGCCATCAGAGACTCGTCTGCGAAAGCCATTGTCACTCAGCAAAACGCCCCCAGGGTAATAAACGCAGCTGCCGGATCTCATTTCGGTGACAGTTTCAGAGGGTGGAGGAGATTACCATGATATAGGCAACGAGGCATTAACAAAATAGCACTGAGCATAAACATACCATGAACCCAGGTTTATGTACCCCAAAGGGCCCCTTAAGAAGATTAATCAAATACCGGCTTCTCAGCCCAGGAGTATTCTTTAAGATACAATCTCCAGGACCGGTAATAAAAAAACCCTTAGGGGTAGAACTTAATCCACAATCCAACTTAGAACATATCACTACCTACACATCGGTAAGGGATCGCCCCATAGGTACCGGTTGTAATATGGCTGGAAAGAATGTACAAGTGTTAAGAGTCACGGAGACCACACAAGCTCTGAGGAATAACAATTTAATCACCAGGTAGGCACAAACCTGGATCAAACAAATCAACGTTAAGCCAATTATCAGTTACACACAATTTAGAAAGAGAGAATAAATTAATACCTGGAAAAGATGGAGCCACGCGGAGCAAAGGCCGCACCACGTGCACAGGAGGCACTCAGATGCCATCCCTCTCCGCCTAGCTAGATCTTTTACTTATGCACAGATCCAGGCGAGCAGAGCAAGGCGGCATGTGATTCTCCCTAACTCACCTTTCGCGCGCACGATCTTGAAAAAGAAGAGCCCCTTATGGTTAGAATCTCTTGCCTGTAAGCACTCAAAACCACACCTCCGATCAAGGAGGAAGGGGCCAAATCTAAGTTTTCCTTCAATGAGGTGATAAAACCATCTAGCATAGAGAGGAGAGCAGAACCTGACCAATTTTCAGGAGTTTTCCAAAGAGATGAACCATAAAGCCAACATTTATAAACTTTACAATTAATGTTAACATTTCCTTTATTCTACAGTTTAGACCTGGCAGTTGCATTCACTCCAGTGACTGTAGTATCGTCTGTAAGGTCGAGTGCAGTAGATTATTCTGCAGGCTCCAGCCTCAATAGTGAATAGTATCTATGCAATGAAGAGGTCATGAAATTCTACCAATCAAAACCAAACAAGTCTATGCTCAGGCCAACTGAGACGGATTACCGGATGTAACCAGTTTGTTACCCAAGAGCCTAAAGATTCCAGCAGTAATGAGTAGATTACAGACTTCA
The DNA here is from genome assembly GCA_029721435.1 of Gymnothorax reevesii. NCBI lineage: Eukaryota > Metazoa > Chordata > Actinopteri > Anguilliformes > Muraenidae > Gymnothorax > Gymnothorax reevesii. The sequence goes on from CM056576.1 coordinate 137,524,478, forward strand.
ATAAAATTCTAAAAATTAGAATTTCACACTGAGTCTCCTGATTGAGATCATGCATGCAAGGGCTGCATAATCACAAGACAGTTGTGTGCAGACATATTAAATGTGAAATCATATCAAACTCATGGTATAGGCCTATTAACTGTGCGATCATATCAAACTCATTATAAAGCCCTGTTGACTACGATATCACATCAAACTCATGGTACAGGCCTTGTTACAGGCATTTAATCATTGTGTAATTCACCACTGAGTTCAAACAAATTGTGGAAAAAATATCCACCTGCAGTTTTCATTCTATTTGGACCTTGATCTGAGGAGACGACACTCAGAAACTCTCTGCCTTTAAGCCCTTAAGTAAGGTCCTTAACCCCAACTGCTAAAGGGCTTTACCCCTGCCGTTTGCTCTTGCTTTATGCAATCGGATAAAGTGAAACATGTTCTCAAAGAATATACCCTGGTTAATAAAGTACATCATTGTAATTCCCCAGCTGGGAATAATTCCGTGGGGTAATATATTCACTTCATTGAGAAAGTTGGCTCAGCATCATTCGCTCTCATTTTAAACTGGCCTTCAGGTGACACTAAGCCTTTGTACCAGGGCTGCTCTGCTGCTCTTATTTCTAAGTACTTTGGCAGTGTGCAGAGATGAGTGTGTTCAGGAATGATGTTGTGCACATAGCTCTCCGTATTTACAGGATTACTGCTCCGCTGAAGTCTGGAGTCTCACAACTGGCTGATGGCTCTTCGCTGAGCTGGATGTAGATGTGCAGGGGGCCTCTGTCACTGGGGCTTTACTTTGCACAGAAGGTCACTCTTAAGAGCTGAATTTAGCCTCTTCTCACCCTCATCAATCAGAACTTTCGGTTGGGCATCGTCCACTTAGGAAAAACCATAACCAGATTGTACAGAGCCTGTTTTACCACAATCGATGCTTATTGTTATATTAATCAACATAATTATGTAATGTCATGACTACGCTTTTCACTGTTTGTATTCAGTGCAGGCTAGCCAGTTAATTATAATGCCAAATTAAAAGAAAAAAAAAGCTTGTTGCTTTATTACAGCAAACTTTCAGGATGATGAATGATGAAGTCTGTAGTTAATTATGTTTAGGTCTTTTTGGACAACTGCACCCAATCACTGAGCTCATTCTCACAAAACCATTGCCTCCAGTTTTCTGTAATTTAGTTTTTATATAATACTGAACCTTTCTTATAAAACGACGACTTTCTCCTGTTCAGTAATTATGCATAAGGCAGTAAAATGGAAGCTGAAAAAAAATTTATATTAAGTGTTATTTGACGAAATAGTCATGCTATGGTACTATATATTAAGACCTTTGAAATGGTCCCTTAAGAGCAGAACAGTGAACATTCCTTCATTGATGAAGATGTGAGAAAATTAAGCCTGGAAAATGTCATGAAACACTGATATGAGCGACTGATGTGAAAAAAGGAAAGAATATTATTTCTGTATATTATTACAGACTGACAGGGCAGAGCCATCGGAATCTTCTGGAATATTTATCAAACACATGGCTTGTCTCAGGCTGGCTGGTTTCTCAGTACTTTAGAGACAGGAGTCCATTTGCACTTGATGTTTGTTATCAGTGTTGATGCCATGCTGGTCTTGCAGAGAGAATGCATTAACACATCACTGCTGAGGTGTGTGTGTGTGTGTGTGTCTATCTGTGTGCGTGTGCATGTGTTTGCGTGTACGCGTGTGTGTGTGTACGCGTGTGTGTGTGTGCGGATGTGTGTGTGTGTGTGTGTGCCAGATGAGTCTGCTATCTAGTTGGAAAAGGAGGCACATGCCGTCCAAGGGACTTGGGGGGCTGGGAGGTTAGACAGTGTTACACAGAGGAAAATGCAGACTGCCCCGGTGGAAGCTGACAGCGTTACGTGCACTATTGATGATATACCTTTAAAGCATCAAACCGTCGTGGGGGGCTTGAAGCAGCGGCCGCATGGGAAGTCAAGGAGAAAGAGCATTAGTAATAACCTGAAATGTTTTCATTTAAATGCAAGAAGCATAAAAAATAAATTTCCAGAACTTGAGGCCATTTTGATTAGTGAGGGTTATGACATGGCTAAGGGATTGGGATTACAGTGACATGGCTAAGTGAAGAGGATGGAGATGAATATGATATAGAACGTTATAAGCTCTTAAGGAAGGATAGATGTAATAGGCGAGGAGGGGGCGTAGCAATCTATGTGAACAAAAACATAAATATACAGGAAATTCCCGAAATTGAATGTACCTTGCCTGTGAAGATATCTAGGTCAGGCTCATTGGCAAACACGAGACTGGAGTATGAGAAATTTAGGAGTTTGCTATCGACCACCAGCTTTGGGCAGTAAAGTCGATGAAATGCTTTTTAGGCCGATGATGCAAGCTTGTAGAGGTGTAGGGACTATTATTATGGGAGACTTAAATTATCCTGGTATCAATTGGGAAATTGTGAAAGGACTGGGTAGGGGGGAGGAAGAATTTCTAGATGTTATAAATGATAATTTTTTGGTGCAGTATGTCAATAAACCTACCAGAGAGAAGGCAATTGTAGACTTAGTGCTCTGTAATGACACAGATAGAATTAGCAATGTTGAGGTACAGGAGCCACTTGGGACAAGTGATCACTCTGCTGTTAATTTTGATGTTTCATGGGAAGTTTAAAAGGTGTATTCAAAAGCAAAAATTTTCAATTTAAGGCAAAAAACTTTGACAGGATGCATTCATATCCAAGTGAAATAAAATGGGAGACACTCCTGGACTGTGAGTCTGTAAATGAGATGTGGGAAAGATTTAAGGGGGTTTTACTTGATTCACAATGCAAATTCATTCCAAAGGTGTCCAAAAGTAAGCTGAAAAAGCAGAATCCTCAGTGGATGACCACAAGTATTTGTAGGATTTTGAAGGAAAAGAGTAATATTTATCAGATGTACATAAAAGATAACAATAAGAACACTAAGGCTGAATACTGTAAAATGTGGGGTGTAGTCAAAAAAGAGCTAAGGAATACTAGAAGACCGTGTGAAAGACAAATGGCAGAGGGGGCAAAAACTAGCCCTAAGCACTTCTTACAGTACTGTAGCAGGAAAAGGAAAGTTAAAGAGCACGTTAAAAGAGAATTCCGGTGTGAAATTGACTTGGGGTGTATTGAAACATGATAATGAGTTCTTATTTTGGTGAGTACCCCACCACCTTACGCACACAACATTTTGAAATAAATGGCTTTTTAGCCGAAGCTCCCAACAGGCTTACAATCGTAGCGAATCGGGCATAGCATTGCCCAGCAAAGAAATCGCTATTTTTTTCATCATTAACAAGGGTCAAAGTAGCTCCACACTTCATCGGTAGAATTTCGAGGGCCCTGACATTTAAAACGAGGAACTTACAACTTTGAAAATGCATAGGTAGTTTATTAAAAAAGACTATTTATGCAAACAGTACCTTGAGGCAGTTTCCAGTTGCCTCCGTCTTGAAAGTCACAATAAGTCAATTGACGAGCACGAACGAATATGAAGAATGGGGGAACAGATTGCAATCTATTCGTTTGTGCTCGTCAATCGACTTATTGTTTCTTTCAAGATGTTATGTTATGTTATGTTATGTTATGTTATGTGAAAACTGGAGACTCGTTCCGAAAAGCTTACTTTATTTTGGCATGAAAAGGGCTTAAACGCATTTCCTCCTTCTGGGCACCAAACAGTGCATCCTGTGGCAAATCATGACAGCACTCTGCCAAAAATGGTGGACTGCACAGAAATGTCTGTCAATCTATAGATTTGACTCCCGTAAACGTCCAAAAACATTACTTGTGCTCTTTTTGCTCCAAACCCTTGACAGAAATTAATCTCATTGACGCTTAACAGAAATCCTGAAACAGATGATTGCAAACTTTGATCCGAACGAAACCTGTACTCAATGAACGTTTGTCTAGAACTTCGAAGAACATAATACTGCAAACTTTTTTTTTCCTTATTGGAATTTTGTGGCTCAAAAGTAAAAAATAAATACATAAATAAAAATAAAAAAAATGATATATAAAATGACTCGTATTTTGGGGTGTAACGTTTCTGAGACACAGTTTATTTTAAGGCGTAGTAACACCCTGCTAACATGGGGTGAACATCCGAGCTTTCCCTTTTCCTTCATTAACCCCCGTGTGGTCCTGACCGAAAGTGCCAAACATCAAAGGGCATGGGAAATGCTTCCGGAAAAAACTTAACTAGCATTGGTATTTTTCGGCTACGTTCTGAAAGAAGCCAAGCAAATAGAAACAGAATTGTCTCCAATTAACCAATCAGGCAACTCTGAGAAAACTATACCTGTTCCCGTTTACTTTGCTTGATTATCAATCAAATGGTGGATTTGTTTACTCTTTAAGTTGAATAAGTAGAGCTGTTTATTAAGACAACACAAACGGCACAGATTTTCATGAACACGACTGTTATTGCCACACCATTTTGCGCGAAAGTAATGATTCATATCTCACATTCACGTTTCATCCTCTTTTCAGAATGTTTTCCACCTTGTGTATTTTTTATACGCTTAAAATCCAGGGCGATCTTATCACAAATCTGTTTTAAATTCATCGTTAATAATGTCCTAAAATGCTACAATGAGAGATGTAATTCAGAGGAGGATTTTTTTTTTTCTAATTATTCAAATAATTGGCATTCTTTCAATCTAACACCGTAGCCCAGTTAGGTTTGTCTGCTTTTCACCATCACATCTTACTCTCTATAGGCCACTGACATTTCTTGATTGTTATTTAGGCCAAGTACACGGGAGCAGATTGAGGGAAGGGTGGAGCAGCTGCAATTAGTGAAATCTAAACTCAGGCTTCTTCCCTACGGCATTTTAAATCATTTAAGCCAGTGTGTATGTTTCAAAAAATCATGCGCGACTGCCTACACGCCCCATGACTGTAAGTGGTCTCATCACACTTAAAAAATCTTTGTTCAACATCGTCACATCCCAACTCAGCATTTCATCTCTTATTGTAGTATTTTTAGGAGATCTATCATGATATAATAAAAATAAAGAGATTTTGGCACAATTTTTCAAGTTATTTTGACTCTATTTTAAGTTTTCCACAGAGTTCAGTGCATGTTCAGTGTAAACCACAGTTAAATGTGCGCAGGACTCGACTTAGAGTTAAAATAACAAGGAGACAATGCGTTAATTTAACGATTAAATTTGGTCAGTTTATAACAGTTTTGGAAAGCCGAACTTGATTTCGTTGCTTTGTTGCGACTGCTTATGTGCATGGTGAAAACCAGCTTATCAGGTATACACGAGTGCTTATGAATGGAAATGCATTGTGAAAGGACTGGACATTTTGTCTGATGTTAGCGAAAATCTGGTATATAAACTCTGGCATGTTCAATGTTTTTTTAATCTTAAAACATGACTGAAAAATCGGGACTTCAGCTGTTGTTCAGTATGAGCGATTTTCCGCTTTATAAGAGGAGGGTTTAGGCGAGTTCTACTGTATTTTCCATTGAACATACATACATACACAGGATGGCGATCCGTCAGCTGCCACAGAAACAAGGCGATTGCCCACTCTAGTTTTTTTTTTTAATCTCTGTGGGTTTTCCACACACACACACACACACACACACACACGTCATTTAACTCGTGTCAGAAAAACAACTCTCAGTGCAGATCAGTGGCGCAGCAATCTACCAGTTGTCATTTTACTGATACTGAAAACATTTGATTTTGTCTTTAAAAAAGTATGTAAAAAAAGAAAGATAATAATCAAATGTGTATTTTTTTTTTTTTTGATTGATTTATTGATTGATTAGATTTTGGCAACTGGAGGGGAAGGGTTGGGCCAGCGGTGGGCCAGTGGTGGGCCGGTGCCGTCATAAATTTCCCGGTGGATTTTGGTGTCCCGCGCCGCCCCTGGCTGTCGCTGTGAAAATGTAACGAGGTTCTGTTGAGCTTTTGTTATTTTTCATACAAATGCTGATGTTTAAATTCACTGCAAAGTGTTAGTTTTGCATCACACTTTCATGCCCCAACCAGAGCTGTTCTGTTCCTGCTATTTCTGTCACCAATACTGACGTGATCCTGGTGAAAAAGAGTAAGATCTGCAAGACCAGGCTGCTTAAAGAGAAAATAGTATAATGACAAGAACATCTTTAACTGATGAACCAAAAGAGGAGTTTCAACTTCTATCCAATGAGGAGAATCTGGGAATGTCACTTTGACCTGCCAAATAAAGCTGTCCAGAGGAATGCTTCAATTGTTATTTGTTCTGTCAAATAAAGATGGCTTAACAGCAGTATGTGTGATGATGCTGCGTAAACATTGGGATTTACTTCCATTCCAACCCAAAGATGCATTAGTGCAGTTGGACTGTGATACTGGGTCATTAGAGCTGGATTAAACTCAGATTTCCATGGTATCATGATTGTGTCTGAAGGAGTTGTGGTCAGGGCTCTGTGCAGGACAGCCAAATTCTTCTTCGCTGACCTTTATAAACCAAGTATGGACCTCCTTCTGAGCACAGGGGCACTGTTATCATGTACCAGGACAGAGTCTTTCCCAAACATGTCAAAGCCACAGAATCATCCAGAATGTCACTGTGTGCTATAGTGTCAGGATTTTTCTTCTGTTAAGCTGAGAAGCCAAGCCTGAAGTTTAAAGAGCGACGGCAGACCGAGGAGTGTCCGTATACTTTATCCCTGTATTGCAGTACTGGGACAGTTATTCATGTCCCTTAACCTACGACTAAAGGATTTACAGAGGCTGTTTAGCAGAGAAGCACTGAGTCCAGGAACATTGTGCTCCAACAAATTACTGTCTCTGATTTTTTTCAGTTCCACAGATTCCCACTTGAACGCAGAGCTTTAAATTGTTCCCAAACGTGTGAGTGTCGCAGGCTGTTTACAACAGGAATGCAGGTGCATGTGAGAAGAGCCCATCTTCATTACTGTCGGGTCTTTATTACGGAGCGAGATTTTGTGAAACGCTGACTCAGCGCTGCTCGCATCAGCTCAGTGAACATGCATCACGGCCCCTCGTGCGGAGCGTCAAGAGCAGGGATTTGTAATGATAGAGCAGCCTAAAGGCAGAGCGTCATGAGCAGAGATTTGTAATGATAACACATGACAGTTACTTTTATTGCCCGACTGCGTCTTCAGTTATTGATCCCAAGGCCCACTGATCTCTCCCTCCATCCTTCTCGTGCTGCATTATGTATGAGATTTGCAGATACTCTCATGCACTGTCACTAGCACAGCTTGTACTGCCACACATTAACCAT